>BMAU01000191.1:0-170000 GCA_019973935.1 Trichonephila clavipes
GATTTATTTTATACATTAATAATAATTATTATTATAATTATTGTTACCTTCGAATGAATTTAATCTTTTACAGAATATAATATTTAACAACTTCGAATTTAAGCATTAAAATTCTTTTTTTTTTTTTACCTCAAAGCTGCTTTAAAAACCTTTCTGCTCACACCATTAATGACTATAGCTCTTACCTTTGCTCAGTAAAATGAGCAAGGAAGTTAGAAATTTGTAAATTTTTTAAAAATATTCGTTAAACGTTGACAAGTCTGATTTGATTGAAAGGTCAATTTCAAATGTAAATGTCAGTAAAATGTAGGCATGCGTCTGTTTGTTATGTGAGCGTCTGATATAATGGGATACCATTTAAGTATCTAAAAATAACTTTATTAGTTTTTGATAAAATTCTCTAAAATCATATTGGATATATACAAAAAACGATTGTAAGAAATTAGCATTTGTAAAAAAAATATTTATTTTGTTTGTTATAAATAATTTATTATATGGAGTGTGTGTGTGTATTATGTAATAGATGGTTTAAGTCAGGAAAAAAGTATTTAAGACTTCATAGAATATAGTGGGCCGTGGGTAGCCTAGTGGTTAGAGCAACGGCCTCTAGACCAAGAAGACCTGGGTTCAATGCCCGATGACACCAAATACCCTCCGAGTACACATGGAATACGTACTCGTTAGATCAGAGGGGTCCGAAATTTTTGTGGGCTGAATCACGAGTGCAGGGGACTGGAGAATACTTTCCTCCCCTTCAGTTCCATGCCTAAATTGTTGAGGTGGAGATAGGTGGTGTCGCCATCTATCATCTCTTCGGGAAAAATAGCCGAGCTAATTCGTACTGTCACCTGTATGATGGTTAAGGTCAACGGTAGGCGTACTTCTGGCCCCTTGCCACGATGAATTTCATGGGCATCGATCTGACTACGTCAGACAGGTGGCATTAGAAACAACAACAAAATATAGTTATTCTTAAAAAAATGTGAAAGTAACTTCTGTTTCGAGTCTATTTAATCTTTCTCTGCTCTTGTACAATAAAGTGGGCCCGTGATTGAGCCCACAATCAGAGGAACTGAAGCATTCAATCCAAATTTCCTTTCGTTGATCTACGGAGAATTTTCCGTTAAAAAAGATACATTCGGCATCTTTATTTTCTGATTCTTTAGCTGATGGAATGAATGTCATCTGCTGAGGGAATGATTATCTGCTGTTGGAATGATCAATAGCTGATGGAACCAGATGTATATCTTTTTGATACATCTGAATAGAACGATCCATTTCTGCCAACATTGCAGCCATATCTAGTAGGTCTAGGTCTACAATATTGGTTTAAGTTTGAATTCTTAACAAAGGGTCTTTGAATGTTGCTTTGGAACCTCTGGTTCCTACCTTTTATCCTTTTCTTTTAGTTTATCATCTAACGTCGTTTTATATAGGGAACACGTTATCATAGAAGACGATCAATTTTCCTGCATTTATATTTTACTTTTGCTTTCCTTGGAGGGGTTAGCGATATTTCAATGGGAAGGACAAAATTTGGTGACTTACACATATCAGAGATAAGCATATCAAAGCTCTTGGAGGAATAAAACTGGGTAAATCAGACCTTGTTGACGAATAATCAATATGGCCATTTGGTGGTTTCATTGCCTGATACTTTGGAGCAATGAGTATAGAAACAATAGAATATTTCATTTATGTTGATAGGTTAAATACCAGTTGCTTTGAAGCTGTTTACATGTACATCCTGTTCTAAACTACTGAATAATTTACAAATAATAGAAAAAATGTGTTTTGTTTACATTCCAATGCACTCAGCTTTTAAAAAAGAAGCTATTCGCAGAAATAAATTCTTAGTCATCAATATTATATACTCAAAAGTCCTTTTTTAACTTAATTTTTATTCAGATGGAATACAATACATTTACTTCGGGTATTATGAAGTACCAAGTACTTCATAATGCTCGGCATGTGATGAAAGAAAATGAACCTTTAAATGGAAAGATAAAACATTGCCAGCTGAAAAGCGACCAAAATATTAACTTAAATTAACTCAGGGGCACGACAGCCTATGAGGGCCAAACCCAGTATACGTGACCTTGGGCCCCGAGGTGCATGAGCAGATGTTCCGGTCATTTTGTCAGTGTGACGCGAAACCACAGTGTTGAGTTAAGCAAGCTTGGTAGTCATTTATCGACCCACTGAAAGGCTGAGTCAACCTTGCTGAGCCCAGGGTTTAAACCTCGGACCTGTGGTGACCAAAATATTACAGACGAATACTTTTCTAGTGTACATTATGCTTAAATTTAATGTTACAGTCCCATGTGTACTAGTAGGTAAAATGTTTGAAACCTCACCTGCAAACCTTTTGAAAGTCGCAAAATGCCCTTTATTCTGCAGCGAGTAGTATGGCAACTACAAGAGATCAACTCTCACTGCAATGCATCAAGAGAATCTTTATTCTGCAGGTTAATGTTTCCCCACGCGCAGCTATTTACAGAGCCAAGACCTCAGTATTCCATATTACCCGGCTGTATTAAATAATACCCGAATCTCATATATTTTTAATTTTTAGATTCATCGTGCAATGAGATATTCTTTAAAAGAAGAAGTGCTTTTAAAATACCACTCCCCTACAATTATTAAAGTACACACACGGAATTTGATTTAAAAGTATGTCGAACTATACTTAAAGATGACATTGGTGGTTAAGATAACATTATTGATATTCTTAAACAATTTCTTTTTTTATGAATTCTAATTCAAAATTCCTTAAAAAATGTATAAATCGTATATTAAACTATTTTTAAAAAGGTAAGTTTTGTTTTAAATCAAGAATGCAACCAAATTTCATTACTTGTATTAATTGCAATACTTATAAAAATATCAAAGCATTTGGCACACTTGGAAAAAAAAAACCTAAGCATTTTGAATGAAGATACAATAGTTACTTTTTCTTTCTGAGAGAAATCAGCTCAAAGTTTTCATTTCCCATAGGGATGTGTGTGAAAACCAATGTAAAAGTTATCATAACTCTAGTTTTTTTTTAAAAATTGAAGCTTTCTAATTTTATGAGGTCAGTGAAAAATATGTAAAAAAAATGTATGCTAAACATTTTGATTTCATTTTTTGATGGATTTTAACGATTGGATTGTACTGGGAACCAACATTTGCTAGAGCTCAAAGGTAGAATAACGCTTTGAGGTGTGGGAGTAAAATATCGACATAGAATAATTATTATACAAGCGGAATTTAATAGTTATTTCCATAAAGTATAAGCTCAAATTTACAGAACTAGTGCTATTTATAAGAAAAAAATTTTTGGAAGCTTATATAATTCTAGATGTTTGATTTAATGTGAAATTCGAGTTCTGGTAGGATTGAGTAAACAACATCCGATTTGCAACACGATAATTATCCTTTATAATTTGAACAATTGCTGTTTGTTCTTATTAAAACCTTATTTCAAAAAGCTTTGAATTTAAAATACTCTCCAACATTTGAATTGAAAACGGCTTTAATTGGCTGTTTCGTCCATTTCCTTTTATAAACAATTCAGATTTCCACAATAATTTGGAACAATTAGGATTTCCCCTCCTTAATTTCAATTTGAATACGGTTAAATGTAATTATGTGTAATATTAATTAACTTGAGGTACACTATTCACAAAGAATATTACTGTAGATGTTTAATAACTGGTAAACAATAAAAAAGAAGAAACTCTGAGGTTTCTCAATAATTTTAACTACACAAATAAGTTTTGTATAGACATGTATGTACATACACACCTATACAGGTGGTTATCAAAACAATGGAGACACCTTAGACTTTTAAAGTATCCCTTATTAGTTAGGAACAGTACTGTCTTTGGCTTGTTATACAGCTAGGCCTCGCATAGGAATCGATTCATACAAGTTCTGAATAGGGTTCAGAGTAATATAGTGCCATTGTCCATGGACGTGTTGTGAAAGTACGGGAGAGACACTGATGGAGGATATCGATTCGATATTGAACGCTCTAAAATAGATCATAATGGTTCAATTATATTGCGGTCACTTGACAGAGTGAAGAAGGTAGATGTTTAATTTCATTCTCATTTTCATCAAAGCATGATTGAATAAGTCACACTACATGTATAGGTACATTATCATCCTGGAAAATTTCATTTCCAGCTGGAAGCAATGTTTGCATCAAAGGCTGAACTTCGGCAGATAACATTTCCATATTTTTCTCACCAGTGTTTCTTCGGTTCGAGCGTTAAAATAGGTCAAGAAGAAAACATATCATGAATTAATCCACCTCCATGCTTGACAGTTGGAAGGGGACAATCACGATCATGCACTTGGGCCTCCAAGTGTGAAAGAGGATTCTTTTAACCCTATTACTTTATTTCACTTATCAATCAACCACATTTTGTGAGTGTGACACTATACTGAAGACGACATTTGGCATTAACATCTGGGACAAGTAGCTTAGGAATCGCTGCTCAGCCGTAAATATTCTGTTTGTGAATGAAGGTGTCTTCTAACTGCAATCATTGGCACTGGAAAATACAGATGCTGATTGAGCTCCGCGATCACTTTTTCTGAAATTACCACTTTTTAGACATTGCAATCTGATTCAATACCAATCGGTCTCTTCTGCATAATTTCTCTTTTCGTTCGCTATTTCGCTTTGCTGAGATTACCTGTGTGTATGATGTCATATCTTTAGACACCGTACCTCCAGAAACTCCTAAACATTAGGATGTTTCGGTTCTGCTTTTCCAGATAGACGGGCTCCTACAATTTAGCCTTTTGAATATCTGAGAGGTTAGAAAATTAAGCTCTTCTAGTAATGTCCGGGAAATTTTCGATCATTAATCTGAAATAATGGAATCTTATCAAAATAGGATTGCAATGTGTGTGCATTCATTGTTCACTCAATAACCCTTAGGAACACCAATTTGCATTATCCGTGCAAATTAAGTTCACCTAGTTAAATATAAACTATTTGAGCTATTTGGCAGTATAGCGATTGCTTCAAAATATTTTATGTAACTTTAAATCTGTTAAATAAAATCTGTATTAGAGGCCCTGATTTAAAAGACATGACGTTTTGAAAACTTTAGGATTTTAAATTATTTCAAAGAATAATCTCTTCTACTGCGCTGTTACTGAATTCATATAATCAATTAAGAAAAATAAACATGATGTGTGGATATCAAAACATAGCAACGAAAATTATTACTTGTTTTTCAAAAAAAATTTCAATGTTTTATTGTAAAAGAAAACATTGCTCCCTTTAATATATATCTAAAAACGCACTACATCTGTATAAGTACAGAAAATTATTCAGTTAAAATAATTAATACTAAATATTTTTTAACTCAATGAAACGCTCTAAATTTTAAAAGAGCGTTTGGTTAGCATAAATTGAAATAAACACACACACGCGAGATTCAAAATGCAACCCTGAGCATGCATTACAAGGCTAATCAGGAAGGCAAATAGAGAACATAAAAAAAAATAACTATTCTTTTTGAAATGATGTTTTTAGTAATCCTTACGTTTATGTCCTTTTAACACACACATATCCAGCTCTATTTTTTCATACTTAATTTTATGAACGTGATCCACTCAAATTCTAAGAAAATGTTGCCTTGTTTTGTTTTTATAACTATGGCATTGGACATTTCTATTTGTAAGAGTTCCGCAAATTCTACAATCTCTAATGGTATTTTTGTCTACACTCATTTTTAGTTAGATATTTAAAGTGAAAAGAACCTTTTTGATGTCTATAAATTTTAATAAAAAAATGACGCAAACCTCGTACATAGCTCATAGTCACAAAAAGTCTCCCTCTACACTGATTTTGACAGGCTTGAAAAGCGTTTCAGAGATATCACAAGTCTTAGAAATCCTATTAAAACAAACGGTTTTCTCCTTAACATGAAGAACGGTGAAAACCAGTGAACCAACGTTTTAGGTCTTATTTTTATTTTATCAAAATTTTGATCACGTACCCAGCGTGGAGGATAAGACGATTTGAATTCGAATAAAGACAAGAACAAAATAACAAAATCTGGAATTAAATATCAAAATATCAAGCTCATGACGATTAAGATCGTAGAAGTATTAGCAAACCAAGAAAATACTCTACGAGAAGATATTAAAGTGGTGCTTGAACCTACAAATGATTAGTGAATGAGTGGCCTGGATACACCAGAGATATCTTACTGTAAAACTCGTAAAAGGTAAATCCCCGAGAGCAACCATGATTAAATACTGCTAACGATGCGAAAACAGCTTCTACGAAACGAAGAACTGCCGAGCCTTAAAATGGAAATGGAAACGAGCGAAAAATCAAACATGTTGATTATCACTTAGGACTTTCATTTCTTTTAGTACTGGGAATAAATTATTTTTCCATATAAACATTATATTTTTAACACGTTTTCTTCGGAAACGTATTGTTACGAATTTTGTGCAATGAATGTGCTTAGAATCGTATAAATAATTTATATCTGAATGTATAATGCATTGATATTACTTTCTGTTGTATTTATTTTATGCTAAAACTGTAATATTCGGAAACAATGCCGTTCCTTAGATTATTACGGCAATTCAATGGAAACTTGGCAAAATGTTAGTGATGGAACCAAGTTGGCAACATTTTTGGTGACTATTTTTGGAGAGTCGGAGGCCATATGAATGATTCTGGAAATTACTGGAAAAATCTACTAATGACATGATCTATTTTTAAAGAAAATTCCGTGGAGACTGTAAATAGGAGGTGCTCGCTGAAGTTGAGTTAGCATTGTTTTGATTTAAAGAGTCGACTAGCGATTAGTTGATGCTACTGAGCGAGTGCATGGGAATAATCTTACATACATGTATTTGCGTACATGTATTTTTTAGACACTGATAGTTGTGTCTGAGCGTTGTAGAAGGTGCTAAGATCGTATGGGATTATTTATTAAGCGAATTTTAGTGTTTTATCCTATATTTCAAGGATTGTTCCTGTACAATAAATTTTAACCAATACTGAAGATCTGCCTTGCTATTTGGAACTGATTACATAAAATCTTCAAACCTCAATGGACGTAACAGTATTAAGTTCATCAATTGTCCCATAAGTCGTTTTAAAAATTTACGTCAATTATTTTCTCGAATAAAATATACAGTCGGATCTTTATATAACAAAGTCGCTAAATTCCGAAAGTAAGTAAGTTATATGGAAAATTCGTTACATAGATGCTACCTTTCAATGTGCTTTACAAACTACATAAAACAAATATTTTAAGTTCATAATCACTATATAATAAAAGAAGTAATTATTCACATCTTTTTGTAAATTTTTATACATTTATTTTAGAAACTTGTCTATAAAAAAGAGAAAAAGAAAACTGCAAGGAAAGTATCTTGACGCTTTTATCCACTTCCTGAAGAGTTAAACTTTTTTGTTAGATGCTTAAGCTCTTACGTTTTGACATTTTCAAACTACAAGAAATGAAGTTACCAGTACGACGGATTAACTCTACAAATTAATGGATACTATTTCAAAGACACGGGGACACGAGACAACTCTAGTAGGTATGAAAAGGGATATGAAAGATGTTTCCAATGAACTAGATAACATGGGTTACAATTTGCATATCGGCTGAAACTCCCGGAGTTCTATTGCTCTTGCCGAGTTAGAACCCTAATAAAGCCAGTTCAAGATTCATGACCACCATAAAATGTTTTAAAAGACGGAACAACTTGAAATGTCCAGAAATACTTCAAAAATAGGAAGAAAAAAATTGAATCACAAGAAAAAATTTAATTATATAGAAAATGCCATTCGCGCTATTTAGAGGTTATTTTATGAAGAAAATCGAGAGATTTTCTTGGTTCCAAGGAAAAGTTCACTGTACAGAAAAATTCTCAATACAGAGGTTCGACAGTAATTCATTGTAATTTTAGCTTTTTAACAATATTTTAACTCTTAAGATTTTAATCTTCGCATATGTTGTTTCCTTACTTATATTACAGTTTACATCTTTGTTACCGTAACCAAGTCGGTATGGTCGAGACCTTATGGCAAGCGTTCTTTCCATCTAATCAGGGAATCAAGTTCAGATGAATAAATTAAGGGGAGTTGGAACCTTCTCTCTGTTTCTCTATACTGACAATGTTAAATTGGCTGTTTTCAATGTACCTTTCTCAAAATCTGTTTTATGTACATGCTTGAAGATTTTTCATACTATTAAAAATACACCTCTCTTATTATACTAAAATGGAAGGTTACAACAGGTTCAATCAGCTCTAACTAACTCTAACAATTCGTCTATCTGCACTTTTAGTTTTCTCTAAGTTTTCAGGTATCTTATAAGATTTCGGTTTCATCGTCTCCTCCTCATTCTTCAGTTTTATCACATGTTCACCAACTTTTTAGCTCTTTTTTATTTTTCCAGAAAACAACGTCCTGTGGTGATGTAAAAAGATCTTTTTTAGTTGAGTTTGTTGCTTCTTAAGAGATAGGTAATCCAACGTCACTCTGTCCAATGCTTCGCCATTCTTCTCAGCTGCAGGAACTGTTGGCGTTTTCATATATCTTACCGAATTCATCATCAATATATCTTGTTAATATGCAGCAATCTCAAATTACCTCCAGCCATCTGCAAATAATATGAATTTGTGGTTTTTACTCTTTTAACAACTTTAACTGGACCTGTACATCTAGCATATAGCTTATTCGTCGAATCAGGTATCAAAACAAGCACTTGATCTTCTGGTGCAAATTCTCGATGTTTCTTTTGCCTGTAGTAATATTTAGCGTAGCTACCTTGTTGCACACATCACTTGTTAACTTTGCTTTGTGGGTTGCTACTTCTAACTTTTCTTTTAGCTTTTTCAAATAACTCTACTGATCCCTTCATATTCAGAGGTGTAAATAACGGGTTCCCAGTCCGAATTGACTTCAGTATAGACAACGGACCTTTCGGATATCTTCCATACATTAGTAGAAAAGGTGGTGTACCGGTAGTTGCGTTTGGAACTTCACGATAAGCCCATAGTAAAAACGGTATATGCCGATGCCAACTTCTTCCTTCCTCTTTGATAATGTGGGGCAACATGTCCTTAAAAAGCTTGGTTCCATCTCTCAATTAACCCGTTTACTTCTGGATGGTATGGTGTTGAAAAACATGGAAAAGCTCTTAAAATCTTCAAAAACTCTTGCGTTAAACTGACCGTAAATTTTTTTTGCATTGTCCATTACGATCACTTCCGAAATTCCTGTTCTACTGAATATTTCGAGCAGTGCTTCACACGTACTCTTAGCCGTTAGTGACTTGAGTGGGATTGCTTCCGGCCATCTAGAATGCTGGTCCATCAAACAAAGTATGTATTTATGTCCTTGGAATGATACTGGATCTACAGGACCAATTAAATCAACCTTTACTACTTTGAATGGCATTTCAGGACGAGACACAGGTGTTATCGGAATTTTGTCAACCGAACGAATTAATTTTCTAAGCTGACAACCATGACAGGAACTACAATATGCTTTAATCTCCTGTACCATCCCTGGCCAATAAAACGAAAATTTGATTCTCTGAATTGTTTTATGAGCTCCTAGATGTGCTCCGAACACTGATTCATGTGCAATTTCTAGTATTTTCCTCTTCCTCATTTCTGGAATCACTAACTGTTTTATCCTATTTCCGCCCAATAGCTCTTCATGGTATATTATATTATTTTCTATCACATATTCTTCTTGTTTCACCTAGCAAAATTCCATGCCTCCTGAAGAGTATTACAAATCTGTTGCTGTTTCTTGAATTTTTCTGTGTTATTTCCATTCTCCGCATCATATTCTGTTATTCTTGGCTCTTGTTCTTCCTCTTCAGTATTTACACTCTCATCTTACGATTTTGGGAGGAATCTGATCTTAAGCTCATAGCGGCTGTAAATCTGGGACTGTATATTCTTTCTTGTTCTAATAATGCTTCATAAGTTTCAGTATCCAATAATATGTCAGTATTCAGCCCATCCACAGTTGCCACCACCGTTTTAATTATCGGCGTAATATACCCATTCGTTACCAAACCAATAGATCAGTCTTTAAACAATCACCAAATGCGGGTTGCAACATTATATGTCCTTTGTAATCTACTTCCTTTCCCACGACACTGCTTTTAAACACACTAATTTGTGCACCTGAATCCACTGCAGCTTCATATTCGGTTCCACCATACGAAATTTTTATTATTTTAAGATCAGACCTTTTTATTTGAACTGCGCTGCATTTCTTATTTTCCCTTTCAACTTCGCCGTTGAATCTCGCTGTGACTACTTTGCTTTCATCCTCAACTACTTTGGCTTCTGCCACTTGCACCTCAGATACCTTTACCTCAGCAATTTTACCCGCGGTCTTTCCTCTTCCGTCTTTCTTATCCCTGCAAAATCTCGCAAAATATCCTACTCGTCCAGAATTGAAACATGTAATTGATTTTTTGGAAAGAATTTCACTTATAATATCCACTGCGGTTGTTTAATTCCTGTCTATATCCTTCACCAAATGTATGGCATCTTCTATTGCACATGCTAGGTTTTTCCCGACAGGAATTTCTATACGGTAGAGACAAAGTAGCTTTAGTGGTATGGTTATATGGCCTTGCGTTTTCATAATCATCTAACTTCTCAGTAAGATCATCAACTGTAACAATTCTACTCCAGTCATCAATAAAATGTTGGTGTATATCCCTAGAAACATGTTCCTTCATCTGCTCTACAATGACAAGTTGTTTCAGCCTGTCAAAATCGTAGATTTTTAGTCCTGAAATCCACTCATTAAAATAGTTCGCCAACTCAAATCCAAAATCTCGCCAAGTGCTCTCGGCCAATTTACAATGCCTCTTTAATTTTACTTTAAATGCTTCTGGGCTCAATTTAAACCTTTTTTAATAACATACCTTTTATATGTTCATAATCATTTGCCTTTTCTTCTGGTTCTCTGGCAATCAAATTCGCCATTTCTAACGGCAATAGTCCAACAAGATTCGTTACTCAATCTTCTTCCTTAATATGGACTCTTCGTGCTTGTCTTTCAAACAGTATTAGGTAAAAACTTATATCATCTTCTTTGGGGTCAAAAGTACGCATTAATTTTTGCAATCCAACTGGTACGTGTTCTTGTATTCCTTCTCTCATTCTGAGAATTCCTCTCTCTCCTAAAACCATTACTCATCATTGAGGCTTCTATCTTCAACTTCTCTAATTCATCTTCTCTTTCTTGGCACTTTATTTCATCTTTCTCTTTCTTGGCACTTTATTTCATCTTCTCTTTCTTGGCGCTTTATTTCAACTTCTCTTTCTTGGAGCTTTAATTGATCTTCTCTCTCTTGGCGCTTTAATTCATCTTCTCTCTCTTGGCGCTTTAACTCATCTTCTCTCTCTTGGCGTTTAATTTCATTTTCTCTTTCGCTTACTATTCTGTGTAATAATTCTTTCGCGAACTCCTCTTTATACTCCTTACTTGCTACTATCAACTTTTTTAAAGCAGGAACTTTCATTTCTTCCGTTAAAGTTTCTCCTAATTCTTTCACCAAACACTTCAAAGCTCTTCCTAAAATGCCATTTCTCATCCACTTTTAAAATAAACTTCTTCAACTGTGCAACTTATTAACAATTTACTAGAGATTCAAAATTGTTCACTTACTACTAAATGTTGGATATAATCGAAATTCCCACACTTCAGCACAGTTTCGATATCACCAAGTTTCAAAACAGTTCACGATTCTTAATCTTGAGAAGAATTAAAAATCCTTTCTTCAAAACAGATCTAAATGCTTAATCTTAGAACCAATTCGAAATCCATTGTGGTTTCCCCGCACAAATGTCAGTCGTGAACCCAGTTTATACTAAGAACGAAAATTTCATAAGAACAGCACAAAATTCCACATTTTATTCAAGCGAATTCCATCAACTACATTTTTTTGGCTCGTTGCCAAAGACAACATACAAATGTAGCTCGTTCAAATATTATCTCGTGATCACAAAAACGAGTAATTTAATAACATTACTGTGTAGCCCTGACACATTGCTACCTAAATAACATGTTTAATATTTACTGTTTACTCTTTGCACATTCAAATACGACATCTATGTAGTTACCTTCCAAATTGAAATAATGTTAAGGTTGCACAATTGTATAAATTCCAAAATGAAGTCAAATTAAAAATAAAATGCCTCTAGTTCTATAATTATATAACAATAGACACATTTTAAATATGTGAGAAGATTACTACATTAATTGGAGGCTAAAAGTTAACAATTCATTCCTTTTCTTTCCCTTGGGTCTCTCAATTATTTAAATAAAATTTTACGAACACAATTATCTAATTAACAGATTAATTATCTCAACGAAAGGAAGTACTTAATTTTTTTTATGTTTTAAGGCTTAGAAATTCTAAGCATCTAAAGCATTTCTAGAAGCGCATTTGAGCATACTTTTACAAAAAAGTTATTTAAAAAATTACAATTATTTAATTAAAATTATATTCACATTCATAATGATAACGTTTAATCTTTATAAAATATATCAATTAAGATTTAAAAAGATGTAAAATCAAATATAGAATTTACATAAAGGAATGTAGATTAGTATGGTATTATTAATTAGTATTATAAATTTCTGTTTAATTGTTGCTGCATATTGTTTTAATGAAAAAGAGAGAAATTTTTATAAACGTATAATGCAATATGTTTCGTTTCAGATATTGGCTTCGAATAGCTTCATTTTGAGAAACAGAATAATACTTTATTATACTTTTCTTCCATTTACTTAATTAGAATTTCCTATAAATTAACTGTAGATCTTTTAGTGAATATACAAATAAGGAAAAACTGTCAGAACTGTAGTTAGTCGTTTTCAGTATATAGGGCTTAGCGAAAAAAAAATCAGTTAAAATGGTTTTAAAATGTTTTTTGCTCAATAGGCTTAATATATCAGCAACTTAATCTTTGTAGGTACGTTAAGTCCCCAAATGTGAGAACCATTTCATCGTGGCACAATCCAGTGGCGGCCTCACTATCAAATTAGGACACTTGAATTAATTTTTAATTCCAGTTCTCACCAGATGCTAAATATTGGAGTGATTTAATATTGCTCAGAGTACCAGAGTCAAATGCATACTCAAGGAATCTTTTACATGCCACATAATAATAGGACTCACGTGCTTTCCATTTTTGTACCCAGAAAATCTATCGACTTCAGTGGAGTCGAATTCGCAACTTTAAACTTACGAAGCGTGCACGCTACCTCTAAGCCACTGGGGCTGACGTTTAAATGTTAATGAATGAAAAGACATGTTAAAGGATACATTTTTTCGAATTTGCGAATGATTTACATTACTAAAGACAACATATGTTCAAAATGTCTTAGATAAAGCTGTTTACTGTGAAGTCACTGAACATCAATATACATACATATATTGTTAGCAATGGAAATTATTCGCACAATAATACATTTAATTATAGACAATTTATATGTTCGTAATATAAAGGCAGTTATACAATGCTTTAATACATAATAATCATGTAATAAACTATTTGATATTCACTGCTATTGTAAGTGAAATTCACTATATTTTCTTTTAATTTTATATGTGATTACCGTCCACTTTTATATGTAAACTCTATTTGTATTTTTGACATTTTTATTATAACAGGTGAAAGTCATAAAAATGTATTTTATGGTAGATTTTTCATTATCGTAATAAAATCGTAGCTACAATTCAACCCACACAATATCATATAATTGACTGCTTTATATTAAATTCCATTTTAAATGAAACCTGTGATAATAATTTGTTCAATCATTAACTGAAGAAGGGATATATGACATTTCCTCTTAGATAAGAAACTCAGGAATTGTGTTATACCTTAATTAATTCTGCTTTTAAATGTATCCGTAAAGAAAGTTATGTATAATTTTTAAATTATAATCAGTTGAGCAACATTTTAAGGAATAAGGACGCGTGAAATTATTTCAGGGTTACGTCGTTGGAAGCGTTTGGTAAATAAGTGTTTCTCAAAATGTGGGGTGCTCCACCTGGGGGTGCGATAAACCTACGAGGGCGGCGCGAGCATATCGGAAATAAAGAAAATTTTTTTTACTAGTATGAAGTAAAACAAAATCCTTTCTAACATAGTAAAAAAATACACGTTTACACTGATATAATTTATATATATCATCTGCGATATTACGTCATCAAAAATTAAAGCTTCTATTTCAAAACCTCAGTAGCTATCTTTGATACTATAACCAAATAAAAAACATTTCATTTGATTTGCTGTTTGATTTGACTAAGTTTCCGAAGCGATCACTTTTTTTCCAAAATATTTCCTGTGTTCAAGCTACACCCCCCCCTCCCCATGAATGATTGAGTGATTTTGATTGCCTTATTGTTCGACTTATTGTGGATTGGTAAATGAGCAGGTAAATGTTCGAAAAATGATCATAATATATATATATATATATATATATATATATATATATATATATATATATATATATATATATATATATATATAAGAAATGGGCATCTTTGATCTCTATTGACAGATGTTAAAACTAATAAATAAAAGGGGTGAAACTGCTAAAATAATGCATGTTGAAGTAAGTTTGAGAAAAGCGATGAACATGAAACGAAAGAAACATTTCCAAACGTTTTCTACCAAAAGAACTCCATCAACTAAAATTTGAAGCCGTAAGTATCAGAAGGACACACTTTGCTTTGTCAAAAACACACAAGCAAGCAAAAGTTCACCATGCTATTTATCGAACATCAAATGACAGTAACATTTCAATAACTTGAAAAAAATATGACAGTTTTGCCTGCAAATAACATTCATGTAATGTTAGCGAAAAGTGTCTGTGACTTGTGTCGTTTTTTTAAGTCACGCACATATGAAACATTTTAATTCAGTTTTCTTGGATTTGTTCCTAAAATTATATCAGAGAAAAATTTAAAAGTCCTTGAAAGTAGGTAAGTATATTTTCTCTAAATTAAATTATTCAGTGGAATTACAATTTTTATTGTGTACTATAAAAATGATTATTAGAAAAGGAATGGGGTGAGTCAATAACCCCGCTCGACCATTAGTAGCGAGTGTGCGTCTGCTCCAGGGTTAAAACATGTTGAAGTCTTTTCGCTTTAAATATTAAAAATAATACACTTATTCTTCATCGGAATTTTATATTTTTGTTCACTATTCAACATTAATTATAAATGCTAATTCTGTGAGGCTTAAAATTACAGTTCGCTTAAAACTAATTATAATTTGAGCAATCATTTAAAAAAAATCTTTTTAAATTTTTGTGAGCATTGTCGTGTCCTTGGCTTTACTCTCCTTACAATTCAGCGATTATATCAATGATGTTTTATTTTCTTATAAATTAACTAGTGCAAAGAGCGGGTACTTGAGCCGGTATACTTTTAATGTATCAGTTCTGCACAGAGTATTTTATAACTAATAAATAATAAATTAAGAACACGTTTAATAAGTATTAGCGACTTCCATGGGCTTATCTTGCAGAGCAAAGATTTTCAAAGGAGTGCTTATAATTAGAAATTGACCCTCTGAATCCTTTTTCTATATTTAGCTGCTGTCTATATTTTGTCTTCTAAGCAGCCACACCGCATTTTGCAATATGTTCAAATTTAAAAATTAGAGAAAGGAAAAATAATGTAATAATTATCCTATTACTTAATTTTTTTGCTTAAAAGTGACATGCACAAAATTTAATTCTTATATCAATTATTTGTACGGTTTAAAATAAAGATTGTAGCTTTAACGTCAAAATGCATTATTATTTCATTCAGTACATTATTAATGTATGAAGGGGTGATAAAATTTGTGATTGAAAAGGGGGGCGCCAGTATACACAGTTTGTATAGCACTGTGTTAAAGTGTTTCCTGCTTGCAGATTGTGCACCGAACTTTAAGAGAACTAATGAAAACTTATGTGTCACTCACTGAATTATTTATACGTGACACAAGCATTTAAAGTGACATTTTTTAAATATACGTACAAAAAGTAAATTATTTCCTGGAAAAGATAACATGGTAACTATTAATTTTGTGTTACAGTAAATCATAGCATTTTAACTTCTAAACTTAGTAAAAAATGAAAAATCTTATAAATCATCAAAGAATTTTGATTTCCGGGAAAAATACCTATGCATATATTTCTAGTAGTTATCGAAAAGAGAGTCTAAGTAAAGTCAAAATATAATTTTAAAAAGTATTAACTTGGAAAATAAAGAAATTGAAAAAAAATTCACATGGACAAAATCAACTACAGTTGAGTAGTTTACTTTGCACTGAAACACAAAGTTTCGTAGAAGAAAACTTGTTTGAATACAGAAATTAATCTTAAAGAAAATATTAACTTCTAGAGTAGTAAAAGTGGAGAAGTACATGAAAGTTGTTATTTATATCAGACAAAAAAGTTTTATATTCTTATAAATATTCAACTTCAGTTTCCTGATGTTATTTAACCAAGGTAAGCTATTCCCGTCTCAAAAAGTACAGTTGAGAAAAGTTTTTGAAAGTCAAGATAAAAATGTTAACTTCAGTTTAATATAAAGGGAAAAAACTCTCCAAGCATGCAGATTAATGATATGCATGAAGAAAAAAAGAAAATTTTTGTGCGTTGGAAAAATAGTTACCAATTACAATATTTTCATAATCATGAGTTTTATTCTAGATGAAGTAGCGAAAAGATTGTAAGCTTTTTATCAAAATATGAAATTGCATTTTGATATAATCTCAAAGTAAAATAAAATAGAAATATATAAATGAATGCGATTAAGATTCCACATGGAGTAATGCATATTGGAAAGGATTTATAGGAGAAATGAAAATAAAAAGAGAGAGAGGGAGAACATCACCCCATTACTTCTGTATGTTAAATATTACTGTTTTAATTAATGTTATTTAAATTCAAAGTATTGAAACATCTCGATTTAATTTACCAATTGTTATTCTAATAAATTTATTGCAACATTACTAAAGTCATTAAAATAGATAATTGTTGGATTTACATTAGCAAAGTTAAGTATTAAAAAGTTTATAGTACGTTTACAAAATCATTTGCCGAATAAGATTTACAAAATTTTTTAAAAAATTTCAATTTAAAATTCATTTGAAAAATTACATCAGCTTCTGAGTAAAAGTACTTAAATCTCCTCAAATAAGAGATGTCGTGTAATTTTTATCAAAAAATAAATATTTTTCATGTAACATTTATTATTTCTTCTGTGATATTCATTAAATATTCCTTTATAGGACTTCTACAGCTAACCAAATTTAAAAATCAATAATTTTCAACATTTCAGATTTATATTTAAAAAAATGAGTTTGCTAACGAAGTATTTTTTTTTACCATTCAAATATTTGAATCAATATCTTAATGGATATATATTATGTGAAAACTAAATTAAACTCTAAGACTAAATAAAGTTATCGAAAAATACCCAGTTTATTAAACAATTATTTATCAAACTTTTAGCTATCTTTCCGAATTCATTATGTAAGTAGTATTCAATCTTGGTCAGTTTAATGTGATTTCAAAGAATTTTAGCCGTCTCTTATCTCTTCAGCTAATCTCGTAACCATGGCAACGCACTTTTAGAGACAAAACTTTAGCGATTAACTTTCGAAAGCAAATTGGCGTAGCTAGAAGTCACGGTAAGTGAGAATCGGCGTTATTTAAAAGGCTGCTTGAAAGAGATCTGAGAAAATATAAGTCAAACGAAATTCGCCAGTAAACTTCTATTAATCAAGAGAGTTTATAGGAAACCAATATTTTGTTTTAATATTTGCAAAATCAATATTTAAAAAAAAATTATATAAAGCGGAATTTATATTTAAAATTCCTTTCAAATTGCATGAAATATCTGATTATTTCTTGAATTTTTCATGTGAATGATTTTTTGTATTGCATAAGCAATATATATATATGTAATAATTCCCTCTAGCATCATTTTAATTAATTCTTTTAATAATATTGAAATAATATTTTAATTATATGGTTCGAAACTAACACCCTGGTCTTAATCATAATCGATGAATATTATTACATCATAAATCCCTTTCCCGCCCCTTGCAACCAATCAGAGCTCTTATTACAAAAAATGTCACATGGTCTTCAACGTCAGATATAAAAGCCGATGTCTCTGGAAACCTCACTGTTCGCTCGTTTCTCTGTAGACAGGTAGCCGGCTGCTGCACGTTCTGTGTGTGTCTGTCTGTGTTGTGTCGTCCATGTTTGCTTTTTGTATGTGAAATGCCGTCCATACCGGATCTTTATGTGTTCCGAGAGAGAGAGATGAATAAAAAACCACGCTCCACGTAATATAGAAAATCATACCACCGGCCACGCGCAACCTTTGGTTCTCCATTATTTAATCAACCACTCGCCACATCTTACAATATATTTACACTCAACGGAATTATTGCAGAGTAATTTCATATATATATAAATATATATTCTGAGTGTGTGGATGAGAGGAGAATATAAAGTAATTTTAATGGAATTTATATATATATATATATATATATATATATATATATATATATATATATATATATATATATTAACTCAAACATAATGATATTAAAGATTTCTATATTTTTAAAGACTAGCAACTTGGCTTTCAATTTTGATTGTCATTGCTCGGTGGTACAATATGATGGTGTTTGTGCTATCGTCAATCAATTACCATTAGAGAGAGAATGATATTTTTTTGGTTATGATGGAATATGATAAAATGAGACAGTTACATAAGAGTGATTTGGAGGAATACAGAGGGCGCAGACAATATGAGACAGCATGCAAAAAAATTATAAATAAAATAAAAAATAAAAAAACGTTAGCTTCTTGTTCGTTGGTTAATGAGAAATTTACGAAGTTAGGAATACATGATAATGAAAACATTAAGAGATATAAAACGTGTATTATTTGGAATACTGGATTTGTAGGAAATTACTATGATGTATCGAAGTGGAGGAATTATGAATCGAAATGTAATTATTTTAAATATGACGAAACATTTGATAATAAGTATCATAGTGATTCAGATCATTTAAAATTGAGATTTAGAAAATGTGGGGATAAAAGATGCAAAACCTGCCCCATGATGCAACGTGAACAACATTCAACTGCATATATATGTTGACATGTGGTGTCTGCGGCTTTAAATATATAATAAATATAAATAAACATCAGGAGCTATGAACCTGAGAATCAACCAACATAGATCCGACATTGGAAAAAATACATCAACAAAAAATATAGGAAGAATAGAAATACAACATTTTATTAAACATGCTTTTGAAGGTGTTGCGTTAAATATTATTAAAATTGTTCCAAATAAGATAAATAGACTATGGTATGAAAACGTTTACATCGGTATTTATAATGCTATGTATCCTTACGGATTGAATGTAATATGGAATAATAAAAATTTAATACAGGGGCAGTGAAACAAAATGATAAAGAATCTATTTATAATAGTAGAAATAATAGTAATAAGAGAAAAAGGGTTGGTAAGGGTGGACGCAAAAAGAGAGAAAATAGAGATATAGATACAGTTAAAAAAGAAGTAAATAATTTATTACAAGACTTTGAGAATAGTTTTAGTGTTGGAAAAATAAAGTATTTTTTTATTTGGACTTAATAAACAGGAAATAATAATAGTTTTAAATTTATTAAAAAGTATTAGATTAAAAGATAATCATGGATCACACTTGGTAATGGATTTATGCAAATATATTATAAATAGATTAAAAATAAAAATAGACTCTAAGGAAGTTTATAATATAGAATATTGTACTTTTCTATACATGAATAAATCATATAATGGGATACAATTTTCTGAAATATTTGGGAAATACATGGGTTTATTCCCGATGAAAAATGTGTTAATAAAACGAGGGTTCAAGTATAATAAAAAAATTAGTAGATCAATTTTTAACTATAATAGTATTAAGGAATTGGTAGATAAAAAAGAATGTGGTTGCAATGAATACAAGAATTACGTAGACGAATATCATGGGCACGTAATAACTGGCAACTTAGAAATAGTACAGGATCACAGAAATTAAGAGAAATTATGAGCAAAGGTACTGGTTATCGATTGACAATTTCAAACAGCAATTTAAATGTGAGAAAACAACTATCAGAAGATATTAATAAATTAATTCTAAATGTTGCAATTAAATATAATTTACCTACTCAGGCTTTTAAAAAATAGGGTTTTCATGTCCTCAAGGACTTAATGAATTTTAATTTTAGAACAAAAAATGAAGATTGTTATAGAAAAATTAAGGGACCAATAGAAAACTTACAAAAACACTTTGTGATTGTTTATGTAGATAAAGTCCCAGGAAATTATGCAATTATGTGTAAATATTATTATAGTAAATTAATAAATGATCATATACAAAATAATAATGCATATGATGTAAGTAAATTTAGTATGAAAGAAATTAACAACAGATTATTGGCATTTAGAAAACAGTTAAATATTTCTAGCAATAAAATTATATGTCCCCATATATTTCTGACTCCTAAATTTCATAAGAATCCAATCAAATTCCACAGTGTAACAAATGGGTTCAATACTTATATATCAAAATCGGGAAGAATTTTACAGACCATATTACAAGATACAATAGACAAATTTAAAGATACTTCTATTATAAAAAACAGCCATGATGTAATAAAGAAAGTTGATCAACAAGAGGTATTTTCTGTGAATGGGTTCGATTTCGAAGATTTATTTAACTCCATTAAAATAGAAGATATAATTCAGGTACATTCAGATGCATATGAGAAATATGATTTGAATAATTACATTAGTTTTGAAAAGTTCAATACACTTATTCGTTTTGTTATACAGGAGAACTTCATTATTTTTGATAACAAACTTTATAAACAAATCAAAGGATTGCCTCAGGGTGGCCCAGCCAGTAATAGTCTCGCTAACCTGTATTTACACCATTATGAATCAATTCGAATAAAGGAACCCTCTTGCCTCTTATTAAGATACATAGATGACTTAATTGTTATAGGTCTTGATAGGGAATTTAAACCTAACATTAATTTTTATCCAGAATACCTGAAATTAATACAGACGAATTTTAACTCAAACAAAGTTGAATTTTTGGATTTGGATTTAACTATTATTGACAACAAATTATATAGCAATATTTATGATAAAAGGGAAGCATTTAAATTCAATGTCATAAAGATACCAAACTTCAATAGTTGTCTACATATATCAGTATTTAGAAATATAATTTTAAATTTTCTGATGAGAAATAATAATTTAACTACGCACAATATTGATAAATTCAAAAATGTCCAGAAATTTATATTATGTTGCATACAAAATGATTATCCCATCAACTTCCTGAGAAAATATATAGATCAGAAATATTTCTTAAAGATATTTTTAAACTCGTGTAAATGCACAAATCCACCACACAACATTAGGTCCACAAAGTCAGCTTGTTAGTGGTCCAGCTGTGAAGAATTTGTGCATTCCACACACACAGGATACATTTTAATACAACCACACTTAGAACAATATTTACACGACTACACTTTAAAAATATTTATTACCAATTAAACATTT
Source organism: Trichonephila clavipes (assembly GCA_019973935.1). Taxonomy (NCBI): domain Eukaryota; kingdom Metazoa; phylum Arthropoda; class Arachnida; order Araneae; family Nephilidae; genus Trichonephila; species Trichonephila clavipes. The sequence goes on from BMAU01000191.1 coordinate 21,678, forward strand.
ATATATATATGTCCAATCACACATTTATGACAAATCAATCAAGCAAGTTTTTTACATGTTGTCTGGTTTGCATCTAATGGCAAGTGGTCAAACTCTAGTGTTGGATCAAGAATCGTTTGAATGACATGGCATTGGTTAGATGTTATGAGCAAAATATGAAGTCGTAATTGATATATTAAATATGAAAAGTCGTGCTATAAGAAATGGATCGTATTCTTGATGGGATACTCTTTGGTGAGTTTTTAATGATTTACTCTATTCATTTGTGAATATACTGTGTTTTTAATGTGAACATTCGGTTTTTAGAAATTTTTAGTTTGAACTTTCAAATTTTTAGTTTGAACTTTCGGATTTTTTAGTTTGAACTTTCAGATTTTTTAGCTTGAACTTTCAGATTTTTTAGCTTGAACTTTCAGATTATTTGGCTTGAACTTTCAGATTTTTTAGCTTGAACTTTCAGATTTTTTAGCTTGATCTTTCAGATTTTTTTTAGCTTGAACTTTCAGATTTTTTAGCTTTAACTTTCAGATTTTTTAGCTTGAACTTTCAGATTTTTAGTTTGAACTTTCGGATTTTTTAGTTTGAACTTTTCGGATTTTGTAGTTTGAACTTTCGGATTTTTAGTTTGAACTTTTTGACTTTAGATATTTTTTAATTTGAACTTTCGGATCTCAAATATTTTTTTATTTGAACTTTCGGATCTCAAATATTTATTTTTTCTACCTATACAACTATTTTAAAGATGGGTGCATCATCTTGGGCGTTTGATGGTTTCACTTATATTATGAACTAAATTGTTTTTAAATTTTAATATTGTAATATCTTTCAGAATGCGATGGCGAATAGTTTTATTTTTCAAGTATAATGATTTAATTTTAACTCTTTAATTTAAAGTAAAATGATTTAATTTTAACTTTTTAATTTAATTTTTTTTTGAAATTTGCATATTTTTCCAATTAACTTTACCAAGTTGCAATAGGGGAAGGTTGGCGCCATCAAACTAGTTTAACCCCACTTATCGGTCCTAAGTCCGAGATTGCACTTGGATATTTTATAAATTTTTATTTTATTTTATAATTTTTTAATTTTGTTTGAAAATGATGGAACATTATCTTTTATATTCGCCATTGATATTCTGAAGTGTTTTGGTATTTTAGCATTCATATATTTCAATTTTTCAATTGATAATTGTGGTTGTTTTTATATATTTAAATATATATATATATATATATATATATATATATATATATATATATATATATATACAGATCAAAGGATTACCTCAGGGTGGTCCAGCTTGTAATTGTTTAGCGAACCTATATTTACATTTTTTTTAAATTGATCATGTTGTAAAGGATTCTTACTTGATTTATCGTTATATAGATGATATAATAATTTTTGGTAAAAATAGTGAATACAAACCAAATAGTACGTTCTACCCAGATTATCTCAAGCTCCTTAAAACTAACTTCAACTCTAATAGGGTGGAATTCTTGGATTTAGACTTGCATCTTATTAACAATAATGTAGTCAGTAACATTTTTGACAAAAGAGATTCTTTTAAGTTCCATAAAATTAAAATTCCTGTATGGAATAGTAACTTGCATATATCAATTTACAGAAATATCATTTTGAATTTTTTATTTAGAAATGATAACTTAACTACCCACAAAATAGTTAAATACAATAAAATAATTTTTTTTTCAATGTTGTTTAGATCATGAATACTCTTTTAATTTCTTAAGAACTTATATTCATCACAAATACATTAACCGTCTTGCTACTTCGAATTCCAAAACCACCACACAACAATAGGATTTCAAAGTCAGCATGTTAGTGGTCTTGCTGTAAAGATTATATCATAACACTCATATCACAGTTTACATTTTTTCCACACACATCTTGAACATCTTACACATTGTTGACAACCAACCAAATTAGAGCCTAGCAAATTTACATTTTTGACAATCAACCAATTCAAATTCTACAATATTTGATTGTCGTCTTTTTTGATATCTGTCTTTGCTGGCTGGTTTAAAAGTTAGCTCAAAAGATGTGATTATGTATATTCGAATTTTTTAACTTGGGGTATTATTGATTTTCATTGATGTCAAGACACTTGATGCTCTTCGTAAAAGCTCTGTAAATAAAGAAATTTTGTTAAATTATTTTTTGAAAGATACTTTTCTTATGTAATTGTTTTAGCATTTTTCTACTTTTCTTACGTAATTATTTTGCGATTTTCTGCATTAAGAGTTTGGGAGAGTTTGTTACATAATAGTAGTGAGTGGTTTTATCATACTCTCTGAGTTTTCCATACTCTGAATTTTTGTTTATTTTATTTTATTTGGTTTTTCCTACTGAGTTGCAAAGAGGGAAGGTTGGCGCCTTCAAACTAGTTTAACCCCACTTATTCGGTCCTAAGTCCGAAATTGCTTTCTGACTCGCCAGGTTCTTCTTTTTTGTAGTTTCTTTTTTTTATTTCTCTATAATTTTGTTCTTCATGTTCAGCTTTTATATTTTTATTAATCTATTTCTTGTTATGTTCATTAGCTATTATTTCTTGTTTTTTGATATATAATACATATTTCTTTTTTATATATATATATATATATATATATATATATATATATATATATATATATATATATTTATAAGAATTGTTTTACTTCTTTTTACTTTTTTTTTTTTTGTATTTTTATGGTTTTTAATTCATTACTTTTTACACTCCGAATTAGTAGGTTATGTTTTTGTTCATATATTATTTAGTTTAATGATTTTTTAGTATGTAAAATCTAAATATATAATTCTTTCCTTTCCTCTTGGTTAATAGTATAATAAATTACAGGTGATGGTTGGCTGGCCGCAAAACTTGTTTAAACCTGCAATCCTGGTTCCTATGGCCAGGAGTTTGACATTATACTACTGTGCCTTCTTTCTAATTTTAGTTATCTTAGGTATATGACTATATGTTTATCTTTATATTTTCGTTTGTGTATATGTATATATATGTATAAATTTATATATATGTGTATGCATATGTATATAATTATATATTGAATTTTATATATATATATATATATATATATATATATATATATATATATATATATATATATATATATATATATATATATATATTAATATATATATATACACACACACATATATATATGTGGATATCAGCTACTCGCAGACCACTTCCGAAGCCATGATAGAATTGAAGTGACTCGAGGTGGTCAGCGAGATGGCGAGACAGTCCTCTTTCCGCCGCCATAAGCACAAGATGAAAAACCTCTAACACGCGTGATGTTTTAAATCTAACTATGTAAAGGCAGATAGCCTTATTCTCTTTTTTTTACCTGTGTGTCCGTCCTATAATGTCCTTTATTTTCTATATTAAAGTAATTAACTTAAGAAGTCTCCCTTTTTTGAAGTGTTTAAATAACGGTCACACTCACATGAGGGCTCGGCCAATGCCTAATTTCTTAAAATTGAAACGAAACCCCCTAGACAACATCATTCTGCCTTCAGTTCCTGATATACGAGTTTCCTAAGCCGTTAATAATGAGATGACTTTCGCTTTTCAAGTGGAATCCTTTACTTCAGAAACTACTCAAAACTGTAAGTAGCCATTTCGATGTTCAAAAAATGAAATTAAGAATGCTTCAACAAAAAGTATGACCCATGAGAAAATTGGAGAATTATCTTCTAATTTGAAAAAGAAATTTATTAGATGTAAAAAATTTCTTTGTGATGAATAACGCTGAAACGAAACTGTTTGGTTCTTCTCGATGTTTTTATAGCGATAATTTATTCTTTTGATGGTGTTACGTCATCAGCGCACTGTAGCGCCATCTGTAAAAAATTTGTAAAAGTAGACATTGTCTAGCTGTACCCCAACAAAAGCGGGTGCACGAATAAAGTAGGCTTAGCGTTGCGAAAAAGACTGATTTTTTATTCTTTAACCAGTTTTACAGTCCACACAAATATTGACGAAACATTGGTCCTACGAAGCCACAGAAAATGGATAAAAAATCGAAAAATAAAAATAACTCCAACGTAACTACTGAAGAGAAATTGAATCGTTTAAAAGATTCAATCAAAGGAACTTTAACTAGGTTAGAGGCTTTTACCTCGGAGAAGACAGTGTCAAAGGATACTAGTGTCACTGAAATCGAAATTAAACTCAAAAAAATTGAGCAATTACAGATAAATCTAGATAAAATAGCTGAGGATTTTTGTGAAATAGAAATTTTCGAAAGCTTGGAAATCATTCAGCTGGACATTGAAGATATAAATCAACGGATCGAGACAACAGAGGTAGGTCTCAAACTTTTAATGTATTCTTTGAAAAATTCTGAAAATGTAAACATTAATTTAAATGACAATGGTAAAAATAGTATCCGCTTACCTCAAATTCCATTGCCAGAATTTTCTGGTGTAATAGCAGAATTTTCTAATTTTAAAAATCAATTTATTAATTTAATAAGTAATAATGAGCAATTGAATGATTCGCAAAAACTATACTATCTTCGAGCATCTCTAAAAGGAGGAGAAGCAAAGCTCTTAGAGTCGCCTAGCGATAGTTTCGATTCTCTCTTTAAAGCATTAGAAGATCGTTACGAAAACAAACGGCAGTTGATAGATTCACATGTCCTTGAGATAATTAATTATGAAAAATTTATAGCGAATCAGCCAAAGAACTGCGCGCTTTAATGGATTGTATCAATAGAAACATTAGAGCACTTAAAGTTTTGAAATATGAGCAGAATGATCTATCAGATATAATTTTAATAAATATAATTCTTCAAAAAATTGACAAAGAATCTAGAAAACAATTCGAACTTTCGTTGAAAACAGCAGAAGTTCCAACATTTGATTCTATTATGAAATTTTTAGAAAAGAGAAGTGCTGCGTTAGAAAACATTACTCGCATTCCTAGTACTAAAATGATCCATAAAAATACTGCAATGTCAACTAAAGCCAAATCGCTGGTAGTTAATAGTAAAAAAATAACTGTTAAACCTTGTATTCTCTGTCGAAATTCTCATACTCTTTATAAATGTATTGCATTTCAAAATATGTCTGTGGAGTGCAGAAAGAAATTTGTTACCAATAACAAACTTTGTATAAATTGCCTCAGACTTCATTATGGTGCCTGCATGTCTAAATATAAATGCACAGTTAGTGGTTGCAAAGGATTACATAATTCATTGCTTCACGATTCTGCTGAACTTTGCTCTGCAGTTAAAAATCACACTGTAGGGGAAAGGGGGATAGAGAGTAATTCGAATCCTACTCGGTTTGAAGGTCAGCCAGAAGTTGCGGTTTTGACTTATGGAAATAAATGTGTTTTATTAAATACATTCATGATTTTCGTTAAAAGTGCTGATGGATATAGAATTAAGTTAAGAGGATTATTAGATAATGCGTCTACGATATGTGTTATGAGAGAAGACATATCAAGAAAGTTGGGATTTAAATTTAAGTCTGCAAACCAATCTATAACAGGCATTAACGGAATTACGCAATCATCGAAATATTCAGCTAATATTGAAGTTTCAAATCGGGATTATACTTTTGCACGCAATGTACAATTTTCACTTTTACCTAAAATTATCGATGCGATTCCTGTATCGAAATTAAATATATCGGATTTAAATATTCCAGCTTCAATTGAGCTGGCTGATTCTAATTTCCATATGCCAGGTCAAATAGATATATTGATAGGAAGTGAACTATTTTTGAAATTTTAAATCCAGAACAATATTATTTGCAGGAGGGAAATGTAATTTTACAAAATACAAAATTTGGCTACTTAGTCACAGGTACCCTTCCTCAGTCACAACAACAAGCCAATTGTTGTTTAATAAGTGAACCAATCTTAGATATAACAGTAAAGAAATTCTTTGAACTGGAATCACTTCCAGATGATTCTAAGGAAATAACAAAAAGTGAAGAGGAAATTTATTGTGAGGAACATTTTGTTAGCACCTATAAAAGAGATAAAACGGGAAGATTTATAGTTCGGTTACCCATAAAGGAAAATGCAGAAACATTATTAGGATATTCCAAAGAGAATGCGATCAAACGACTAAATGGTATTTGGGGAAAAATTAAACAAAAACAATACAATGGGAACTTTGTATAAAGAATTTATGAATGAATATGAACTTTTTAGGCCATATGGAGGAGATTAAAAATGAAACATTAGATAAGATTAACTATTACATTCCTCATCATTCTGTATACAAACCAGAGAAGACATCCACTCCATTGAGAGTTGTCTTCGATGCAAGTGCAAAAACAACAAGTGGTTTTTCTCTAAACTCCATTTTACTAAACGGAGGAATTATTCAACAAGATCTCTTTTCTATAGTCAGTAGATTTAGAAAACACGAGTACGCGTTTAGTGCAGATATTAAAAAAATGTACAGGCAGATACTTGTTGATCCTAATCAAAGGGATTTACAACGAATTATGTGGAAGACTAGTGCAGATGCTCCAGTCAAGACTTACAAGCTAGCTACCGTAACTTATGGGACAGTTTCTGCACCATTTTAGCTACCAGGACCTTAAGGGCCTTAGCAGATGAAGAAAAAGCGGAATTTCCCTGACGCAGCAGATGTGATTTGTAATGATAGTTATATGGATGATATTCTTTCTGGAGAGTCTACATTAGAGGGTGCAAAAAAACTCCAAACCAGATTATCTCAACTATTACAGAGAGGGGTTTGAGCTACACAAATGGGTGTCAAATAGCCCAGAACTGTTGAAAGATTTATCTGCATCTTCCTATGTGTTTGATAAGGAATTTCAGGATGCTCCAGTGAAAACATTAGGTATGCTATGGGGATCCAAAGGTGGATTGTCTCACATACAAAGTAAAGATTAGTAACAAAGTCAACTTCTCAAAAAGAGACGTGCTTTCAGAAATTGCAAGGCTATATGACCCTTTGGGCCTGATAGGACCCATTGTTACGAAGGCTAAGATATTCATCCAAGAACTTTGGAAATTAAAATTAGATTGAAGTGAACAGCTACCACCAGATGCAATGGAAGAGTGGATGAACTTCTACCAAAAATTAGCGAAAAAGTAAATAACTTCAAAATCCCAAGGTGCATTCTACTTCCTTCAACAATACGGATTGAAATACATGGCTTTTCCGATGCATCAGAACGTGCCTATGCTGCTGCTGTCTACATAAAATGTTTCAACGAATCTGGACAATCTCAAACTAGATTATTATGCAGCAAGTCCAGAGTGGCTCCCTTGAAAACACTCACCATACCGAGGTTAGAACTGTCTGCAGCTTTACTACTATCGAGATTAGTCAAAAAGGTTGTGCCAATTCTACAATTACCTATTAATAAAATTTGGATGTGGACGGACTCAACGATTGCTTTAGCGTGGATAAAGACTGAACCTAATAAACTCAAAACATTTGTCAGCAACAGGGTGGCGGAGATCCAAGCACTTTCAAAGGACTATCATTGGAAACATGTGAGCTCCAAGGACAATCCTGCCGACTTAATTTCTAGAGGCTGCAATGTGGATGAACTTTTAAAGAACGAAATGTGGTTCTCGGGTCCAGATTTACAAACTGATGAATACGAGGACAATCAACTTTTTCCTGATCCTTCCTACAGAGATGAACTAAAATGTGCTGTGACTCTTTCAATGACTGAGTGTTCTTCAAATTTTATGATGAACTCTTTAATGTTACAAATAATTTCATAAAATTAATTAGAATTTTTAGCTTTATTTTTAGGTTCATTAATAACATCAAAACTAAGGAGTCTTGTAATAAGAAGAAATATCTAACTGCAGATGAAGTAAAGAGGAGTACGGAATTTTTAGCTAAAATAGCACAATTAAGTGAGTTTAAAGCAGAAATCGATGCCTTGAAAAAGGTAAAGGTGTTTCAAAAACAAGTAAGTTAAAGGCTTTAGATCCTTTCTTAGATGAAAATTCTTTACTCAGAGTTGGTGGAAGGCTTTGTAATGCTGATTTACCATTTGAAGCAAAACATCAAATAATTATACCTAGTAAACATAAATTTACTAAATTACTTTTTGAGCATATGCATAAGAAGTTTTTTCATATTGGTGCTCAGGTTTAGTACATCAAATTAGAATGCAGTTTTGGCCCATTAATGGCAAGGGTATTGCACGAAAAACAGTTCATGATTGCATTGCATGCTTTAGACAGAAGCCTACTGGGGTAGATCAATTAATGGGAAATCTACCATCAGAGAGAGTAACTCCAAGTGCGCCATTTTTAAACTCTGGTGTGGATTTTTGCGGACCTTTTCAAATAAAATTTAAAAATCAGAGAAAGGGGATATTTTCAAAAGTTTATGTTGCGATTTTTTGTATGCTTGGCTACAAAGGCTATTCATTTAGAGGCAGTGACTGATTTAACAACTGAGGCATTTATTGCAGCTTTTGAAGAGGCTATGTGCCCGTAGAGGCCGCATTTCTACATTAATGTCCGATAACGCAAACTAATTTTAAAGGCTGCAGCTGCAGAATTAAATCGTTTCATAAAATTAATTTGTAACAAAAACGAGACATTAGCAAATTATTTTGCTTCAGAAGCTATCCAGTGGAAATTTATCCCACCTCGTTCTCCTAATTTCGGAGGTTTGGGGAGGCAGGGGTAAAATCATTCAAACACCATCTCTATAGAACTTTAGTTAACAGTAAAATAACTTTCGAAGAATTCGAGACAATAATAATTCAAATTGAAGGTATACTTAATTCACATCCATTAGTACCATTGTCAGATAATATCAATGAATATGAAGTTTTAACTCCTGACACTTTATAATTGGTCGACCTATCAGTGCAATACCTGAGCCCGCAATTTTAGATATTTCAGATAATAGACTATCTAGGTGGCAGTATACAACAAAGTGTGTACAAACTATTTGGAAACGCTGGAAAAATGATTATCTTAATCATTTACAGCAGAGAAACAAGTGGCAGTTCGAGAAAAATAATGTTGCCGTAGGGTGTTTTAGTGCTTTTAAAGGAAAATGATTTGCCTCCTGCAAATGGACAATGGCAAGAATCTTGGAGGTTATTTATGGAACTGACGGTAAGGTCAGAGTCGTTAAACTAAAACTGCCACGGGGGTTCTCACACGTTCTATCTCAAAAAAATATGTATCTTACCAATAGAAAATAATAATATAAATTAAATTGTAATGTGAAGTATATTATATTCTTAGAATATTGTATTTTTCTATTTTTGAATATTGTATTTTTTTTTCTTCTTATTTTAGAATGTTGAATTTATTTGTATTTAATTCATTTAGGCATTTGTAAACTGTATGTAGCAAATTGCATTTTATAAATATATTTTTTGAAATATTGTATATTTCAACGCCGGGCGGAATGTTACGTCATCAGCGCACTGTAGCGCCATCTGTAAAAAATTTGTAAAAGTAGACATTGTCTAGCTGTACCCCCAACAAAAGCGGGTGCACGAATAAAGTAGGCTTAGCGTTGCGAAAAAGACTGATTTTTTATTCTTTAACCAGTTTTACAGTCCACACAAATATTGACGAAACAGATGGTTTGAATGTATTTTTTGCTATTTGATTTTATTTGATGCAGCATTTTAATTGATGTCGAATTTGATTCTCCTATTGTCTCATGCCAACATTTGATGAAAAACTAAATTGAAGCATATTGAAGTATTCTTTTGAAATGACAATTGTGATGCTAATATTGGTCATTTGAAGTAACTTTTGAAGATAATAAAATATTTTAAACTTGAAGCTATAAATTTTGATGTTGACAACAAATTTTGAAGATAATCAGGAATTTTAATTGAAATCGAAACTTTGCTTAGATTTTTAGAGTATATTTGATAATATAACATTCGTATTTTGATGATTTAAATTAGTTTTGTATTTGAAGTTGTGATTTTTATTTTGAAGAATATTTAAAATTTTGGTGGAGACTAAAGTTGAAAGATTTTGAGTTAATATTTCTAGAATAGAACATTATATTTTGAAGATAAGAACTTGATATTTTTGAAATAAAAATGCTTAAATTAATTACATGGTGTGTGAAATAGAACTGAGTATCTTTTTCAGATATAAAACTTGTGTTGAGAGAGAGACTATACTATATAATATTGATATTGCATATGATACTATTTTGCATTTAAATTTTTGATGATTATGAGTTATCATTTTATATTTTAAAACTTGAATTGATGAATATATAAGTATTTTATCATATTTTCAAATCATAGAATTCGTTTTGGTATTATAAGATTTGTATATTTGTGTTTTATTTGAATAATTATCAGTATGAGTACCTAAATGATTATCCAAAGATTTCTCAATCATTAAAATCTAGTAGCACAAATAACATTAAAATTCTACATCGTTTAATTTTTGGTGAGAATGGCGATAGAAAAAATCGTTCCAGATTACGAGAATTTTCGGATTTCCCACTGATTTTAATGTTGAAGAAACAAAAACTAAAATAATTAAAGAATTCACTCTTAAAGAATTAATTGCTGTTTGTAATTTATTGCATCTAGAATTTACCACTGAATTAGAATCTTGCTGTGACATAATTTTAACGCATTTATGTGATCTCACTTTATTTAAATCTACTGTTCTCAACTCTGGAAGCGAAAGCGACCTTGAACTCAACGAAAAATCTCCGCCCGAAAACCATCATTCGCAGCCAAATTACGTCTGACTCAGCAAGTAACGATTTACGTTCCGAAAACATGAAATCTCTTGATTTAAATGATTCAGCTCAAAATTTATTGCCGTTGTTTGATAAACAAAATACTTGTAACTCTTTCCTATCTTTTAATTTACGAGATCTAGTCGAACTAGTTAAAACCATTCACTTCTCGAGACAGTTATTCAGTTGAAACTTTCATTTCTGATATAGAAGACATGTTTCGATTATATCAGATCACAAATCCTATTCATCAAATAATTTTCGTAAAGAAATGTTTAAAGGTTCCAGCCGAAAATTTAATCCGATCGATTCGTGGAATCACAAATTGGTCACAAAATGAAAGAACATTTATTAAACGAATTTTCTGATAGAATCAATAGTGCACAATTACACAATATATTATGCAAGCTAGACGTTTGAAACCAACCGAAACGTTGCAAGAATATTTCTTAACAATGCGAGATTTAGCTCACAAGGGTGCGGTTGATGATTCTTCTCTGATTGATTATATTATTGATGGTATCCCTGATTCTTCTAACAATAAAATAATTTTGTACGGTTCTAAAACACTTAGTGAATTCAAGGATAAATTAAAAATTTACGAAACACTTTTAAACTCAAAACATAATAAGCAATTTCCAGATAAACGATTTCGAGATTATGAAAATTCAACATCTAATCAGCATAGAATTGAACACAAGCGCTTTACAAACCAACAACCAATTTGTTACCTCTGTGGATTGAAAGGCCATAAAAGTACCCTATGTCCGAATAAAGAACGCGGAAAAATGTTATGGATGTAAAAACTTTGGTCATGTTCAGGCCGAATGCCCCAAGAATTCTCGAAGATTACACCGATAACCAATCACAAAATCAATACGCAAGTTGATAGAAATGTAAATTCCATTTCGATATTAACACCACCGAAAAATCTCATGGACGTTGAAATAACCATTTCAAAAATTCCTATTACAGCACTTTGTGACACTGGTTCACAAGCCACCATAATTAATGAGAAAACATATCAAAAACTAGGTTACCCTACATTGAGCCCATCACAATGTACATTTTCAGGAATAGGCCGAGACAGAGTAGAAAGCAAAGGTTATTTTAAAAATTTCATAACAATTCAGAACACTGCATTACCCGCAAAAAAATTCATGTCGTTAATGATGAAACGATCCCTTTAGATGCAATTTAGGGATTGATTTCTTACAACAAACTAAATTCGTTTGGACGTGATGGAATTCGTATATTCCGAGATGTTGATGAATGCAAAAATGATGATGTTCTGGTAAAACCTTGCCAACCTTTTGATGAACAACAATGTAAACTTGATCTTCCACATATATCGAACTCTAAAATTCGTAATGATGTTGAACAACTTGTAAACTCTTACAAACCTAAAAAAAAAAAAAATTTACGATACTGATCTTAAAATGATAATTTTATTGAGTGATGATATCCCAGTTAGCCAACGTTCTCGTCGACTTCCTTTCGTAGAGCAAAAAATTGTAGAAAACCAAATTCAGGAATGGTTAAACACTAACATTATAAAACCTAGCTGTTCTGATTACGCAGCACCAATCGTTTTATGTAAAAAGAAAAACGGAGAACACAGACTTTGTGTAGATTATCGCAATTTGAATAGAAAAATGATTAAAGATAAATTCCCTTGCCATTGATAGAAGAAGTGTTAGATAAACTCGAAAAACTCTAAAGTCTACACTTCACTCGACCTTAAAAATGGATTCTTTTTCATGTACCCATGGATCCTAACAGTACAAAATACACTTCGTTTTTGTGACGCATGAAGGACAATACGAATTTTTACGTGTTCCTTTTTTTGGATTGTCAAACAGTCCAAGTGTATTCCAACGATTTATTTACACTGTCTTCCGAAAACTCATACGTGACAACATTCTAATTGTGTATATGGATGATCTGCTCATTCCATCACAAAAATGAAGCAGAAGGATTAAATAAATTACGACTAGTTCTCCAAACAGCTGCAGACTTCGGTCTTGAGAATTTCTTGGATACATAATCGAAAACGGAACACTAAAACCTTCACCACCAAGCTGTCCAAAACTTTCCACAACCTCAAACCCGAGACAACTTCAAAGTTTTATAGGATTAACAAGTTATTTCCGGAAGTTTATTCCAAATTACGCTCGAATTGCAAGACCTTTAAGTGATCTTCTTCGTGATAATGTTAAATTTAAATTTGGCCCTACAGAAATAGCATCTTTCAAGAATTGAAAAACATTCTTTCAGAGAACCCAGTTCTCCATGTTTTTCAACAAGGTTACCCTTTAGAACTCCACACAGATGCAAGCTCCCTAGGTTTTGGCGCTGTCCTATTACAGAGGAAATCTGATGATGGACTATTTCATCCTATCCATTATTTTAGTCGCAAAACTACAGTTCAACAGGAGAAATATAGCAGCTATGAATTAGAAGTACTAGCTATTATTGAAGGCTGAAAAGTTTAGAAGTTACCTGTTAGGTACAAAATTCAAAATTATCACAGACTGTGATGCATTCAAAAGACAATGCACAAAAAAAAAAAAAAGATTTGCCTGCTAAAATTGCTCGTTGGGCGTTGATGCTAGAAAGAACTTGATTATGAAGTCTGTCACAGACCCGGTAGACAAATGAAACACGTTGATGCATTAACTCGTTACAACATTATGATGATTTCTCCCATGATATTACACAAAAGATTAAAGAAGCTCAAAATAAAAAAGATGAATTCATTTCTCAACTTAAATCAGCAATCAAAATTACACCTTCCGATGAATATTCTCTAAAAAACGAAATTTTGTACAAATTACAACGCATTATGAATAGTACCACCACACGTAGCACAAAATTTACACCCTTTGAAGTTTTAATTGGAGCAAAAATGAAACAAAAGAGGACCTTCAAATTAAACACCTTCTTGAAGACGAACTTAGCGAACGGTTTATTAACAAACGAGAGACACTACGTAACGAAGCTAAAGAAAATATCCTACGTTTAAGGCTGAAAACAAGAAACAGTACAATAAACATCGTAAACCCGCTTATAACTACAAACCAGGTGACACAGTTGCGATACAGCGCACACAGTTCGGAACTGGATTGAAACTTCGACCTAAATACTTTGGACCATATGAAGTAACAAAGTCAACAAACACGATCGTTATGAAGTACAAAAATTGGACAACATGAAGGTCCAAATGTAACCTCAACTTCAGCTGATAAATGAAGAAGTGGTGTATACATTGAGAAGCTACCATCACCAAAGCTATTTGTTATTTTGTATTTTCCTTTTTCTGCTGTTTTTTTTTATTATTTCAGTTCATTTGTTCCCAGCGCCGAGGACGGCGTGGTCATCAGGATGCCCGTGTGGATATCAGCTACTCGCAGACCACTTCCGAAGCCATGATAGAACTGAAGTGACTCGAGGTGGTCAGCGAGATGGCGAGACAGTCCTCTTCCCGCCGCCATAAGCACAAGATGAAAAACCTGTAACACGCGTGATGTTTTAAATCTAACCATGTAAAAAGGCAGATAGCCTTATTCTCTTTTTTACCTGTGTGTCCGTCCTATAATGTCCTTTATTTTCTATATTAAAGTAATTAACTTAAGAAGTCTCCCTTTTTGAAGTGTTTAAATAACGGTCACACTCACATATATATATATATATATATATATATATAAATAAATAAATATATATATATATATATATATATATAAATATATATATATATATATAAATATATATATATATATATATATATATATATATATATATATATAAATATATATATATATATATATATATAAAATATATATATAAATATATATATATAATATATATATATATATATATATATATAAATATATATAAATATATATAAATATATATAAAATATATATATATATATATATATATATATATATATATATATATATATATATATATATATTATTCAAGAAATGTTTTACTTCTTTTTATTATTTTTGTATTTTATGGTTTTTAGTGCATTAATTTTTACTTATTTGTGTATATGTGTGAAGGTCCCCTTGGACCTCACTTTGAGAACGAGAATAAGTTGGAGTCATATAAGAGCCAGTAGCCATTTTTATAAATAACTTTCTTTATTTGGTTATCTTATCCAAATAGAATCAAAGACTTATTAACAAATATATCTAAATAGTATTATGAGGTTTAATAAGGGCCTTTCCTTTAAATTAACTTAAATATTTAATGATCCAATTAATTAACAATTAGAATATCGATCACGCAGAGATTACCACGATAAGAGATCCCAGAATTATATTCTATAATGTTCCTATTGAACATTTAACTTTAATCTCACTCCTAATATAAAATTTTAATGAGACTTGAATCAATATTTACCACACTGCAGTTCAGCTCAGCTTTTTCGGAGATTTTATCCTCCTAGAAATCTCCAATAATATCTTTCTAATTTCACTATTATAACTTCTTACTTCAATCTCTCTCTCTCTCTCTCCTTCTTCTCTAACTGTACGATTCCGTTTGACTTAAATACTTTATCTAATCTGCATAACAAGGAATCCAGTCCTCTTTTTGGAGCTGATTGGAAATAGGTAGGGAATTAAATTTCCCTAAAAAAGACGACTCAGATGGTTAGTGATAAAGTTCCGTATAGATTTGTCACACATATGTATAAATTTATATATATGTGTATGTATATGTATATGATTATATATAGAAATTTTTTTAAATTTGGATTATATTTACTTTTATATTCTTTGCTGCATTGCGCCTAAATATAGAAGCAATTTATGAATTACTGCTGTTTTTCATATTGCAAGCAATTACGCTTATAGCCTAATTATGATTTCTTAACAGATTCTAATTTTGGCTATTGTATATACTCTTTTACTTTTCTATTTATCAATGTTTTTAACTCTTTGATTTCATATTCAAGAATGGTTTTACTTCTTTTTATTATTTTTGCATTTTATGGTTTTTAGTGCATTAATTTTTACTTATTTGTGTATATGTATAAATTTATATATATGTGTATGTGTATGTATATATATATGTATATATATATATATATATATATATATATATATATATATATATATATATGTTTATGAATATATCATGTTTAACACAGAAGCAGCTTATATCCTTTGACTTAAAGTATGCTCCAATTTATAATTTACCTTATTTATTTTTAACTTAATTTAATTAATTTATTTTTTTGTTAGAATGAATGTATTTGAAACATTTTCGAAACAGAAGTATTGGTATATGAAAATGAGCCATACTAAATTAATATTTAAAACCGAATAATTTAAATATAAATGTATGGCTATACATAAGCTGTTCTCCCCTCCTTTATTGAGTTTTAATGTTAATACTAAAGAATGTTTCATCTTTTAATTTGAGCATATAATAAGCAAATGATGCGACGCTAATAATAGCTTATTTAATTTATCTGTCCTGAACCCAGATTCTTAATTGAACTTCGCATCATGACTTAAGTTAAAATTAGTTAAGTCCTATTGACAAATTAACATTACACTAAATTAACAGTCCGATCGTATAGTGGTAACAATTAATTTTATTGAATAACATATTTAAGTAACTATAAATTTACTTCACAACAAGATTAAAATTTAACTTAGCTTGAGAGAGAGAGATGGAGTGTGGCAAGAGGATGGACATGGTTGACGCCTGGAGTCCCACGGAGTCTAGATTCTCAAGGTCTAGGATCTGCTCAATCTGTGTCTCTCTGTCTCCAAATTGGGGGTGCATCCCCTTTTTGTTCTACGACTCTTCACTTCTAAATTCTAGCGCGGACTATTTGCATTGTCCACTTAATTACCTCTGATTGGTCCAGAACCAGCGCAGAGTTACCGCACAAGGTTCATTGCCTTTTGGAAGCGCGGGAAAATCTGATGACGCACCCCAAAATTTATGAGTCCAATGATCCCCCAGGCGTGGGAATGTTTGGCACTCCCTCGCTGAGGAATTCAACCCCTCAATGAGGGGAAAACAAAACGCATTCCAAAAAACTGACTTTGAAATTTTGAGGTCTGCTGAATAAATCTGCTCTGTCCTCCCAACACTCTTCCCCTCTCTCAAATACACAGCACACAAAAAAATACAACCAGCAATAAAAGGAAAAAAAATTGTTCCATCACGAGAAGAGAGTTCGGCGATCATATGTGTGTATCGACCAGAAGAAATAGCTGATGCATCGACACTGCAAAGAATGTTAGGCGCTCCGGCGAGACAACACCCCAAAAGTCTGCAGTCCATCCGCGATGAGGGGAAATGCTCCTGTAGAGCTAGGCAACACACCAGAAGTCTGTAGTCCGTCCGCGATGAGGGGAAATGTTCTTGTTCCTGTAGACTAGGCAACACACCAGAAGTCTGTAGTCCGTCCGCGATGAGGGGAAATGTACTTGTTCCTGTAGACTCCGGCAAATGCGGAATAAAATTGTTCCATGTATACTGCAATAGAAAAAAAAATTTGTCTCACAGGGAAACCCTATTAGCAATGAAACCAAAACCAGTGTAGAAAGGGGAAAAAAACTTGACCCCATCTGACTTCCGCCGCAGACTCCAAGCACCAACCTCCCACTCTCATAACTTAAAATAAAAAATGTAAAAAAAATTATAAGCAATTTCCAAAAATTAAGTCCCAATTCCGTTAGCGATGAGAAGGAAAAATAAATTAACTACTAACAACTACAATTAAATTCATGTACGAAAAAAAATTTCCAAATGGGTCACCAAACAATTCACAAGGACCACATACATAAAATGACAAATAGAAATAATTGATTAATCACTAAGAATCGTGTGTCACTAAATAATAAAACAATTAAGACGAGTAACGCATAATAAATTCAAAAATTGCATATCTAACAGCTGCGCTACTCACAATAACCACACATATGAGCATTGAACTAAATACTTTGTGATAAGAAATAAGTACAATTGAAAACATATGTAATCAATACAAACGTGGCACCCCGAAACAGACACCTCATAATCGTTTAACAGCGAAATCCTGACACGACTAATGTGAAGTGCATGTCCCAGACCACCAAAAGAAAATTACTAATTTAACCTTCAATAGTACTCAAAGCAAGAAATTGCAATGGTTCACTAAGAGTAACGATAACAATCTTTCGTAAAAATAATTAATTTAAAGTGAAAAGTTAGAAATTGAATAGATGGGTGTTCATAGGTAAGAATCATATATATATAACCTCCGAGAATGCTTAATAGCCTCAGAAATTTAAAAAAATTCACTACAAGCATTGGTTACAATTGAAAGTTTTTTTTTTTAAAAAAATAAATGTAATTAAATTCAGATTTGCAAATTAAAATCTATAAATTGTAACGAATAGTGTAAACGGTAAAAAAAAAATTATAACCTCTAAGAATGCTTAATAGCATAAGAAATTTAAAACATTCACTACAAGCATTGGTTACAATTTGAAATTAAGAAAAAAAATTACTGTAATTGAATTTAGAATTGCAAACTATGAGTGTGCATTTGATCAGGATGCATCCCCAATGTTCACAAAGGCAGAAGGAAAAAAACAGATCATACTATCTTTTGCGATATGACGAATGCTAGCCACCGTCAACACAATAGACAGAATGTACAATTAAGACAAAAAAAACAATGCAAATCCGATTATATAAAAAAATTACTATATCGATTAATACTTTAAAATAATTTTGAGAGAAAAAAAACGATTTCTTCTACATTCAAATACATGCGAATTTCCATATTGGGAAATGAATTCCAGAAATCGCAAATGCAGTTGAAAATTTCAGAAAAAAAAATTTATAAACATAAAATTGATAATGCAACCCATGACATATGAGGCGACACATACAGAGTAAAGTAATTTTAACTAAAACAAAAAAGCAAAAAAAATATTACAAGTACTACACATAATTAAACATAATTCCCCCCAAAAAATTTCACTTCACTAATCAACATCACTTTTTAACATTCCATGTAATACAATGTATCAATTCCAATTAATGAAAAAAAAAACTCATCGCAATGTTTCACTATAGATGCAACAAATATACTAAAAAAAACAAAGATCCTCAATTTCCAACAATACCGCTAACTCAATTCATCGATAATCATCGAATTAATTACTCAAATATCATTCTATAACATCAACCCAAAATTCTCAGTAACCCTAAAATGATTCCTCAATCATCCAACATTGCCTTTACCTCAGGTCATTCATATCCTGTACCTCAATAACACTAACTACTTATCTACAACTTCCAAATAATTAATCGATTTCTCCACAATACCATTAACTGTTGTTGTTGTTGTTTTCTAATGCCACCTGTCTGACGTAGTCAGATCGAGGCCCACGAAATTCATCGTGGCATGGGCAAGAGGTACGCCTGTCGTTGGCCTTGAGCACCATACAGGTGACAGTACGATTTAGCTCGGCGAAATTCCCCGAAGGGACGATAGATGGCGACACGACCTCTATCTCCACCTCCACAATTTCTGCATATAAACTGAAGGGGAGGGAAATATTCTCCAGTCCCTGCGCTCGTGATTAAGCCCACAAGACTACGGACCCACTGATTTAACGAGCACGTACTCCGTGTGTACTCGGAGGGTGTTTGGTGGCATCGGGCATCGAACCCAGGCCTTCCGGTCTGGAGTCCGATGTTCTAACCACTAGGCTACCCACGGCCATTAACTAAAACCCATCTATGCTCATCAGCTTATTTACACAAAATCTCACATAATCCTCAACTCGAACTTTCCTAGGTTTATCTCAAAACATTCTTAAATATACCACACAATCATTAATTCAACTTATCTATGTTCATCAACTTATTTACTCGAAATCGTACAAAATCCTTAACCCAATTTACCTTCTCTACATCAAAACAACTTTCTCAAATAAACCATATAATTATTACAACTCAATTTTCCATCTCCCATAATCCTTAACTGAAAATAACCTTCTCTATATCAAAACAATATTCTCAAATATACCGTATAATTCTTTCAACTCCATTTTCCATTGCCCAAAATCCTTAACTCAAAGTAACCTTCTCTACATAAAAAAAAAAAAAACGTTCTCACAAATATACCGTAATTATTACAACTCAATTTTCCATTTTCAAAATCCTTAACTCAATATAACCTTCTCTACATCAAAACAACTTTCTCAAATATACCGTATAATTCTTTCAACTCAATTTTCCATTCCCAAAATCCTTAATTCAAAGTAACCTTCTCTACATAAAAAAAAAAACGTTCTCAAATATACCGTAATTATTACAACTCAATTTTCCATTTCCAAAATCCTTAACTCAATATAACCTTCTCTACATAAAAAAAACGTTCTCAAATATACCGTAATTATTACAACTCAAATTTCCATTTCCCAAATCCTTAACTCAATATAACCTTCTCATTCAACAATTAGTAAAAGAAAAAAAAATTCACACCTAATCTTCAGCATTTTCAAACCAAAAAAAAATTATCTCAAACTCAATATCTAAAACAAACAATACTAAATCAAAATTCTCCTATTTTGTCAATACCAAACTCAAAGCTAACACAACTACGCGTACACAAAACAAAAAATATAACAATACCATTATCTAACCATAAACTTATTTCCAAATAGCAATACAAAACTACAATGAAAATCCAAAGCCATAAAAAAAACTCAATATCAATACTCCATTCAATAATCTACCCAAGCGCTACCATGAATAAAACAAGTTAACCTAAACCAACAGAAGTATTATATCGACATCAAACAAAACATTCAATTCCTAGTACAGTTTAGCACACAACCGAGACAAATGTATTGACTGCACATTCATTTAACTAAACCACAATTAAACTAGAGCCCTAAGCAAAACAAAACAAATTCCAACTCTATAGCAAAAAAAAAAAAAAAAAAAAACACAAAAAAATTAAATCAGCATTGAAACACCTAACCGAAAGACTATAAAAGTTTTAAATTAAAATTAGCAATCATATGACAGAAAAAAACAACTTCAGCAAAACAAAGTTAAGTTTCAACATAATTTCTTAGGGAAAATATTCAAACAACCACCTCTATACATATCTTAACAAGCATAAATTCCAAAGATATCATTATTGAGTGATACACAGCCACTTAAAATTAGTACACTAACACAACTTATCACTAAAACTGCTTCTGACAGATACCACTTTCAAAAAAAATTAACTCAGAATTTAACAAGAAAAGTACACAGGTATACACAATCAAATCAGCATTAACTAACTTATTCAATAAAGGAACCTTTTGTATGAAAAAAAAATTTAAAATACTAGATAATAACCGCAACACAAAATTATTTAATAAATGAAAAATGTCAAATATGTATGTATAGTAACAACATTTAAATTTCATGAAAAGTGTCCAAAGACCCCAAAATTTGATTTTTGTTGCAAACATGAATTAAAGCTTAAAATTTATAAAATTAAAATTGACGTGCATACATGAATCGCATAGCAAAATTAAAAAAAAATCCTAATACAAACAACAAATTTTATATATTGCATAAAACACATCGCATCAAAAAATATTTTATCTAAAGCTAAAATTGATATTAACCACATACAACATTATGTCATTTAAGCATCAAATCAAGACATGAAACAAATTGCATAAAAAAATTGAGCTAGAATTCATTAAATAACTAAGTACAAAATTTTATCTCACTAAAACATCAAACATGACATAAAACAAGATGCAACAATGAGACAGGTACCATTCCATATGTGTGCTATCGAAGTAACGAAGCGTAAAATTGTAAAAAAAAAATTTCAGTTTCCTTCAAAAAAAAAAATTTAGCGCGGTAAGTGCATTAATGAGCCGAATTGCCTGCACTGGCCCTTAAATTATACCGTGGACTTGGAACAATACCCTTAACCTTCGTCTCGTCTGGTTTCAAATCATCTAAATTATTTAAGAGCAAATATGAGAATCTCTTAATACAGTGATTCTCAAACTTTCAATACTGGCGCCCCCCTTTTCGATCACAATTTTTATCGCGCCCCCTTATACATTAATAATGCACTGAATGCAATAATAATGCACTTTGACGCTAAAGCTACAAAACGCGATCTTAATTATAAACCATACAAATTAGTAACATAAGTATTAAATTTTTTATACTACTTTTAAGTAATAAATAAATAAATAAAATAATAGGATAATTATTATGTGTGTTATTTTTCCTTTCTCTAATTTTTAAATTGACTTATTGCAAAATACGGAAGCTGCTTAGAAGACAAAATATAGATATCTGCTAAATATAGAAAATAACTCAGAGGGTCAATTTCTAATCATAAGCATTAATTATAAAAATTAATTATCCAAAAACTTTGCTTTGCAAGACAAGCCCATGGAAGTAGTTAATACTTATTAAACTTGTTCTTAATTTAGTATTAATTAATTAGTTATAAACTACTATGGAGCACTGATACATTAAAAGTATACCGGCTGAAGTACCCGCTTGCACGAGTTCATTTATAAGAAAATAAAACATTATTGAAATAATAGCAGAATTTTGTAAGGAGAGTAAAGCCAAGTGCGCGACAATGTTTACAAAAATGTAAAATGATTTTTTTAAATGATTGCTCAAAGTATAATTAGTTTAAAGCGAACTATAATTTTAAGCCTTACAGAATTATCATTTAGAATTGATGTTGAATAATGAACAATAATAAAAATCAGATGAAGAATAATTGTATTATTTTTTAATATTTAAAGCGAAAAGACTTCAACATGTTTTAACCATGGAGCAGGCCCGCACTCGATACTAATGGTCCAGCGGGGTTATTGAGTCACCCCAATCCTTTTTTTATAATTATTTTTATAGTACACCAGTGTTTCTCAAACTTTCAATACTGGCGACCCCATTTTTAATCATAATTTCTGCACTGAAAACAAAAGCACTTCGTATTCTATTACCATTTTGAAAATCCTACCTATGTTAAACAGGATTTTCTGCGGTGGCAGCTTTGAAGACAAAATATAGATCTCAGCTAAATAAAGAAAAATAACTCAGTGTCAATATCTGATATTAAACCTTTCTTTGAAAAACTTTGCTCTACAAGACAAGCCCATGGAAGTCACTGATAATTATTAAACTTAGATTAATTTAGTATTAAGAAATTATTTATAAATACCTTCTTCAGTACTGATACATTAAACGTATACTGGCTAAAACACCGGCTCTTCGCACGAGTTAATTTTTTAAAAAATATAACATTACTCTTGATATAATAGCTGAACTGTAAGGAGAGTAAAACTGCGTGCACACACGACATTGTATACAAAAATGTAAAATGATTTTTTTTAGATAAATGCTATAATTGTAAATAACTGTTTAAAAGAACTGTAATTTTAAGCATCACAGATTAGCATTTAGAATTAATGTTAAGTAATGAAAAAGAATATAAAATTCCTATGAAGAATACTTGTGTTACTTTTTAATATTTAAAGCGAGAAGACTTCAAAATGTTTTAACCCGGGAGCAGGTGCGCACTCGATACTAACGCTGATGGTAGTGCGAGGGAACTCAGTCTCCCCAATCATTTATTTATAATTATTTTTACTCTACACGATACAAATTGGAATTCCAGTGAATAATTTAATTAAGAGAAAGTATACTTACCCCGGCTTTCAATTAATGTTCAATCTTTCTTTGATGATTTGAGAAAAAGTCAAATAAAACTGAACTAAAATGATTGACAAGTGAAAGACCTTAATAAAGGACGAAAAGCAAAGATACTTTTCACTAATATTACAGAAATGTTACTTGCTGGCAAAGCTGTCATATTTTGTTCAAGTAATTGTAGTTTTAATGAGCATTCATGATCGAGTGAGTGAATATTAACGTCGCACTGTTTAGCTACACGAGGGCTTTTAGAGACGGACCTCGTAATTTTGAACCATGGTTGACGAGGACGATACTTGAACTGGCCTCTTTTAACTACCACACCATTCCAACCAGAGGACGTTTGAGCTCTTTACAGATTTAACGTGCACCTCTCCCTTTCACGACGGGTCTTTAGTGGTACTGGGCTCGAACTCGTGACACCTTTGGTGATCAACAAACAGCAAGTTGAACTTTTTCTTTCTTGTGTCTTTTTGACAAGTCGAACTGAACCTTGTGGTACACTTATGGCTTCATATTTCAGTTGATGGAGTTCTTTAGGAAGCCATTGGAAATTTTCCTTTCGTTTCATGTTCATCGTGTTTCTCAATCATGAATAATATGCATCAGTTTCAACTTCATTCAATACAGATCACAGATGCCACCGCTGCCTGGTTCTAAGTGTATTCAGCAAACAAAAAATACGGATGCTCTAAAAGGATTATGACATTTTACACTATGCTTTAAATGTTTGAGATTATCGTAAAAATAAATCTTAGCCAAATAATCCTTCAAAAATCAATCAATTTTTTCCAAATATTGTAAAACTCTTCATTATTTACAATTTCCCTATGCGAAAAAAAATACATAAAAGAGGGGATGGAACTAATGTAGAAACCCTACCAGTAAGTTTTAAGGTCAATCAAATAAATGACCAGCAAATGTATTATGCTGCCTGGCTGAAAAGTGAATCATGTCTTCCTTTTCTTTCTACAACTAATATACAGTATTTCAATAATAATTAAAGTGATGAAATGTTTATCTTCTTAGAATTTTTCTCAGGGTCTGAGTTTCGTTTTTTCTTTTCACGAGTAATATTTTATGTTAAACAGAAGAACGCCAGATGATAAACATAAATTATATCAGTGTTGTTGTGTATTTCTTTTATTATGGAAAAAAGTATTTTGTTTCACTTCTTTCCGGTTATTTTTAAAAAAATCATTAAATTTTCGATATGCTCGCGCCCCTTCTAAATTATCGCGCCCCCAGGGGGCGCGCCCCACACTTTGAGAAACACTGTCTTAATAAATGGAATCATCCGATTGACATGTGTGTTAAATCTCTTCCGCAATTGTTCTATATGTTGAACCCTATAATTGACATTAGAAAAACGCTCTATTACTCTGTAAGGACCTTCAAACTTAGGTCTGAGTTTTGGAGATAAATTAGATTTAATATTAGGCGTCTTAATAAAACACAAGGACCCAATTTTGTAATCATAATGATGTTGCTTTGTCGCTCTCATACTCAAATCGACATGCGATGCCTCCTGCTCTTTTAGATTATTTAAAACTTAATTAAAAATTTGCTCCAAAGACGGTAAAAGTTTCTCGACATATTCATACTTATTTTGTGGTATGTCGGAGTTTTTTTCGTAAGTGTAAGATAATCGTATATCCCTGCCATGTTCCAGGAAAAAAGGCGATGTGTATGTAGTTTCATGAATCGCTGAGTTTAATGCTAACATGGTGTGCGGGAGTTGCTCATCCCAGTCATTTGTATTTTGCAAAATTGATGGCAGGATATTGGCTAGCGATTGATTGGGTTTCTCTACCCTCCCTTTGACGTCAGCGGAATAACTTCATATGTGTCTTTTCTGAATGCCCATAACTCTGCAAAATTCAACAAATTCAGAACTGTTAAAAAATGTAGCGTTATCTACGACTAATTTATGTGGGCCACCCCTGTGTACAATGTAATTATCAAAGAAAGCTTTAGAAATCGTTCTCGACTTAATATCAGGAAGTGGAACAATATGGATGTATTTTGTAAATGCATCTATCATAGATAAAACATAGCTATATATATATATATATATATTACCTTTAGGCGTGGTTTTTAAATGACCGAAAGTATCAATATGACACGTTTCTCCCGGTTCTTGACTTAGTTCTACTGGCTGATGAGGTGCTGGCGAAATTTTGAAAGCGTGTTTTCGAGATAAACATACAGTGCAAGAACGAACAAATATTTTAGTATCTTTGTACATATTCTGCCAAAAGAAGTTTTCGCTGAGTCGATGATGTGTTTTAAAAAATTTAAGATGCCCTCCATATTCTGAACGGACAGATTCGAGAATTCTAGCTTTAAGACAATGTGGAATGCAAACTTGCTTTCTAGTGGTGTTAGACCTGGGTGATCTGGAGGGGCGCTTGGACAAATGACATAACAAACCTTCCCCATTAATAAAATAGTTGCTGACTTGTGGGCTAACGTCATTTTGATCAATTTTTTGCATAATAGGACTTAAAACAGGATGTTCATGTTGCATTTTAATAAGATCTTTAGAGTCAGGTAAAGCTATTGTGATGTTGTTAATACAACGGGAAAGATGATCTGCGACTGAATTTAAGGAACCCCTGATGTAGTGTATATCGTAATTAAATTCTTCCAGAGCCAATTTCCAACGCAAAATTTTGGAAGAGGGGTTTTATAAGAAAGAAATCCTGCAAGAAGTTTATGATCAGTAAAAACTTTAAATTTTCTACCCAACAAGAAAGGTCTAAAAAAATTTAATGATGTATATATCGCGAAGAACTCCAAAACCATTGCGTTATATTTAGATTGAGAGGGATTTAATTTCTTTGAAAAAAAATATAAATGTTTGACTTCAGAGTTAGGATATTTTTGTTCTAAAACTGCCCCTATGCCGCGAGATGAAGTGTCCGTCGTGATTTGTAATTCTGCGTCTGGATCGGGTAATGCTAAGACCGGTGGGTTCAATATGGCTTTCTTAATATCATCGAATGCCTCCTTCGTTTCAGATTTCCACTCAAATGGAGTGTCTTTTCTCAAAAGATCCGTTAATGGAAGTGCTCGTTTTGCAAAATTTTTAATATATCTCCTATAAAAATTACAACACCCTAAGAAAGATTTAATTTGCTTTTGATCCGTTGGAACTGGAAACTCGTTATTTCAAACGGACTTATCTTTATCAATAAGGATACCTTCGGGCGTTACTACAAACCCCAAAAATTTACAACTCTTTGTTAAAAATTGACATTTACTCGGATTAAATTTTAAGTGAATTCTTTCAAAGCGTTCAAAAACCTTACCCAATAATTCAAAATGTTCATCTATAGTTTTAGTAAATAAAATAATGTCGTCTATATGAACCAAGGCTCCGTTGTGTAATAAATCTCCCAAAACCTCTTGTGCAATTGATTGAAATGCTTTAGGCGAGTTTTTTAAACCAAAACAAAGTCTATTAAATTCATATTTGTCACCGTCGGGAGTAGAGAATGCCGTCTTATGCCTGTCTGCAAAGTGAAGTGGAATTTGGTTAAATGCTGACTTCATGTCTAAAGCCGAAAAATAGTTTGAACCCGAAATTTCATGCAAAATGTCGTCCAATGTTGGAATAACGAAGTCTTGAGTCAAAGTTATTTCGTTCAGTTTCCGAAAATCTAAAACGAGGTGCCATTTTTCTTTTTGCTTGACAAACAAGGCCGGAGTATTGTACTGAGAATTAGATTTCGAAAATATACCTGCCTTCTCTAAATCTGCTATCTGTCGTCGAAATTCGTTTCTTAAACTAAATGGAATCTTGTAAATCGGACATTTGATGGGATAGTCATGTTGCAGACTGATTCTATGATGCTCCGTAGCGGCTGCAGATAATTCTACCGTAGAGCGAGCGAAAGCACTTTTGTGCGAAATTAAAAGTTGAAATAATCTATTTTTTTATTTTGCTGTCCAAGCCTGAAAGGTTAAAATCCTTCTCCGTGAGTGGGGGTAGAATGTCTTGAGAAACGGGAAAATCGGAAGAAAAATCTTCGTAATGATTGACAGTAATTATTTTCATGTTTTTGTTAAGGGTGATTATGTTATCAGAATCGTTTCTAATTTTTAGAATGGTGTCATTTTTTTGTGGATCAATATTAATTTGCGAAGTAGTTAGGTGGATGTTTTTAGTTTTTAACTTTGCTGAACTCTGAATGGCAGCCGAAGACGTAGAATTAGGTAATGTTGAGACATGGATACGAACATTTGTTACCGAATGGGAACCCACAAACGTTTTGTATTTTAAAAATCCATGGATATAGTTACTCTGAACGGCACGCAGAGGGTGCGAATAATGGATAAGCGGAATTGATAATTTATTAATTAATAAACGGTTTTTACCCATATCTAAGACTGCATTCCATATTTTCAGAAAATCGTATCCCAAAATAGCGCAATAATTCTCGTTAATCTCTTGCTTAGTTATAAAAAAATATGTTAAAATTGAAATTCCTCCAATAACAATTGTATTTCATAACAACCGATAATTTCTACTGTATCTCCACTTACTGCTTTAATTTGAATTGAAACATTACATTCCTTAAAGTTTTCGTTTCTTATTTTAGTGAAAAGAGAATTGGACATTAATGAAACGGACGCACCAGTGTCAATTAAAATTCTAAATCTGTAATCTTTCACACCAACGTTTATTATTGGTAGATCGGAAATATTATCTCTAGATTTAATAGGAGAAAACCGTTTTTCTACCAATTGTATAATATCTAAAATCGGCTTTCTCCGCGGAAGTTTAAATTGTCGTTTCTAGTATTGCGTCTGAAACCACCTCTATCCCTAGTTTGTGACCCGTTCGCCGAATGTCTGGGGGCTGCGTAATTATTGCGAAAAGCCGATTCTTGGAAATGGACATGTCACCGATCGAAAGAATGAGTGCTTGGGTGACGGAAAACAGAAAATTCGCTCGCGGCGTTTCCCCGGGGGGCTGGTAATTTTGCTCTACGTTCGTCCATGCTCTTTTTCTTCTACACTCCGCTTGCCTATGTCCTTGAAAACCACAATAAAAACATTTGAAAACAGTCTCCCTTCTGCGAAAAAGATCCCCACCTGTTTTGCGAGCCGTAACTGAGCTGGCTTCTTGTAAACGCTCGACCCTGAAATTGATTTCCTGTAACTTGTTTGTCAACGCCGAAATGACTGATGTTTCCGTTTGTGAGGGCGACAAACGAGTTATCTCGTCATTTGCGATTTGATTCAGTTTAACGTTCTGTTCCTCAATCAACGCAGCGCTAATTGCTTCTTTGAAATTGATGGGATCTCGTGCCAAAACGTATCTACGAATATCGTTTCGCAAACCACTTATAAAACGCGACTGTAGCAGTTGATCATTAGCGTTCCGTACCTGCATGTTTTGAGCCGAATTACTTGACTGAAATATCTGTGTTCCTAGTTTGTTGATGCGTGCTGCGAATTCTTGCACGCTTTCAGATGAACATTGAATACATGATGAAAAGAGCTGGAGACGTGTGGATAGGGAAACGGTCCTTTCGAATCTAGAAATAAGAACTCTAGCGATATCGTTGTACTCTGTTAAATGACTGTGGGTTGGGTCGGATAAAAAAAAATTCCTCAGCTATTCCCGCTAATTTTAGTTTCAGAATAGTAACTTTCTCGGCGTTAGACTACTTGCCTAAAATTGCAACATCATTTATTTTTTCCAGGAACCTACGTATTCTCAACGATTCACCTCCGTCAGACATTGGGATCAAATCAATTAGATTAAATTTCTCAGACGCCGTCTGCGTCAAAAGGGGTTCTGATTGTCGTGTACGTGGCATGTTTAAAACAAATTAAAACAAAATTTCTAACGAGATTAAATTGCAACGGAAACAATTAAATTCTAACTAAAACAACTGAATTCAAGCACTCGTGCAGGGTAAGAGAAAATTCATAAACTCAGAAAATTAAATAAAACTTTTAACCAATCGGCTCTCGCGTAAATACATGCATGAAAAAAATTCACATCAATATAAAAGAAAAAAAAAGAGCACCAGATCCTGTGACATCTTGCACCTTTCCTTTTTTTCTTTTTTTTTCTCTCTTTCTCCGAAAAAAAAACTATAAGAAAAAAAAAATTCACAAGTAGAAAATTCGAGTAATAGATACAATCAAAGCACAATAGCACACAATAAAAAGTTTTTACATGTTTAACAGATGAATCAGGATTATTATTTCGGTGACCCATCAAGAAAAAAAATTCACGACATCAGATGATGTAAAAGAAAAAAAATTCCGACGACTGGTCACGGTACCGATATGATGCGACGCTAACGATAGCTTATTTAATTTATCTGTCCTGAACCCAGATTCTTAATTTAACTTCGTATCATGACTTAAGTTAAAATTAGTTAAGTCCTATTGACAAATTAACATTACACTAAATTAACAGTCCGATCGTATAGTGGTAACAATAAATTTTATTGAATAACATATTTAAGTAACTATAAATTTACTTCACAACAAGTTTAAAATTTAACTTAGCTTTGAGAGAGAGATGAGGCGGGGTGGGTGTATGGACATGGTTGACGCCTGGAGACCCACGGAGTCTAGATTCTCAAGGTCTAGGATCTGCTCAATCTGTGTCTCTCTGTCTCCAAATCGGGGGTGCATCCCTTTTTTTTTTTTGTTCTACGACTCTTCACTTCTAAATTCTAGCAGAGCGGACTATTTGCCTTGTCCACTTAATTACCTCTGATTGGTCCAGAACCAGCGCAGAGTTACCGCACAAGGTTCATTGCTTTTGGAAGCGCGGGGAAATCTGATGACGCACCCCAAAATTTATGAGTCCAATGATCTCCCCAGACATGGGAATGTTTGGCACTCCCTCGCTGAGGAATTCAACCCCTCAGTGATGGGAAAAGAAAACGAATTCCAAAAAACTGACTTTGAAATTTTGAGGTCTGCTGGATAAATCTGCTCTGGCCTCCCATCACAAAATATGTCGCAACATAATTATATTGTTTCTCTCTATATATTCAGTGTCATTAAATTAGTTCTGTAGTAAGGCATAATTTTAGAAACATATATATTTACAGTATATAAACCCTTAAAAATTGATACCATTTCTTAATCATTATTAATTATTCTGAATTTAAATCGTATCAAAATTAATTATTAGAAAAATTAGGATCGTATATTAAAAACTGAAATTTTATACATTCATATATATATATATATGTAATAATTCCCCCTAGCATCCTTTTAATTAACTCTTTTAATAAGATTCAAATAATCTTTTAATTATTTGGTTCGAAACTAACACCCGTATTTTAATCGTAATAGACTAATAATATTGCTTCATAAATCCCTTTCCCGCCCATTGTAACCAATCGGAGCTCTTATTACAAAAATGTCACGTGGTCTTCAACGTCAGGTATAAAAGCCGATGTCTCTGGAAACCTCGCGCTCTTAGCTCGCTTCTCTGTAGTCAAGTAGCCGGCTGCAGCGCGTTCTGTGTGTGTCTTTGTCTGTGTTGTGTCGTCCATGTTTTCTTCTTGTATGTGTAATGCCATCCCTACTGGATCTTTATGTGTTTCCGGATGTGAAAAAAGGAATAACGGAATACATGAGTGCCTCTTCGATACTATCGTACTCGACCGTGCTGCGCGTAACATAGAAAATCACACCACCGGCCACGCCCAATCTTTGGTTCTCCATTATTTAATCCACCACTCGCAACGTCTTACAATATATTTACCACTCAACGGAATAATTGCAGAAACATTATATACATATATATATATATATATATATATATTATCACGTTGTTCGGGATTCGAGGATTTAATGTAAATCAGTCACTAAGAGTATGTCAATTCTTAAATAGCGGTGAGAATTTATTGTCGAAATTGTGCAATCTTTGAAATACAGGATGGAGTAGCAATGTTCGCAGAATATATCTCAGAAGTACTTCACACCTTCCACAGCACTCAGAGACAATTATCAGTGTCTAAAACACACGTATACAAAAGTGTATTCACAAGCACAGCCAACCTGATCGGTAATCACGATCAAGGCAAGTTTTCTAATCGCTAGTCAAACAATACTAACTGGTTCGTGGAGTATCTCTCTATTTATTGCACGGTGGATCATTCAAGAAATATCTATTGACATCATAGATCGTGAAATGAGTGTATTTCTCCACTAGTTCGTAGAAGAATTCACTAGGGGCCCCTGTGTCTTCTCGAACAATAACGATGATGCCTGGCTTAAGGACAGTTGGAATTGTGGAGCCCATTACGTCTGCTACCCTTGCCGCCCATCAATCGACGCCTCCGTTTGTAGTGGTACCGTGCCCGAGGAAACTGGACTGCAGTGGAATAGAACTAGTTTAACTTTAGCGACGAATTCAGATTGAATATCAGCAGTGATGACAATGATGTCCCCACAGCTGGTGTGATGGTATGGGGTGATATTGTTTGAAATACATGGTCATCCCCACTATCAATCAATGGCACCATGATAGTCCAGCGGTTTGTCCATGGCAATCTGCAACCACATGGGTTGCCGCTCATGCAATGGCTGCTAGGAGCCATTTTTATACAAAGCAATGCTCGGCCGAACACGGCAAGAATGTCATAAGACTATCTCAGCACTCTTACTACCCTTCCTTAGCCTACCCGATCCCCAGATTCGCCTCCAAAGTAGCATATTTGAGTTCATTTGGGACGGCGAGTTGGGCATCCCATGAGTTTGAACAATCTAGAGGCAATGTTACAGCTAATATGGAACGAAATTTCTCAAGACATCATACAAAACTTGTATACCTCAATGCCTGAATCATGCATGTGCTCTAGAGGGGGTTCAACAGGGTATTAAATCCTCCGTTCTTTTTCCTTTTTCTCTGAAATAAATTTTTTTCTTTCACACACATTTTCTAATAATTTACTTAGATTAAAGTTGCCATTACGTATGTAAAATTTCGTTTCAATTTGACGATTCCTTCTTGATGCGCTAAATTTTTTGTCCATGTGTGTGTGAGTGCATATTAAACTATCTATTTGTTTATATTTATCTATCTATCTGTCTATTTGTTTATCTATCTATCTATCTCTCTCTCTCTCTCTCTCTCTATATATATATATATATATATATACATATATATATATATTATATATGTATACCTTATATTTATATGATCTTATATCTCACAAAATTAATTGAATTTTAATTTACATCGCCTTCTTTTGCAACACGAGGGTTACTGGCAACAGTCTGCGTAATTCTGAACCATGTACATATGATAAGGATGACACTTGAAATGACAACTCCTCCCCAAACGTGTCAACGCAGTAGCCTTGTGGTCAAAGTTATAGACTCTTGGTCGTCGTGTCGTGAGTTGAGCCTCGTAGCATTGAAGACCCGCCGTGCTGGGGAACGATGCATCTTAAATCTGTCGATGGTTAAGCGTCCTGTGTTGGTCTGGTTGGGAAGTTAGGAGAGGAGGGGCTTATTTCAGGTGTCGTCCTCGTCACTTGACCATGGTTCAAAATTACCAGGTCGGTCGTACAATACTCTCGAATAACTGATTTTTTAGTTTGACATTAACATTCACTCATTCACCCTACGCAAACGTACACACTTTATCAACAGCAGGTATTGGAGTCTCGACAGTTTTAACAAGCATCGAATTCTCTAGATTATAGGTCTTCAATGGCAATAGGTTATCGAACCAGCTACGCCGTCGTTCTCGGCGGTGTAGCTGGTTGAAACAATATCTAATAACTTAAAATCTAATTCTCTATTTGTTTCTTAACCAATTTTAATTAATCTGCATGTAAACTCTAATGAAAATTAATTCATAGTAAACAAGATTTAAGTATCAAATATAGAGCGGAAGAAATGGTTTATTTTCTGTTTTATGGAGTTGGTCATTGATTGTTGTTTTATTTGCATTGCAATCTAGCCTAGTGGTTAGTGAATCGGACTCCAGACCGGAAGCCCTGGGTTCGATGTCCGATACCGCCAAATACCCTCCGATTACACACGGAGTACGTGCTCGTTTAATCAGTGGGTCCGAAGTCTTGTGGGCTCAGTCACGAGCGCAGTGACTGGAGAATATTTCCCTCCCCTTCAGTTTACATGCAGAAATTGTGGAGGTGGAGATAGGTGGTGTCGCTATCTATCGTCCCTTCGGGGAATTTCGCCCAGCTAAATCGTACTGTGTCCTGTATGGTGCTCAAGGCCAACGACAGACGCTCTTCTAGCCCCTTGCCACCATGAATTTCGTGGGCCTCGATCTAACTACGTCAGATAGGTGACATTAGAAACAACGGCATCAACATCATGACTATTGGCGACGGACCTCATAATTTTGGACCACTCTCCAGTGACGAGGAAACATCCCTTTCAAAACTTGAACACCTCACCAACGAAAGGACTTTTGAGCCTTAACAGGTTCAACGAGCATCAACCTCTCTGCTCGGTAGGTATGCAGTGGCACTATGTTTTCTAATCCTTGCCTGGTAAACGCCACTCATGAGTTCACCATCATGACCAATCAGCTGTTTCTACGACTGACACTATAATGCATCTCAATAAAAAGTTTCAAAAGAGATTAATTTAAATTGGAGCAGTAACTTAATAATCCCCAATAAAGAAACTTTCGTTAATATTTATTTACTCCAAAATAAAAACATACAAAAAAAATAGAGAAATCAAAGCTTTGAACGAAAAGTCAAGAGTTTCTAGAAAGGTAATTCATTGCTAAAAAATAATTAAAAAAAAAACACCCAGTCACACACATTTAAAAAATCATTTCAGCTTTGAAAAAACATTTGAGTTTGTAGATTTTTCCATTATTTTCTTTTTTAAATTATCTGTAGAAATTTCAAACACAACCGAAGTATTTGCATTTCAATTATTAGGGTTCTAGAAGATTTAATTCTTCATTGCATCCAATAAAAGAAACCTGCTTACTTTAACCACAATGGATTTTTTTATCTGCCGGTGGCTCAAGACTCAATTTAATGACGAGAGAAATGTTCAATGGAGTAATCAATATCAAGTTAGTCTTAAGCGATTTTAAACACTATTAAAGAAGACTACATCTTTAAGAGATTTTTGAATCTGTTGTATGGATAAGAACTCTCAGGTGGATAAAAGATTATCTTGCTTTATAATAAACATAATGTTTCTTTAAATAGATTTAAGGTTCCCTATTTTATCTCAAACACTCCGATGATAAATAAGAAAAACTAGTTTAGGTTTTCATTTTTTTAAAATAGTATTTATTTCTTTGCAAAACGAAGTTAATAAGGCTTGTATTCTATTTTCATCTTTTAATGATTTCTTATGTAAATATAACATTTACTATACATACATAAATAAATTATTGTTTTGTTAAATTATGAACGACTTCTTTTATGATTTGAGATTCAAAGGGATTATTTTTTCTGTGAAGTCATTTTTGAATGTAAAAAGATTTAAGAAGACATTTAATTTAAGGTATCAGACTACAATCGGCATTGTGATTCTGAAGAAGAGTATAAATAAATACCGTTTTTCATATTTGAAATTATAGTAAAGAATTATAATACTATTAATGGATATATTACATAGAATATACAAATGAAATAGTTTTTAGAACATTAGTGCAATGAAAATTTTTCAAATGACATGTTTTGGCTGTACATAAAAAAAGTATGAATTTCTTTCAAAATATTCCCTTTGTATGTAAAAATTGCTTTTATAATAATAATGTTTAGGTTATATATATATATGTATATATGAATATAACTTTTATAAATATCCTAATTTATGATTTTCAAAGTACATAATTTAGATGGGATTTATTCATATTTTAATATATAAGAATAGCAAACTTTTAACAAAAACACCGGCTATTATGTAAATACATCGTAAATGTGAAATTAAAATGAATTTTTCAAAAATTTTAGTTCACTCTCTGAAGAAACATCTTAGCTATGTTTTGGCAAAATAATTTTGTTATCGAATAATTTTTCTAAAGGGAGAATGTTTTTGAAAATATGTCATATTTTCTTCATTTTTTCCTGAAAAAAATGCATTGAAATTATTTTTAATGTAATAAGGTATCTGCCTACATTTCTGAATAAATATTTGAATGAGGTTCAATTTTTTTTCCATGTTTATCATTTTGTGTAGGGAAAAAAATCAGTATCAAGAAAAGAAATGTTTTTAATAAGATTAAGAAGTTGGAAATTCTACACTATAATATTGATGAATTTTAAATATCTGATATTAAGCATTACTTTAGTAAAATAAGAATCAAAACTAGATAAATGCCTCTTAAGAAGATTGTATTTTTTGTCAATGTTATAAAAACTGATAACTCAAAAACTTATGAATGTATTTCTTTCACATATCTTGCATACATATTATTTACAATATGATAAAATGGGTGACTTAAAGATTTAACTCTAACATTAACAGTTTTTCTTACGTTTAACAATTTATTTTTCCGAACAACATGATTTTTATAAAAATTTTCTATAAGAAATAATGCAATGAGATATAAAGTTTTGGTAACTATAAATGTGTTTTAGATTTTAGTCCATTGTCTTTATAACTGTGTTAAAGATGTTGTGTAAAAATAACTTAAATATAGGGTTTGAATTCCGTGATGAAAGTTTTGAAATTCGGTATGATTTTTATCATATATGTTACCTAAAATTCGTCATTTTAATAAATTTAAACTGTCATATAATTTTCTAGCTGGTTTTTTCATTATATATATATATATATATATATATATATATATATATATAATTTAAGTCATAAACCCAAACACATTAACATAAACATAAACTTACTAATAGAGCGGCGTTTTAGCAAACTTGTCTCCGATAGTAGGCAAATACCTTAATACAATCTTAAATCTGTATTCTAATTTAGATGACACTAAATTTCTAAAAAGTTTTCGGTTTATACTTATTTTTAAAATTTAAGTTTAAATTTTAGACAACTTGAGATAATTTTATTCTTATAATTTCTACAAATAATATTAAATATAATAAAAAGTAATTATAAAAGAAATCCTAATGAAGTTAGTTTAAGTTTTATAAATATAAGATTTATAAATAAGGGAGCAAACGGTAAAAATATATTTAATTTATCTAAATATATATTCTCAGAACATCGTAAAATATTTCGTTTAACTAAATTACTTCCATAATGTTGTTGGCAATTTAAGCACATGCAATATACATCTTCCTTAAATATTCATCTGTAACAAATCAGCAACTCAGTGAATCATTTATTTTAAAGTTAATTAATTTATTTACAAAATTTGCAATACATTACATAATTATAGAGGAAACAATTTTAAAGTTTCGCTAATGTATCTAAACTAGAACGGATACATATTAAGTAAAAGCACAAAATTAAAACATCATATATTTTTCAAAATTTATTTTTTCTCAGTATTTTATAGACAATAACCAGGAAGGTAAATACATAAGGATTCAAATTTCTATGTATATTTTCAATAATTTGCATTTTTTCCTTTCTTAAACTAATGCTAAAGATTGTGCAATTTCAAATTGATTAACAAGAATGAATCTGAAATAGTTCAAATAAATGCTTTTTTGTTCTGGCTTATTCGGTACATTCCACTGATTGTCGAGTTCACGTACTCGTAATAATCTTTCAGGATTTTAGTTTTAATTGCAGGATTATTTACATAGTTCAAACAAATTCCACTATTTTTATTTCTATATACTAAATATGAATATAAAAAATAAAGAGAAAAGTATCAAAATATCTAAACATACATAATAAATATACTTTTATAAGGAAAATAGAAAAATAAAGGGTTTTTTTTTTAAAGAGAACAAAAAATTTAACAATTGTATCTTTTAAGTTTACGTAATTGATTGATTAATTATTAAGCATCCAACGATTCAAAACAAAATTAAGCTATTGAGGACGAACTCTTAAATTTGAATCTTGGTGAATTGACGAAGACGACGCCAAAGCTATCACCACACTATCGAAACTTCCCCACAACGCCAAAGGGTGGGCTTTGAGGCTTGATAAATTTTACGCTCATCATTCCTCTACACCAGTGATCCGCAACCCTCGGTCCGCGGACCAGTACCGGTAGATGGATCAAATTTTGCCGGGCCGCCTAAAGAACATTAAACTATTGCCATTTTATTTAAAGTGGTGCATTTTGGTTCGGATTTGCGCAACGTTCCACGGAAATCACTTTATATTCCACGTTAAATCACTTTTATCCATTTTGGGTTTAACTATATTTTATTCTGAAGGCATATTTAAAAGTAACTAAATTAAAATTGTTAAATCAAAACAATCTAAAATATAAACAATCAAAGTGTCCCACTCTCAGCGGGCCGCGGTAAAATTACCAAACGTTGACCGGTCCGCAGCGATAAAAAATTGCGGAGTACTGCTCTACCCGACATGATTTTTTATGTTTCACAAGGATAGTACACATGACTCGGAGGAGGTCACAGCAATCATGCCTTTGCGGTTCAGTGGACATCGTTTTTTTTCTTGTTTTTAAAGTAAATAAATTAAAAACCTATTTTATATTCTCCTTGGAACCATAGTTAAATAAAAATTATAAATACTAGGTGGATACACCCTTTCTGCCTAATAGCAGACCAACCCCTATTATATACACTATACTACTGTTAATACAAATTGGTCAAATTGTTAAACTATAATTTACATTAATTGCTATTTTTTCCCTTCAATATATTGAAAGCAGGGAAAAATAAATTTCAAATCATCTCATCTCCACATTTTAGTTTCTATTCCTCAATTTATTACCTCTATGTTCCTAATCACCCTTTTCTCTAAATTACATTCAATTTTTACATCGGTTTTGCATGTGCACCTTGACAGAACTGCATACAATTGCTTATGAGTAAATATTTTTTACTTCGCTGTTACACATGAACTGACTTTTTCAAAACTCTATCCCTGGGATTTATTATTACTTAAGGCAAATGCGAATCGTACAGGGAATTGCGTACATTTCAGTACGAATAGCATATCCAAGTCTACTTGAATGTCCTGTGTGATTCTAGGTATACATAAAATTTCGTATGCTTTCATGAGAACATTTCATCCTGCAGTATGTCCTTCTGGTATTAGTATATTTTTCACTACCTATCTGGTGTAATTACATAGTCTTTTAGTAATACGTAAATTTCTTAATGGTGTAACGTCGTGTGTAGCTATCCATCAATAAATCTTTTTGTACAGCCTAATATACTATAAAAATATATTGTTTATTAGTTAAACAATTTGTTAGTGAAGTAATATTATTCAGTCTACATGCCAAGCCGGTGTAGTCAGTTCATATTCCCATTCTCAACGCCACCGGCGTTCATCGTCTTTTTCACTCCATTTTCTGGACTCAGCCCTTTTCTCCATACAAGGTGGGCTCCGCTCTCTCTCTCCCGAACTCTCTTTCTTCGGTCTCCTCTCCCTTCTCCTTCCGTCCGTTCTCGTCCGACTTTTTCTCTCCTCCCATCTCTTCTCGTTCCTGAAAAATAACCCTTTTAAACACCAGGGATGTGTTCACAACACGCCCCTCGTTCCTTCTTATTGGCAGGTCACAAAAGTCTCTCTTGACCTCCCTCGTCCTATTTGCGCATAACACGCCAAAACACACCCGAGCCGTCTGGCCCAAGGCGCCATAGTTCCTTGTCCACATCTGGACACACTTGTCCATCACGCCACCTGTTTCTAGTATCCCCGTCACCCAACACTAGAAAAGACGACAAGATTATTTTAAGATAGGCTTCGCCTATTGTCAATGGGGCGCCGGCTCTATTTTACTATTATGGCGACCCGTCTGTCTGTCTTCAGTCCCTGAGTTCAGACAATAAACAATGGCCCCATGGCCACGTGCACTGGTCATTCCACAGCTGGTGGATCGTAAAAGTTCAGGGACAATCGATGGGTGTCGTACTTGTCCTTGAACAGCTGGTGAAACCATAATACTTATCGTGAATCGAAAGATGGGAATTTACATCCATCGACGATGTCACAATGGCATGACGATACAGCCGAATTTCAAATTCGGTTTAGTGGGTGGTATTCCCGATGGAGTTAGTGATAACAGATATTCAGGCGGATGCGAAGCATAATCATCTCTTGATGATCGCTATCATCTCCACCAAGAGAGAAGTCAAGATCATTACGAAAAACTTTACTTATAGAGAGATATCAAAATTTGAAAAAGAACACAAAACATAATATATTTTATTTTACTTCATTTAAG
This sequence comes from Trichonephila clavipes, assembly GCA_019973935.1. Lineage (NCBI taxonomy): Eukaryota > Metazoa > Arthropoda > Arachnida > Araneae > Nephilidae > Trichonephila > Trichonephila clavipes. The sequence goes on from BMAU01000191.1 coordinate 61,422, forward strand.
ATGATATTATTATGAACATCTTCACCCTTAAAATTTGTGTAACTTCATTTTTGTTTTGAATAATTAAATTTTTCACAATGTAATTATGCGAGTTTTTGTTGCTCTCAAAGGGAAAAGATATCCGACTACTTGCAACTTTTTTTTTGAAAAAAATGGAAATTTGGAGATTTTTTTTGTAATTGTTAAATTTACTTAGTATATTTTAAGGAAAATCAAAATTGAAAACAGAAAATATTTATTATTATTAAAAGGGAAAAAACTGGTGAAAATGTACGAAAAGTTATATAAACGGGGGCCTGCTCTCTGTACACAAAAATGTTTTAAAACAAATTCTCAATTTTCAATTTTAATGTGTTAATTGAAGTTTGAAATGACCTTCAGAATAACAGATATTTTAATTTTTACAAAAACTAGAGCACTCTATCTTAGTGACCATATGAATTTGCATAAAAAAACAGTGATTATATTTACATAAAGGACTAAATTTTGAAATAAAACATTGATTGATAAATCTGAAAGTCAAAACACATCTATTGTTATACAAAACATTCACAAAAAATTTCAGCCAATTATTTTCAAAACTTTTTGAGTAATCGCTGTCCCCGTTTGAGTTTTTCGGGAAAAAAACACATTCCGAGCAAAGCGCATTTTAAAGTTTGACATCTTGCGTAAAGTTATGGCATCTTCTTTTATTAAAAAACATGTAGTTTTTGTTCTAGTGAGTGAAAAATAAAAAGCTTGGTAGTTTAATTAAGCTTATAAGATGACTATAAAATAAAATCATAAAAAATGTCAATTTTTGAAAAAAATCATGATTTTAGGGTAATTGGATACCTTACGTCTTTAAAACTTCTTTTCTACAACATAATGTTAATATGTTTAGTATGAAGTTGATGCGTGCTGCCAACTCATAAATTTTCTGATTTGAAAGCTAGACTATATAATGCAACTATTATTATTTAATATGCGAATAGTGAATGTGAGGTTATTATTGTTATTATTTTGCTAAAATATTATGTTGCAATGGATAAGTAGAGAAAATAATAGCGGCATAATTGAGCCCCAAGCATTTGATTATGTTTCATGTATTTCTGAATTTTTTTCGGAAAATATTGAGGAGATTTGATTTTTCTACTGAAGTAAGTGCATAGTTTTCACAGAGGAATTCTGCGAAGCCCTTTGTGAAGAAAACTAAGCTTTCCCTCTGAATCGGTGAATATTGTCAAGATATAATTTTTTTTAGTTGAGCATTACTTTTTCATGTTAATCGCTTTGTTTGGAATGGAAATGGGTATGATTTCTAAATATGTTCAAGTTTATTTCCCTTGAAATAAAGGAATTTTTCCGATAATTGTTGGAATGAACATATCTCCACATTCCTTGGCATCCAATCACTTTGATTTTTTTTTAAACTTGCCTTCTTTTTTTAATTATACAAAGCGAGGTGAGAACTCAGTTTTTTATTAGAGAAAAGTAATGTATCTTGATAAGTAGGTTAGCACTACTGTACGTAAAAACGGTTCTTTAAATCAGGGATGGACAGCAGCAACCCGCAAAGAGGTGTTTTTTTTTTCGATCAACCAAGACAGTCAGAAAATCCACTTTGAATTAAGATTTATTTTCCCGCGCCCAGGGAAATATTCGTCACATGTTCATCACTATTATAATAACATATTTACTTTATTCATTTATTAGGAAAACAAATACCTAAAATTATTTCTGCAAATAGATTAGTTGCAAAGTTTGAAGGAGGATGTCACATAAATCAGAATTGAAAAAAAATAGCTTAAGTCAATTTTTGCTGCATTGCTTCCCATTACTGATAATATTAATACATTACCTCAGAAGCTACAACTTGAACTTACTGACTTGCTCTTAGATCACAGTGTGAAAGAAAAACTTTATGCTATGTTTTATGTGACATTAAATGATTTTTACAAATCTTTGTCAGCTGAAAAATGAATGTATGAAGAAATTTGCTGGGATATTGTTCTTTATATTTGAGGAAACATATATTTGTGAGAAAAGTTTCTCTTGCTTGAAGATATGCAACAAAAAAAGATACAATTTGGTTGGCATTAACTTGTAAGCTATGTTGAGAATTTCAATTAGTAATCTCATTCTTTATTTCAGAAAAAATATGAGATAAAAATGTAATAAGGGATATTTATCTTGAAGGAGGGATGGTTCGTTCCGGGTACCTTCCGTTCCGAATGAATGCGAGTAATTTACCGATCACGATAAAACGATCATCTTCGCTTGATGTTGGTACAAGTTCATATAGATATCACACCGCCACATACTCCCCTGCCATTGTTTAGGTGAATAGGTGAACGAACGATACCATATTCGTGGCGAGCATGTAAGCAGTTGCGTCACTTGGTAGGTTGCGTCATTCGCGCGTGACGGCTTGAGAGTTGCGTCATTTGTGTGAGACGGCTTTGAGAAGTAACGGCTTATTTGCGTCAATGTTTGACTGCAGGGTGCGAAGGGTGCGGTTCATATCACGGCCAGGGTCACCAATGAAGGAAGGAAGGTTCGTTCTGGGTACCTTCCGTTTCGAACGCGTACGAGTATTTTACCGATCACGCTAAGACGATCGTCTTCGCGTGATGTTGGTACTAGTTCATATAGATATCACACCACCACAATCTCATTAAACCAATTCTTAAATTAAATCGAGCTGTAGACATTATGGAATAAGCACAACAAATAATTTTAATAAAATTGCTACTATTTTATTTGACTTACATTTATCTTTTTTTATAATGAATGCAATTATTTTAAAAAGGTCCGGCCCTCCGGTATTCTTCGCTCTCACAATGTGGCCCGTGAGCTAAAACAGGTTGCACAACCCTGCTTTAATGTAAAGCTGAGATATTTTGAAAATATTACAGTAAATGTTCAATTCTCACAACTTATTTAAAAATCTCTAAACTAAGTGCGAAATAAATGATGTGGCTACGAGTGTTTCTCAATTTAAATAAAACATTTATTAAGTATTTACAAGGATGCATATAAAAAAGGTTAAATATTATCGCGCACGCTCATAGCCGTCCGCTTCCTCCAAACGCATCTAGAGGAATCCCCTTTCGGAGCGCATTTCCTCCCCCTGCTGCCACCCAAGAGAGGAGAAACTAGCCGGCACTCACCGCTCTTCGGGTCAACCACCCCTTCGCTCTTTGGTGCTTTCACAACATTCTCCCACCTTTGAGTTTTCCTGCTGTAAAAAAAACTCAAACACAACATATAAAATACAACCGTAAGATTAATAATATTGGTACAGAATGCTGGTGTTAAAATAAAGCAAAATGTACAGTAAACAAAGCTTTTACATAATACATTTTAGGCATATGTCAAACGCTTAGGAAAAATTACTTTTCTGCCTCTCCTCGTGCGAATGACAGAATCAGTCAGATCTTTGGTAAATTAGTCTCTGGTTCTTGCAGTTCTAGATTATAAAGTCTTTGCACAGGTCTGACCAGTTCCCCAGTCTCAGTTTTGACTCGAGCTACTCTAACATGTCCATCTTTTCCAGGAATCAGTTGAATTACTCTAGCAAGAGACCACAGAGTTCGATTCTTCAAACTATTTTCCACCACAACTACTTCTCCCACCCTTAAGGGTCTTAATTTACGGTGATGCTGCGTTTGCTCTCTGAGTTGGCCTAGGTACTCAATTCGAAATCTTTTCCTAAGCTGTTCCCGAATGGTTTGAACATGTCTAATCCTCTTATTGATTTCTTGATGATCTAGACAATCTATGTCAGTTACATCTGACGTTTCTATTTCTTGTAAAAAACATGGCTGGTGTTAATGGTGATAAATCATTAACATCCTCAGAAATGTAAGTTAAGGGTCTAGAATTGATCACATGTTCACATTCACATAATACAGTGTTTAACTCTTCGTAATATAACGAAGCTCTCCCTAACATTTTTCTCAAAATTTGTTTTAGCATTTGAATCATTCTTTCCCAAAATCCTCCCCACCACGCGGCACTGGGAGGGTTAAATTTCCACTTTATTTTTTGGATATTAGCTTCAGAAATTACTACATCCCAGTCAATAGAATTTAGTGCGCTATTAGACCCAACAAAACTTGTTCCATTATCCGAATAAATAACGGTCGGTTGGCCTCTTCTCGAAATAAATCTCCTTAAAGATTGTAAAAATGCTGCGGTAGAAAGAGATGTAATAAGTTCAAAATGCACTGCACGGAATACAGCACAAGTAAATAATACTACCCAGTCCTTACGTCTATCTTTTAAATGAAGCGGGCCTGCAAGATCAACTCCTACAACTTGAAATATTTTATAGAGTTGCTTACCCTATCTTTCGGTAAAGAAGATGGTACCACTTCCGTTTTTTGAGCCGAAAATCTTTTGCACCTAGTGCATTTTTGTATTATTTGTCTAATTAATTTTCGCGCTTTTAAAATCCAAAAATTTTCTCGCAAATGATTCATTACAATTGATACACCTGCATGCATAAGTTCCTCATGTTTACGCACGATCATCAAATGAACAACTGGGTGTTCGTTAGGTAAAATGATAGGAAACTTAAAATTGTGTGTATCTTCTCGAAAACGAAGTTTTGTTCTAGCACGCAAAATTCCAAATTCATCTGAAAATGGTTTTAAAGGACGCAATTTCCCATCCGTTACTCCCTCAAATTTTTCCATTTGTATTAATTTAATTACAGTTTTTTCCGCATGATCAAATTCAGAAAATGTTATCTCCGAAGTATTACAAACATCGATTCTCTTGGCATTTTTAAAGAAATGAAATATCCAAGCAATCATGCGAACAACTTTTAAATAGGATGAAAAATACTCGGAGTGACAGTTAAACTCCTCAATTCTCTTAGCGGTATTAACCAAAACAGATTTCCTTAACTCTAAATTTACCGCCTCTTCATCGGGGACTTGTTTTGATCTGGGACATTGAACCGGGTTTTCGGATAACCAGGAGGGCCCCTCCCACCATCTTAAGTAAACAAGCTGTTGAGCGTTACAACCCCGAGGAAGAATGTCCGCGAAAAATTCTTTTCCGAAGGCACATGTTCCCAGCTACTAACATCGGAAAGGTTTCGGATTTATTTCACCCTGTTAGAAACAAACACGCCCCAATCTCTAGTACGTTGTATCCATGCTAACGCTGTCATGGAATCTGTCAAATATTAAATACGCACATCTGGCAAGTTTAAGTCGTTTTTAACAGAAGCCGCAAGTCGGGTTCCCAAAACACATGCTAATAATTCCAAACGGGGGATAGAAATATCTTTCAAAGGAGCTACCTTCGCTTTTGCCTGTATCAGTTTCACAGAAACATTTTCTTCATATTCTACCCTCAAAAATACGCAAGCGGCATACGCTTTTTTACTAGCGTCACAAAACACATGCAATGTTAGCCGTTTAATTCCATTAGAGCTCAAATTCAAATATCGAGGTATTTTAATACTTGCAAGTATATAGGGAGTTGCTCTAACCACTTTTTAACTTGATTTAAAATATCTTTAGGGAGATTTTCATCCCATTTTAATTTTAATTTCCAAATTTCCTGTAAAATTAATTTTGGTTTTAAAGTCACAGGAGCTGTAAAACCGATCGGATCAAATATATGATTAGCTATGGATAACAGTGATCTTTTCGTTATAGCCTTACCTTCATTTTTCTCAGACAGTTAATATTACATGATAAACAATCATCTTTGAGGTTCCAAATTAATCCTAAAACCATAGTCTCAAAGTTATCAGGTTGGCTTTCCAACTCTGAAAATTTTTCAGGATTTAATAAAACGTTTGACTGCCAGCCTCTTAAATTAAAATGTGCTGAAAAGATAATAATATTTTAGATTCAACTATAAATTTTTGCAACTGTTCTTCGGTCTCAAAACTAGTTACACAGCTGTCAACATAAAATGATTTTCTCAAAATTTTAGCTACATTATCAGTTTCCATGAGCATTATCTAAAGGGTGATTTAATGTAGCACCCAGTAAAAAAGGACTGGATGTCACTCCAAAAACTACACGACGGTGACGATAGATTTTAATGTGGTCCCTATTTTCTCTATCATACCACATAAATCTCAAAAATCTCTATCTTGCTCCTTACTCCTATCTGTAAGAAAGCTTTTCAATGTCCTAAATAACCCCAATCTTATATTTTCGAAAACGATTAAGTATAGTCGGTATGACTTCAATAAAGTTGGGGCCTTTCTCCAGACAATCATTTAGAGAAGGCGAACCCTTTGTTCGCGCGGACGCGTCAAAAACTGGTCTTATTTTACTTGTACTGTTTTCTTTAATAACGGGCCTATGCGGGAGATAATGAAGAAAATTTTCTTTGTCATCATTAACTTCTTCAATTATTTTTCCTGATAACCAAAGATCTAAAACATCTTGGTATTCCTCAAATTTACCCGTTGCAATTAATTTCCTTTTAGTACTTTCAAGTCTATTTTCAGCTAATTTCCTATTAGAGGATAAAAGTTTATTATCCAGAACCCAAGGCAAAGCTACCTCATATCGACCACTAATATCTACACTTATGGTTTTTTGAAAATGATTTAGTGTCTCTTTTTGTATTTCTAATTTTGTCTTAGTTTCTACGGGATCTATAATACCAAGAGAATCGAGCTTCCACAAATCGGAAATTTACAAATCATTTACAAACATAGAAGTAACATTCATAAAATGATTTTTATCAAATTTAGTTTCATTTCTATAGGTTTTTCCCATAAGCGTCCACCCTAATTTAGTTTTTATTGCTACCGGGCCAGATTTTAAATAGAACATAGTTCCAGTCAGTAGTTTTCCAGCTACATCTGCTCCTAATAATATTTCTATTTTTCCTCCCAATTTATGACCGCTATCTGACAAATTAATTTTTCTATTTTTTAATTCATTTATCCAAGGACCATGTCTGATACTCGGAACATTATTACATATAATTTCTTGGTCATACACATTTAGATTACAAGTATAAAAATTATCGATATCAGTTAAACAAATATTATAACATTTATGCCTATACATTTTTGTTTTTGAACCACCAAATAAAGAATGAACAAACTCTTCTTCTCCTTCATATTTAAATCCTAAATTTTCAGCAGTGGATTTTAAAATATAAGATTTTTGAGATCCGGTGTCAATTAAAGCTCTTACTAAACTCTTATGGTTTCCGTTTTGCAACATAACCACAAGAGTCTGTAAGAGAACTTCAGAAGTGCAAGCTTGATTAGACAAAACATTAGAGCTAGATGAACTAGCAGTCGTGCTATTCTCAATACTTGCACTTTCGGTTTCCAAACCCGATCTCAAAGGCAATTTAGAGCATAATACAGCATAATGCCGTTTATTACATATTATACATTTAACATCTGATCTACATGAATGTGACATGTGACCCTTTTTTAAACAAATATAACACACGCCTCTCTTAATTATAGCATTCTTCTTAACTTCATATAACATAGAAGCTGCTTCACAACAATTTTCAGAGGCATGCGCTTTTTCACAAAATATACAATTATTATTATTATTATTAAATTTAAAGTCTTTCCTATTTTTAAAGTTACTATTAAATAAATCTGCAGCAGTTGCAGTAGTGGAAAGATTTCCTAATTTGTTCTTATAATTAGATTTCTTAGAATCAAAACTATTCCTAGCAAGTTTTTATTCTGTCTTCACTCGATACTTCTATCGATAAAAATTTCATAAGAGAATCAAGGTCTTTCTTACCTGATTCATCTGATGAATAGCCTACGTATCTCTCCCAGGCGCGAAGAGTTTTTAAGCGAGAAGACAGGATTCCACCAGCGGGAACAGCATGCAGCATATTTCTTTTTGGTGACTCCCAAGGACTCTAAGGCACGTAGCTGGGCCTCAATCTTGTCATACAGCGAAGACAAATTGACTTTATTGACTTCTGCGTTCTGTAGAACCAGTTTTAATAGTTCTCTGACATAAACTTGAATCAAGACATCCTCTTGTCCGAACCACATTCTCAAGTATTCAAAAGCCTTTCTGTAGTTTTCAGGTGTTGCCGGAAAACTTTCAACTATATCCCTGGCCCGGGATTTTGGAGTTGTTGCCTGGATAAGGTACTGAAACTTGTCTCCATCATCAATGCTCTCATCTTCATGAATTCTCTTGAACTGGTTGTGGAATCGCAGCCAATCCGTCAATTCTCCGGAAAACTGCTGGAACTAAATCTTAGGAAGACGAAGATGTGACCAGGCTGTGGTTGTCCTTCTGTCCCAAAGCATCTGTTTTCATGATATTTTTCACACGGACTTGCCAGGCAATCATTTTTTCCGTATAGCCTTCGATGGCTTCAAATTCAATATTGTACGCTTCTTGCGTACAGTTTGTCTCGATCATTAATTCTAAAATATGCTCGTCGATTTTCTTCAGCTTAACGGATTTTACATGAAGCATTTCAAAAGCCGTTTCTACGGCATTCTTATCAACAGGATCGTTTTCAATAATTTCCTGAAGATGATTTACAGCCTTCGTGAAGGCTGTCCTCAACGGCGTGCGTCTCAATTTTAAAGCATCCATGCTCCACTTTCTTATATTCAAAAATGTTTTTCTAACACTCGTAGCCCACCCGGGGGTGCCAGAAAATGTTCAATTCTCACAACTTATTTAAAAATCTCTAAACTAAGTGCGAAATAAATGATGTGGCTACGAGTGTTTCTCAATTTAAATAAAACATTTATTAAGTATTTACAAGGATGCATATAAAAAAGGTTAAATATTATCGCGCACGCTTATAGCCGTCCGCTTCCTCCAAACGCATCTAGAGGAATCCCCTTTCGGAGCGCATTTCTTCCCCCTGCTGCCATCCAAGAGAGGAGAAACTAGCCGGCGCTCACCGCTCTTCGGGTCAACCACCCCTTCGCGCGTTGGTGCTTTCACAACAGTAAACATTATTTGAAGAACTCATGAACTGCTGCATTCTATTAAGCTTTAGTTTGAGACAAAAAACCATTTAATGAAATTGTTGCATTACCTATGCATACAGGTATGAAAGTTTAGTGCTTGAGTTTTTCATAGGAGTTTACACCTTAAGAATCGATTTTCATATAAATCCCTTGGTATGGAAATTTTACGAGGTGTGAAATTTGTACAAGTCTTAATAAAAAATGCGTTACGCTGTGTTCAGCGCATGCGTCCAGTAGCTGTCGGAAGGGAGCAGAAAAAATTTCCTACTTTTTCGTTGTTTTTAAAATTACGATCCTTCTCTTTTTAACGAAATCAGACAAAAAGTAATTACAGAATAGGAAAGATGATTTATTTCGACGCTATAAAGTATATATATTATTTTTTACAAAAAAAAATCGATACTTTGCATTTTTTTACAATTTTTCCAAAAATGAGTGGATATTGATACGTTTTTATGAAGAGAGTTTTTTAATCGTTATGAGTGGATTTTTTATCAATGTGTAATGAATCAATACTCTGTACAAAAAAGTTTATACTTTTGTCTTTTAGACAGTGATTTAAAATATAAAATGCCGAAAACCTTTTTTTATTAAATGGGGCATTTTTAAATAACTTCTTATTACAGGATGTTGTAAATTTGCATATATGTTAATCAAATTTATGTAACACTAGTCTTTATCTTCGCACTTCATTTTTTATTTTATGATGTTTTATGACAATATATTGTTTTTGTAAGGGAAACACATCGTACTATTAGTCTAAATTATTTTTTATATATTGGTTATATTACCTTAAAAAATTTGAAAGCTCCAAGTTTAAAGAATCAAGAGTTATGATAACTTTTATATTAGGGTTTATTTTATGCCCAATGGTAAATAAAACTTTAAGCATATTTATCTTACAAAGAAAACATGGATAGTTCATTTTCATTAAAAAGTCCTAAGACTTTTTTTCCTCTCTTTTACCAAATTTTTTACAATATTTTTTTCTAATTGTTGTCATTTATACATGCAACAAAAGTGGATATGCATTTTTAAATCAATCAATTTTTTTACGTGTAATTTAATTTAGAATTCATACATATTTTAAGGAATGTTCCATAAACATTCATTAAAAAGTATATCTTACAAATATCATCCATATGGTCACAAAACCCAAACACGTTTGTTATACATATGAAACGTATTTTTAAATCAAATTTCATGTACATATCTCAATTATTCTAGAAGAGAGTAGCATTTTAAAATCACTTTATAAATTTTAAGATTTCCCTAAAAAATAAAATAGTTAGCTTTTGAGATATTTTGAGCTCAAATGCTGTTTTTCATAATCCATTTATATAAGATACAAAACGATTCTCAAAACCATTAAATTTCAGATATTTGTATAAATCGTACCATGTTCCATAAGTTACGAATATATATATTCCATATAGAATTTATTGTACGAAAATATATTCTTATAACCTTCCCATCTTGATTTAAAAAAGGCAGGACTTTTTCTAAGACGGAAGAAAATTTACTTCTCTCTTTTACACCCTCGTAATCCTTTCCCCACCCGAAAACGATTTCCTCACAACCTATTTTAGCTGATCTCCACTGAGCAGAAGAAACATGCTTACGAAGTTTCAAGTCGGTAGGTCAAATATCCCCAAAATGGGGATTTTTAAAAATCATTAACGCAGTAACAACCCTAGGGAGTCGATTTCAGCAAAATTCGTTCTTCATGATTCTATATTCAGCTAAAGGAACTTACCCTACAAATATATAATAAGTAGGTTCAACAGTTTATAAATGGGATTTTTTTAACCTATAACCCTTATAGGGTTTTGAGAAAATTGATGAGTTGCGTCATACTTAACCCGTTAAAGCCTAAATTATTTTAAAATCAAAATTTTTGAAAAATATTTTAAAATTACATTTCATATATCACAAATAGAGTAATTATGAAGTTGTATTCTTTTTCCGTAATTAGCAGCTGAGATAATAGGTGATCTATAAATAGATCGCTGGGCGTTTATGGTAGTAAAAGACCAAGCAACTTTCCTGTGGTCTTATATTTAAAAAAATTACAAATTTAGGGGGGAAATGAAACTTTTGCGAATTTAAAAACAACTGATGAGATTTAAAAGAGAAACTATTATTTTACTGATCTAAACTTACTTAGTTACAATTTTATACAGCCAATTTGTAAAAGTTAAGTGTGATATAGAGGAAAACATTTCACACAAAGGATTGCATTACATTTTGTAAAAAACGTAAGAGGTCTACCCTTACATTTGTGAAACTGGCATCTTCTTTGGCTTTGCCTTTTCCCTATAACATCGTATTTTACATCTAAACGCATAGAGTCTATTACGTTTGATCTTGATGACATTATCAGAGGCTTTCCAATGCTTTTCTTAAAATTTTTCCCCATTTGAGGTATGCAATGGCGATATATCTTCCGATGTCTTTTATACTTTTCTTCTCACAATTTGTTAAATTGAACAGAATATACGTATTTTCGATGTCAAAAACTCTAGTAAAGACTGGCCAGTATCATTTTTCGCCACGTATCTGAATTATGTTTTTTCTAAGAGACAGTCATGCTGGTCGACTCCACCCATATTTTTGTTATACCGGTGAACAGTATTAAGTTGTGAAATTTGGGATTTTTCTTTCAAACCTTTTTGATGCCTTGAAATTTGGATTAAGGGTTCTATGTAATCACAGTTTGTCGCTGTTGTTACACACTTGTTATCTTTCCATTTAACTATAGTTATTTCGTTCTTGTCGTCGAAACAGTAGTCATAAGAACCACGTGCTAGATGGCAGCTGCTCCATACTATTAGGGTCATCGTCATTTATGTCTATCGATTGATATATTGCTCTTTTACTTCTATTTTTTACATGGGTACACAACTTTCTACAGTACCTGACAGATCTTTTACCGATGGAATAGTCATTTCATCATTATCATCAAAATACACTTCGTTCGTTAACTAATCCAAATCAGGCGGTAAAGCAATTATATCAGACTCTATTTCCATAGAAAACCTATATTCTAACGCTTCTTCGGTGAGGTGAAACACTTTATGCCGAGACATTCTAGAAGAAATTAAACGGGGAAAAATGATATTAGTTACCACTAACGCCCAGCAATCTATTTATAGATCAGCATATTTAAACTTACATTTTAATAATAAAAACAGTTATTTTTCTAATATAAATAAGCCAGAATAATTAAGGAGATATTAAAAATGTAAAACACATAAAAAAGTATAACTTACTTTTAACTTTTTTCAGTTGGATACAAAATCGAAAGCTGCACTTTGAAGCTTCAAAATGGCGAACATCAGACGCTAGCTGCTGGACTTCTCTGGGAAATAATGCCTTAAATTTCGTTTGAGGGTGTGGCCACATGTCTAAGTAAACCAGCCAATGACAATACGAAGTGATTAAAATATATCGTTTTCACTGAGAGTTCTGAGGGGGAGGCGATCTGTATATAGATCACTGGGCGATAACGGGTTAAGGAATTGAATTGAATTATTTATTACGTCTATACAGCTATTATTTTACAATATTTAAATATAGATAAAAGTTGCCATTATATTGAATGCTTTAATGCAGCAGAAAATTTTGGTGATATGAGGAGAGAGGAAACACATCGTTCCTTACCAAAGGTTTAAACGGGTCTCCTCTTAACGCTCTCCTGGGAGGGGTTTCCTTTTTACTTCTCGAATTCCACTCGAAGCTCTGCTTCCGGGTGGATTGCAGATGCTTATTGTTTATGGCTATAGATTTTCGGCGGGATGTTAAATAAATAGATTCTGCAATATTTTTGGCGAGTACGTGTTGGTGTGGACGGAGTAATTCTATCTGCATAGAAAAACACATATATTTTAGCTGTGAGGAGGGAAGACATTTCATCCCCGTAACCAGTGAAACTTGTTTTTCATTTATCTCTATTTAATTCCTTAACAGCCAATTAAAGTTTACTTGGCTCGCATACCAGTGCTACCGTTTTTTACATAGGGGTGCATATGCTGTGTATTGGGGAGAATAGAAAAGGCATAAATAAACAAGTTTTTCTCTGAAATAAGAAAATCCTTCACAAACACTGCCAAGGTCTTAGTTTTTCATTCCACATCTTTTGGAAAAGTTTTACCGATAATAGTGCCAAGAAAAGAATCGTATTTTGTAAGGATGCATATATACGTCTAGAACACTCAACGCATTGGTAGAGAGAGACGGATATATGCGACGGTTTCATTTAAAGGATTAACAAAAAAAATTACACATTTTCAAGCCTAAAGGGATCTAATACTTCAAAAACTACAATTCTTATTTATATTTAATTTATATAATTAAAAATAATACAATATATATAAGGGTTTAATAATATTTTATTATTAAATCCATTCTTATTGGGTCCGTACGCAATAAAAGAAAATAACCGACACATATTTTGTTTGCAGGTCTAATAGTTCTCTCAATCTTGTGATGAGTGAGTCGATTTTTTCCTTTGCAATAGTTAATAATTCTTATAACTGTATCATATAAAAGAAACAACTTAATAATAATTTTGGAACTGGTTTAGTTCTAGTTATAAAATTCTCATTAACATCGAATAAAACGCCATTATAAACAAATGAACCTAACAATTATTTTAAATAATTGCATGCTATTTTTTCTATTATAAAATACGATATTCAGTTTTAGGTTACGATAGAATGGCTCGCATTTAATAAACAACATTTCATATTATTTTCTTTCGACGTGATTCAATTTTTGAGTGACATATATTATCATCAGAAAAAAGCATAGGAAATGGTAGATTTTTTAGATATATTTTGATTTTGTTCTTCTTGAAACGACTTTTTATTTGTTTCGATCAGTACTGGAAGATAATATTTTAATTTTTGGTGTAATATTTTATCATAGTTATACATAAATAAGTACTCAATATTGAATGAAACTTCTTTAAATACTTATGATTTTTTTTATGTACTGTTTGCAATATTCTACTAAACATTGACTGATTTGATGCATTAATTTTTCTTCGAGTACTTTGAGCCCAGCATGAGCGAAATCCCTATCTTTTTTGTGTTGCATTTCTTTTTCTTCATGGCAGATTACTATTCTCATTAATTACCTTAGCATCGGCTCTCTTATCCAAAGATCAATCTTTACTTTTTATTCGTATACTAAAAGTATTCACTAACCCTAAGAAAGGGCAATAAATTACATTCAATAACTAATTCTTTGATATCTCTAGTTAAGTTTATTGACTTGTTCATTATTGTACAAAGGTTAGTAAAAACAAATTTATTGTTTAAAATATTAATATTTTAATTAATTTGTGAGTCAATTTATTAAGTTAAATATATATTTTAATATAATGCTTGTGTTCTATCCTATAGGTTATTGTTATCCAAAGATTGATTTCAGTGAGAGTGTTTATTAACGTCACAATAAAAGCAACCAGAAGGCTATGAACTAAATTCATGTTTATCATAGTCGCAAGATAACTGAGCCACATATTTTCAGCCAATCAGTTCAAAAATTAATGCGACGTCATAAATATATCATAAAAATAATCCCGCGTTTCCAGCCAATTAGTTCATGTGCTTCACTGTTGCCAGCTTTTGCTTTTTGCAGGTATTTGTCAACGATATAATAATATACATAGTTAAACAAAATGCACTCAATTTTAAAAGTATTCGAAAATGTATTTTTTTTAATTTTGAAAACTGTTTGAAGAACTTTAACACGTGAACTCTTTATCCAATCATCAAATTTTAAATTTTGTCTAAACTTTACAAGTTGAATAACTAGTGTATCAATTTTTAATCAATGGGAAACACGTGATTGCCGCTATTATGTGATCATAATGAATTTAGCCCATTGACGATGTACCTCATAGTTTTGATTTGAGGTCAAACGACGAGGTCAACCCATGGCTGGTATCCCCGTTCATAACTTCTACACCATGACACGACAACTTGAGAACTTTGAGCCCCGAGAAACTTAATATACATTTGTGAACTCTACAAAACGGATTTTTATTGGCATCAGAAATTGAACATGTGACTCAACAACTCCGACCACGAGTCCGTAACTATGACAACTAGTTCAATGTGTTCAAGAGTGATTTTCGAAAAGAAGTTAAATGAATGATCTGTGTGTTTCAACTCACGCTTCCGTTTTGTTTCTCTAAATCAGAGTAATAATAATGCTTCCATTTTTAACACACACTTTTTCGTATTACCCTTAAGTAAAATATTTTAATTTGCATGAACGAAGATTCCCCTTCAATGTTGACGTATTTGGTGGGATTTTTTCCTTGTATATTTTTAAAAAAGAAACAATTCTTCTAATATGAGAAAAGTCCAAATAAAGTTAGTTGTTCAAAAGATATTTAGAATTTAGTTTTAGAATTTTATAAGAGTTCTAACCCCCTCGCCCCCCCCACACAAGCGTCTACAACATGGTTGGGTGACGTAGTTGGTTCGTCACTGACATTGTACGTTCAAGTTTGTGGGTTCGACACCAACCCGATTCGGTGAATTTTCAAGATGTGTGAGTCAGCGAATGAATATTAACGTCGCACTGTTCAGCTACACGAGGGCTTTGGGCGACGGGCCTCGTAATTTTGAACCATGGTCAGGATTTTCAAGATGCAGAAAATCGACAGCGTTCATGTCGTATGTGCCTGTTAAGCTTGAGTGCTACAGGCAAAGTTAAACTCCTAGTACGATTTCGCATTATCAGAGCTTAGGCGACTCCCTCAGCGGAGTAAACTGTGAGCAACAAAATTACTACGTGGCAATTGGTATCCACTTATATAGTGTCACACTTTAGGCTGTCTTCGACAGAGGTACGAGAACATGAACTTAATTAGGTAAAAATGTTTAGTATGATAAGTTATGCTGCTCTTTATAGAGTAGTGAAGCCAAAACATAATATTTTTATTTGGGTAATTTTATATCTGCAAAAATATTCCAAATACGGATTTTATTCTTTAATAAATAACGATAATAGCCTTAAAAAGATTCCAGTTCTCGGGAAGTGTACTAGGTCTGCAATGATAAAATACCAATCCGCAACTCTATTAGAAAAAAAAAGTTTGTGTAATTCATATAAAAAAAAGCATCCAGTGTTTAAATATGAGACACTCTTAACGTTAAATATTCCATTCAAAATGAATGTATGTAATACTTAAAAATACAGTACTGGGCAAATTAATTGGGACAAACACAAACATTTTCGCAGATGTTGTTAAATTAGTATACGTTAACTTACATGTACGGTATAGCAATGTAACACAAAATATGCAATCCAATAGCTTCATTAAGATCCCATAAACGCTTTGCTATGGGTTTCACTAAATTAGAGCATAAATTTTTGATCTCGTCATTAAGAAATCAAACTTTTATAGCATTCTCAATCGTTTTTTTCTTTGTTGAGCAGTCCATTTTATTCACAATGATCTCTTTTAGGTGGTATTTAAATCAGAAGAATTATCAGATCAGTCCAAAATCGTTATTTTCTGTATTTGAAAAAAAGTTATTTGTTAGCTTACAAGTATGGCATGGAGAGAAAAAACTTTTTGAAAGATAACAACACCACCAGCGGACTTTTGCATCGTAGGCCCAATTTTATTTTCTAGTATAGAAATGTGTTATTTAGAGTTCATCATCCCTTTAATTAATACTAAGCTGACAGGTCCACCAGAAGTAAAATAACCCCAAAACATCTGTTTCTGTGGGTGCTTAACTGTTTGAATAAGATGTTATTCCTGGATGGGTTTCCCATCACATCGTCTGGCTAATCTTGGTCGAAACTCTTGCACAAAAAAATAGAAATAAAATGCGTTTTGTCGTTGAATGCAACCTTCTTTTAATCTTAGGCAGTCCAGGACTGATATTTCCTGCCCAAAACGTTTTTTCTTAATTGTAGGTGTTAATAACTTATTTTTGATTGTTTTTTGTCCAAATCTCCTAGCTTCAATAAGCGTTCTTTGAATTGTCGATGAATCCACGCTCACGCCAGTAGTTTATAATTCTCTCTGAAGATCTCTACTTGTTTTGTAAGATGCATTGTACTATTTCGTACCAGAAATGTGTCTGTTCGAGGTAAGGTCTTACAATTGCGACCACATTTGCTCTTTCTTTTTGGAGACACCGCCCTAAAATTCTTTTGCTAATAAGGATCCAAGAAACACTTGATTTTCCAACTCCAACTGTTGCAGCAATATTCCTCATCGTTATTGAAGTATGCTGACTAAAGGTAACAATTCAGTCCTAATCCTGGGAGTGATATCCATTTCTCAAATACACATCAGAAGGAGACAATGCACACAAGCGACTACTTCTTTCAGCAACTGAAGGGAAAATTTTCGATATACCATGATCACTTTAGACTAGTCAAAGACATTCAAGCGTTGTAAGAAAGTGCAGTTGAAACCAGAAAATCACCGAAAAAGGAACAATTTTATTAAAAAATATTTTTGTCTCAATTAATTGGCACAGTACTGTAAAACATCACTCATTGCATCACTCATTGGGTCATGAAAAATGATTCAAAGTTATGTAAAACAAAATTCATAGAGTTGCAAACTCCTTTATGTCTGTGCGTGTGTGGAAGATAACTCTATCGATGAAACGACAGCTATTTTAAACTGTTGTAAGTCATTGCCGGAACAACTTAATTGATTGAAGACGATTACTTGATCATTGACTTCTGTGTTTGGTTCTACATACTTATGTAAACAAGCAAATTATTTCTCATGTGAAATATATTTTACATCCGCAAAGAAGTTGTTTGATAACTGAAAATTCAGAATCATGTGTGCAATTGTCAGTCAAAAATTATATTCCTTATACTGTACTATTAAACAGAGCTTGGCAGGAATAAGTTTTGCCTTATTTTTTAACAGTATTGCAGGATTACTTATATTTTATGTTCCTTTCTTGTTTTAATAAATGCTTATAAAAGTGTACAATACATAATATCTATGCAATTTTAATTTTTTATATATATTGAAAGAATGATGAATAATCGAAATATAATACAATTCTAAGTCTGTTTTGTGTACCTATATTCTCTATGATTAAATTATTTAAAATATTTTCTATTGCGTGTTGCCCTGAATCGTATTAGTACATTACTTTGGCACACTATAGCTATAAGTTTGTTGAACCCTATTCTAAATATGCATACATTTGTAAAAATACATATAAATTGTAAGCATAAATTTAAATTACAGTTCTTTTTTAGTTTCAATGATCTTAAGGTTGTATGAAATGTGTACGAATATAGCTGTACGAACAAATAACTCCAAAACTAAGATATAATTATTTTCAAAATTTCATCATCAATGTGTATATGTTTTATTTTTATTTTCTAATCAATTGTTAAAAAAAGGAACAAAGTATTGTTGTGAAACTCATTTACTATTCATTCTGAATTGAAATAGAACGAGTTTCTAAAAGTCTTTGAAGAAAATAAAACATAACAAAGAATGGAAGTTAAAAAGAGTTAGAATGCTGAGAACGTTGAAGCAGGCGCGGATAGATATCTCTTCTGTGTGTATTAGAAGAAATATACTAAAATGATTCAGAGCTAAGTCATGGGGATTCTAAAGCGCCGAAAGCAACGAAAAAAAGAAATTCCAAATTCCGAGGTTGTACGGATTGCTCAATAATATTCCTAAAGAGAAAATAGTTGCTGTAAACTGAAAGAATATAAATCTGGTTGAATAAAGATAGGTTTAAAAATAATCTAAGTTCTATGGAGAGTAAAATATGAATTTTTACTATTGTAAAATATTTTGAAAGATAAAATTTTTCGATTACATGCATTTAAATGAATTCAAAATATTGTTTTATAGTAATTAATAGTTTAAAACTATAAATTATTAAATATAAGTGGAATTTTTAGTAAATAGGAAAATAATTGTATTTTTGCAGAAAATGGATTTATGACACAAAATTCCCCTCTCAGAAATTATAAAGAATATTTTTCTTAATTCTTCACTGATTTATTGAAGAAATATAAAAGAAAGAAATACATAAATTGTTATAATAGAATCTGAAGTGAATTGATGCGAATTATTAGGACAATATGTAGGATAAAAAAAACTGCCCTCTACGTATTTAAACGAAACACGCATCAATTATATTGTGAAACGTTTTATAATTTTCATAAAAGTAAGTTTGAATTTGTTTATCAATTTATGCCGATTTTTCAAAGATGCCTTTAGTGCGGTGCTTCTCAAACTTTCAATACCCGTGACCCTATATTTAATCATCATTCTCATCACGCCCCCCCCCCATACAATAACATTGTATTGAATTCAATAGCACTATACTTTTACACTAAAGCTACAGTTAACCTTTATGTGCCACCGACGTATATAAATGTCTCGCTCAGTCAAAGCATTAATCTTCTGGACGTATACATACGTCTTTCCGAAGTACGATCTTTTCTGTTCATTGCTTTCCATAAAATTATTCCTAAGGCTTTGGAATACAATAAAAGGATCCTGAGAGTCTTTGAAATGGATTTACTTTATTTCAGAGGATTTTGCTTATTTATTCCTTTTTTCCTCTCCCCCCTTTCAAAAAAACATCAAAATATCCGTGTCTACGGGGAAAATCATGGTATTGAGGACCGAAACGCGTAACTTTTAATCGGCAGTTAAGAAATTAATTATAAACCGTACAAGTGTCATCAAGATAAGTGTTAATACAAGCCCATGGGGTTACTGGTAATTATCGAATTTGTTCTTAACTTAGTATTGTTAAATTAATAATAAAATACATTGCACGGTAAAGATACTTTTATAAGTGTATTATATTAGTGTAAATGTGTATTTTATAATTTATTATGTCAGAAAATGTTTTGTTTGCTTACTTTCAGTTAATTAATAATGTTTTGAATAATCTTTAGTTTTTTAGATTTGTCAATATGCTCGCGCCCCCCCTTGTAGAATTATCACGCCCCTCAAGGGGGGTGCACCCCACAGTTTGAGAAACGCTGCTTTAGTGAAATTAAATCAATGGGCTAAATTCATATGACGTCATAAGCATATTATAAAGGTAATTACGTGTTTTCAGCTAATCAGTTTCTCTGCCTCACTGTTGCCACCTTTCGTTTTTTTACAGAAACTTTCTTTTAAAATTTAAACATTTGTAAACATTAATAACGCAGATAAGTAAACAAAATGCACTCTTAATTAAAAATATACATATGCAATATGAATTTTTTTTAATTTGGAAAACCCTTTCGAAAATTCTTAATACTTAGTTATCTTTGCTCAGTTATCAAATTTGAAATTGTACTTGGATTTTGTAAGTACAACAAGTGAAAATACAGTATCAGCTTGAATTTAATGGAAAATACCTGGTGGAATTTATCATGCAACTGCCATGAATTTAGTACATTATTAAGTTTTACTTAAAAACTGTACTAAAAATTTAGTTATAGAAAATAAACAATTATTTTTACTTAATTATTCTTCCATTGTTTCTGACTGTAAACAGTATTTTTATTCCGTTTATTTAAAACTCTAGAATGAAAGGACTTAAAATTTACAAATTTATCATTTCTAGTGAATTTATATTTTATCTTATGCCTAATTTTTTAAACGCTT
The DNA here is from genome assembly GCA_019973935.1 of Trichonephila clavipes. Lineage (NCBI taxonomy): Eukaryota > Metazoa > Arthropoda > Arachnida > Araneae > Nephilidae > Trichonephila > Trichonephila clavipes. The sequence continues at coordinate 82,016 of BMAU01000191.1, forward strand.
AGGCTTAAATTTATTACTCTTTAAAACAACTTTCATTCACATTTTTCTGAATTTACGGTGTTATAAAATATAGTAGCCATGCTAAAAGAATATGATGTTTTTAATTCTTGGAAAGAGAGAACTTGAAATAAATTACTATAACTACCGTATTTACTCGAATCTAAAAAAGCGTCACTATTTTTTCAATGTTAACACTTTTGAAAACCGTATGCGGCTTAGAATCAAATGAGGTAAAATTCATTACATGAGGAAAATTAAACATAATACAGACGGTTGGAGCAATTACAGATCCATATATGTATTTAAAAGTATTTAATACTGGTAAAATAAATTAATTATATTCACTTCTTATTAGTTCTCATTTAATTTTTTAAAAACATTTTGTAAGTATCGTATATCGGTCAGCCATTTTTACAAATTGGGATCAGAACTTCGGATAGAATCAATGACGGCTTAGATCGAATAAAAACGGTTTTATAAATAAAAAATTAAATGACTTTTTTCTTCAAGTTAAAATAAAGTATTTTTTCCCGAAAAAAAAATTATAAGTTTTTCAAAGAACTGGTAGATAAATAGCATTGAGTAAAAATAAATCATAGCATTTTAACACTATTTGTGGACTATCTAGAACTCTTTTTTACAAAACAAAAGAATGTAGGATTTTGTTCTTTTAACTAATTAAAAATATCGTAAATAAGAAACTTGGTACTTTTTCATTTTGTAATTTAAACACTGTAGAAGAAAACTTGGTACTTTTCCGTTCCGTTGGAGCAAATGTCGCTGCTGGTGTTATTGGCGGCAACACAATATACACACTAAAAATATTAATTCTCATTGGTTTTTCATAAATTTCTGATGCATTATGAAAAAAAGTTACTTCTAAGAAAAGGCTACGACTTGTTTTGAAAATGTGGTGATAAACGGTTACTAGTGGGACTGTGCCATTTGGTGCTTTTTCTATCATTTTTGGTGACTATATTGCTTGCGCCAGCAAAAAGGAAAAGCACCGAAAATTTATCAATTTTTTTCTTTCGAGTCCATTAATAAATCGCTGTAAATATTTTAGATTCGTGAGGTAAGTTGGAATTTTATATATATATATATATATATATATATATATATATATATATATATATATAATTTATGATTTTTAAAATTACGATTTACGAAACAAAGAAGATATTTGAAAATTTACTTAAAAAATCAATGCTTTTTAAATAAAAGATATTCATTTTGCGTAGCTGAAATGGGTATTTTTAATGTCCATGCAGAAATTAACAAATTTAGAGTATTTCAAGTTCGCTTATTGTTTCATTCATGTTGCTTAGAATACATTCATGCCGAAAAGGCTCTATACATTTAAAAGCACTCATTCATTTTACAGGAATCGAACTCAGGTCCACGGGCACAACAGTCAGCTTCGCTAACCACTATACCACATCTGCGGCTGCATGTAAATTTATTAATTTTTTATAAATGTAAATATTTTTATCCAGAAAATTTCAGTGTTTTACAAGCACTTTTAGAGCAGTTTTTAATCATCTTTTCTGCACACGTGATTGAAATTAGCGATAAATATTTCTATATATTATGTTTTGTAAAACTGTATTCAAAGTAAAAAAAAATATTTGCAACATTTTGCTTGGAAATAAAACTGTAAAATGTTGATGAAGAACTAAAACTCCCACACCATAAAATATACAAAACTACAAAAAAATCAAATTTTTATTAATAGGTTACGTTATTTGTTTGTCGGTTACGTCGGCATGTAAATTAAGGTGAAACAACGCTAGTTTACTAAGCTTTCAAGGAAAAACTGATTATTATAAGGCATATATCAAAATTACATTAACACATTTGATTAATTTGTTCATTAAATCTATGTATTGAATGTTATTATACATATACGATCAACATTTTACAGAAATATTAAACTTTAAACTAATGATCTAATTTATATGCATCATATCAATTTATGCTTACTATCAAATTTGAGATACTTAAGATCGTCTTGGATTATGATGCAATTAAGTTTACGGGAACAATGATTCACAATTACTTAAGAATTTGGATTAGATTAATGACTAATATAACTGTGTGTTTATTATATGAACTATAAATTACATTGGCAATTAACTGCTACTGATATTAAATAATGAATAGGTTTTAAATTTTCACTCTAATATCGCTTATTAAAATTTGGTAAACAAGTTCTTGTTTTAACTCATCCAAGCATAACGATTAATTTAAATTAATAATGTAGCGAAAAAGGTAATATGATTAATTGTTTATTAATGTTGTACTTCAAATCGTCACGAAGCCTTTTGAAGATAGGCCTCATAAATTTAAAACAGCATGGCCAAACACATCGCATCCTTCTTTCCAAGTACACGTCAACGTAAGGAGTTTTAAGTTTCGATAGACTTTATCCCTTAACCGGTCAATTATTTTGTCCAAATGTTAAATTTTAACTGCATATAACTAAGCATAATACTTAACAGAACACGAAAATGGAACAATTTTATTTTAATTTTCACAATTTTAAAGTTTTGCTACACTATTTTTTATTTTATAATTATGGAACACAGTAAAACCCAAATGTTTGCTTTTTATAAGTGCACTCTACATGTTCTGAAAATTTTTCACATGGAACCTCTTTTTAAACGATTGAGAATTTTGTGTGTGTGGAAATATGTATATATATATATATATATATATATATATATATATATATATATAAATATATATATATAAACCCACAATTTGAAGCATGGGCTCCCTCTCTTACTTTGCAGTGGGTATAGAGATAAAAACGGGTTTTTTAAAATAATCTTTCCACTTTTATTTTGAACTCAAGAAACATATCCACATTCTATGTCAATTTCATTTTTTTATCTAATATTTTTCAAGAATCTAAATGTGGCTAATGCCTTCTGTCTGACATAGTCAGAACGAGGCCCACGAAATTCATCGTGGCAAGGGATTAGAAGTACGTCGGTTATTGACCTAGGCCTTGAGCACCTTACAGATGGCAGTACGAAAGGGCTCGGCGAAATTTCCCGAAGGGACGATAGATGGCGACACTACCTATCTTCACCTCCACAATTTTTGCATGGAACTGAAGGGGAGGGAAATATTCTCCAGTCCCCTGCACTCGTGATTCAGCCCACAAGACTTCTTGAACCACTGATTTAACGAGAACGTACTCCGTGTGTACTCGGAGGGTATTCGGTGGCATCGAGCATCGAACCCAGGCCTTCCAGTTTGGGGTCCGGTGCTCTAACCACTAGGCTACCAACGGCCTAAAAATCTAAATACCTACCTTCGATGAAAAATTTCCGCTTTCTCCAAAAGAAAATTATTGATGAGAATATTTCAGTACCAGTGACAAACTGCATCTTTTAAAAACACAAGCACTGATAATCTTTCTATAAGTTAAAAAATATGAGCAAATCAAAGATTTGAAGAAGAAAATATCAGTGCCCGTTCAGCGTATGCTAAAAAAGACCATCTTTCGGTAGTCCGTTCGTGTACAGGCAAACCAATTAAGGGATTAAGGCACATCAACTCCTCCACATTTTAATCTTTAATGGCACCAGAACTCAAACAACATTAAAAAGAATTTTGTAATTTTCTATACTATTTTAAGAATATGTTAGTAGTCAATTAAGAATGAGGTTATAGTAATTATGTATTAAGAGAACGTTAAAAATAGAAGACATCATCAGTTAAATGTTGGACACTATTCACGTGTCTTCTTATCTTGAACCATTTACATCATTGTGTCTTAAACTATTGATCACCGCTGCCTCCTTTTATGAATCACGCGGACATCGCAGACCCCTAAGCTTTTGCGCAACCCTCCCCGACTTAATATTCTTGATCAGAATACATGTTCTAATAGAATTAATTCATTTGGGACTATTTTATAATCTAGTTTAATATGGAACAATTTTCAATTTTTCCACGAGGCCTTTCAGAAACTGTAAAAGAGGTAAATCTTAACGTTACATGAGAGACTCCACCGACCCCCTAGAGACAAACTGTGGACCTCTAGGGGTTTGTGGACCACAAGTTAAGAACCACTGATTTACATTAAAGCACACCATAGGGGATAAGTAAAAAATGCTTTTAAGAGCAATACATATTTATCTTCATTGCAGGCCTTTTTAATAAAAATGCATAATTGAACAAGAAAATTAAATCATACACAATACATTTTTGTTTCAAATAGTTAATAATATTTGAAACATTATGTCTCAATCAATATACGCAAGCCGTTGTAAGAAATAAGACAACGCGACTTTTCAGCTGTTTCTGACTGACTGAATATTAAAATCGCATTGTTAAGATACTCGAAGGCCTTAAAGGACGCGGACCTCATAATTTTGAACCATGGTCAAGTGACGAAGACGACACCTGAACTGGCAACCTCCTTTCCTAGCGACCACATCAAACCAGGGAGGGAAACGTTCGAACTCTCGACAGGTTTAACAAGTATTGCCTAGTGTTCAAGGTATCGGGTCAAAGCTGACATGTCTTGAGTTCTAGCTCAGTACCATTAAAGACACGCCGTGTAGGACAACTATGCGCGTTAAATCTGTCGAGAGCTGAAACGTCCTCCCGTTGGTGTGGTGTGGTAGTTAGGAGAGGTGGTGTCAGCTCAGGTGTCGTTCACGTCACTTGACCATGGTTAAAAATTACGTGGTAAGTCGTCAAAAGCACTCGTGTAGCTGAAGAAGTGTGACGTTAATATTCACTCACACACAATATATATATATATAGTATTTGCGGCTGATTCAAGGGTAATGCGATGATATTTTTGATGGCTTTAATTTATTTGATATATATTAATTTATAATAAATGATTGGAACAAATGAAGATGCTTTTTAAAAGTTAAGGTATGCTACTACGTTCGGAACCGTGATTTTGCAAAAGCGTATAAATAGATAAACTTTATATTTAGTGTCACTTAGATTAGAATATATGTATAAAACTGTTTTAAGGACATTTTGACAAAAATTTATTTAAATACAATATTTCGGCAAAATTAACTTAGAATAACCTTTTTTCAAAATGTTCTTCTTTTGTAAGAAATGCTTCTATTATAACAATATTTCGCCTGTATTAGCTCAGACCTCTGTACAGAGGTTCAATTATTTTGAAAAAATTTTGAATTTTGAAAAATTCACTTTATTTCCAGAGTTACAACCAATTCAAATAATTATCGGTGTTTTTTTCTTAAAATTTCTCCCCTCTGTTTTCGTAAAGCATGAATAAACCCACTTATAAGTTATATATTTAAAAAATTCTAGTTGAGCCTCTATACAGAGATCTGAGCTATATACTGGCAAAATATTATTATAGTAGAGGCTTTTTTCCCAAAAAGATATTATTTTGAAAATGGGTAATTCAATGTTCATATTTTGTCAAAATATTCTGCTTAAATATTTTTTTTATTGTAATAATATTCTTAAAACAATTTTATATACGTTTTTAAAACTAAGTGACACTAAATATCATAAATATTATCCATTTATACGCTTTTGCAAAATTACGGTTCCGAACGTAGTCAAATACCTTAACATTTTATTATACAAAGACACACATATCAGATAAGCAGCAACACATACACCGCAGAGACAGACAGACGACACAGAGAAGACGAAGGACAAAAGCGTTCTGCCCCTCATTCTATTGATCTCAGTTTTTATACCTTCTCCCATCTTTGGTAATCATATAATTTCAGGGTTTAGTACGGGGCTGCGGTAGCCCAGGGGTCAGAGTATCGGATCATGGCAGACCGTGTAGGGCAGCGATGCATGTTAAATCTGTCGAGAGCTCAAACGTCCTCCCGTTGGTATGGTAGTTAGGAGAGAGGGTGCCATCTCAGGTGTCGTCCTCGTCACTCTGAACATGGTTCAAAATTACGAAGTGAGTCGCCAAAATTCCTCGTATAGCTGAACAGTGCGACGTTAATATTCACTCACTCACTCACTTCAATGGTATTAAGCTCGAATTCCTGACACGCCGGTCACGAGTCCGTTACCTTGACCACTAGGCTGTCCCGGTCAGTTTCAGTTGTTACAAATGGTAATTAATGTAAAATTAAAACACTCATTCTTATCTGCCAGTATTATTCATCATGGTGCCTTGAATCAATTAGTATAAACCAGCTAATATCATATAACTTGATGCCTTAAAATTTTAATAACTATAGATTTTTATAACTTGAAATTGGCAGGAATAATAGTAAAATGTTCTCTGTTGATACCTAATATATTTAGTATTCATTCCCTTATAAATCAACCCTAGCACAAACTGAAAATAAAATTATATTTTTTCACAGTATCAAGGAATATCGATCTCTCTTTTAATAAATTTCCCCCAGGAATAATATTTATCTTTACTTTCAATGATAATGTCAAATAACTTTCGTCATATTTCTTAGATGGAAATATTCACACAGCGGTGACTATGAGCTTAAAAAATGGAATAGCTAAAGGAAAAATATTATTTCTCATTATAGAAAGCATAAGCGTATCTAACAAGTAAACTAACGTATAAAAAAGGCGTAGTGAAATCTGAAATCATAACAGGTATTTTTATTACGCATTAAAGAGATTAAATATTTTTCTAAGCTATTTTTTCAGTGAAGAATAATTTTAAAAGAAATTGTACTTCCCATACTTTCTTTCACAGAGCGAGCAAGACTTTATAACGTGTTTCCGACTCCAACTGAAAATTTACACCCCCGCAACGGGTTATTCTGACTGATAAACAGGAAACGGATCAGACGAATGCAAAGTGTTTGTCAAAAAACGCAATTTATACGCTAAATACACAGCACGCTCAAAAGTGTGATTTTCATTTATACCCATATTACTACTTAAAATTAAGAGTAAATTAATTGTAAATATTTTCTGTAATATAAACATATATATTATCTCCATCTGTAGCAACTCAACTCATTCGAACTCAAGCAACTTGGAAGTTGATTTTTACAAATTCCGCTCTTAGCAGACCTTTGTTTAAGGTATCCGACTACGTTCGGAACCGTGATTTTTCAAAAGCGTATACTTGGATAATATTTTGGATTTATTTAGTGTCACTTATATTAGAAAATGTATATAAAATTGTTTTAAGAATAGTATTACAATAAAAATTATTTAAGTTCAATATTTTTACAAAACATGAACATAGAATGACCCATTTTCAAAATATTCTCCTTTTGTGAAAAATACTTCTATTATAATAATATTTTGCCTGCATATAGCTCAAAACTCTGCACAGAGGCTCAACTAGAATTTTTGAAATATATAACTTAGAAGTGGATTTATCCATATTTTACGACAACAGAGGGGAGAAATTTTGAGAAAAAAACTCCGATAATTATTTCAATTGGTACTAACTCTGAAAATAATGTGAATTCTTCAAAATTCCTAGTCCAGACTCTCTGGAGAAGTCGTTACTTTACATAAGTAAAATATTATTATTATAGAAGTCTTTTTTGTAAAAGGAGAGCGTTTTGAAAAAATATTATTCTAAGTTAATTTTTTGTCAGAATATTGTATTTAAATAAGTTTTTTTGCAATAATATTCTTAAAACCATTTTATACATGTATTTTAATCTAAGTGACACTAAATATCATGAACATTATCCATTTATGAGCTTTTTTAAAATCATGGTTCCGAACCTAGTCGGATACCTTAATAGAAGACACTTGTTTGCTAAATTTCAAGTTTGAAAATAAAAATTCCAAAAAGTGGAAGTTTTATGTATAGAACCGTGGTAAATCCCTTTTGAAATCGGTTTCTGGAAAGATAGTTCTTAGTGACTCCTTATTCAACAGAAGAGATGTATTCGCCAAGTTTCACGGTTCTAAGTCTAGTAGTTCAAATTTGGAATTTTTTAATTTAGTATTTCCACATTAACTCTACAGACTCTCTTGGGTGGCAATTTCTATACAACCCGTTCTTATCGGATCTCTGCTGAACACACGAAAGTAACATGCTTGCAATCTTTCAAGACTGTTGGTCTAATAGTTCAGGAGATCTTGAGATGAGTGAGTGAATGTGTGAATGAGTCACTTTTCTCTTATTTATATTAGGTTTGTAAATTTTGAAAATCGCAAAAATAATAGAATTTTTTCGCACAGAACGTTTTAAGAAAATTTCAAGTGAATTAGACTATTTTTTATAAAAATGGAGAAAAGTAAAATTTTTAAAAAATTTACTATATAAATGTATTTTTAAAAATTCTGCTAAATCATACGATTCAAAAATTTGTGGTGTTTTATTTCTTCTTTAATGTAAGAGTTTGATTGCATGTAAGGAAAACTAAACATCCGATACACTTTGAAAAATAACACATTTAAAGTTCCTGTTTAATTTCAGTGATAAAAACTAAATGGGTTAAAATAATTTTTTAACCGTTACTTCACGATAAGTATGACAAAAAATTAATTCTAGCATATAATCTATATTCTCTGACATTTTAGCTCTAGTCAAATTTATACGCTTGTTCTTTATTGCAAAATAATTTGCATTGTCTACTCATGTACTAATATGTATTATCTACCTGTAGAAATTCTAATAACCCAGAAGAATTTACATAAGTTCTTTAAAATAATTATTAATGCGCGTCTTCCTCAAAGAACTGCAACCTGTTTTGCAATTTTTCACTTCTGATTACGTCGTTTGAAGGTAAATGCTTCCATTTCCTGTATAAATATCCAAGAATGAATTGTTCTAGCTTTAAGATATATGCCTACATTCGGAGATATGTTTTCTAAAGTGCCATGCGCTGTTAGTAAATTTAATTTAACTTATTTTGTTGTTGCTTATGAATTAAATTAATAAAAAAACTCCAATCAAGAAATTATATGACAATTTAAGGCGACTTCGTACCCTAAAAATCACAAACCTATCGTTTTTTTTTTATTTTCATTTAATCTTATTCTTTGCATTATTATCTTTCGATTGATATATCAGTTGTGCATGTCGGAAAGTTAAAAGTTGAATAAAACTTCATTTGAAAACAAATTAGGCAATTCAGCCACACACCCTTTTAGAAAAAAAAAGCTAAAAAATGCGTTATGATAAAAAAATCTATTTTATAAATAGAAATAATAACTATAAAAAGGAATGTGTAGTATTAAAAGCAGAATATTTCCGAGGCAATACAATAAAGTAATTTTTCTTCCTCGTGAAATGTGTGCATGTAAAATTTTTAAATTAAGGCATTTTATATTAATAATTTTATAATTTCAGTTCTTATTCCTGATATATTTTTCATACAAATGTATTACTTTTAATATTATAAGAAGAAAAACAGCTAAAATTTCTGTCGTGACAGAAAAAAATTTTTTTAAGTTTTTCTTGAGTTTTCTTGTGCAATTAGTACTCTCTAAAAGTGGATCATTTATAAAAATGTGTGGGTTGAAAACATATTAAAATGCAATTATTTTAAAGAAAAACGTATAAGTAATATCTTAAAGTGGTATTTTAAGTTTAATTAAGTTTATAATAATTATTTTTTCAGAACTATAAACTTTAAAGTGGTTTTTCTCAGTTTGTGTTTTTCGAAACCTTAGTGCATTCAAAATGCTACTCCTTCGACAATTATTTACCAATCACTTCAATTTTTTTCCTGCGTGTTAAAAATAAAGCATGTAATATAATTAGGGATGCGTTTTGCTATAAACTGAATACTTTTTTTTAAAAAAAAATGTAAGACATGTTGGCTTTTTCGTTGATTTTTAGCCTGTATATCAACATTTTATTTTTTTTCTCAAAAACGAATGAAGTTATTCTAAAATCGATCCTTAAAGTCGTTAAGAACATCCATAAGAATTTTATAAAAAAATTTCAGGTCAAAAAATTAATTTTTACAAAAGGAGTAGGATTTTAAAATTTTCCCAATTTTCTTCAAAAAATTTAAATTTTTAAAATTGTGTGAATAATATATAAAAATTTTCATCTGGTAACATTTTCTTGAATATAAACAGTGTATAAAATGTTAAAATATAATTTTTAAATACGTAAATAAAGAAGTTTGCTCAAAGGGTGCCAAGTCCCCTTAAGTTTATATAAATGATGTATTTTAGGTAAAATTTGATAAAAAATGCATCGAATTTCAAAACAATTTACATGGATTTCAAAGCCATATATTTAAATAAATTTTTACATGACATATTTAACACAGTTATAAAAGCAATGAATTAAATTTTAAATATTTTTACTATTACCAAAAAGTTATGTGTGTGTGGCTCATAGTAAATTTTATTGAATTAGACTTTATAAAAATGCATGGTAATCGTAACAATAAAATATTTAAAAAAAACTTTAGAACTTTAGAGCTAAATTCTTAGTTCATTTTATTATACTTTAAATAACATGCATACAAAATATAAAAGAAATATATACAAAAGTTTTGTGAGATCAGGTTTTAAGTAAAATAACGCTCTCTTCGAGAGAAAAATACAGTCTTCATTAAGTTCTGATTCTTATTTTGATAGAATAATGCTCGTTATAAAGAGTGTCTTTTTTCAGGTATAGAAGTTTAAATTGGCATTACTTTCCAACATGGCGACCGATTTAACAGCTGTCAAATGATTTATTCTCAGTTTGGTTTGGCAATTCATCAAAACGATCATCAAGCAAGGCGTAGATTCGTCGAATGGGCCCAAAACGAGATTGCCGTTGTTCCCGATTTTCATAAGCGAATTTTGTTTAGCGATGAAGCGAACTTCTGGTTGAATGGCTACGCTAACAAAACAAAACTGCCGCATTTGGAGTGAAACTAATCCACAAGTGTATGTCGAAACACCGTTACATCCAGAAAAACTGACTGGTGCGCTTTATGGGCTGGTGGAATCCTTCTTCAAAAACGATGAAGGCCACAACGTTACAGTCAATGGTGATCGGTATAGAGCCATGATTACTAACTTTTTCATTCCTGAATTGAACAATCATGATGTCCAGAAGCTGTGGTTAAAACAAGGCGGCGCAACATGTCACACAGCTCGTGCCACAATCGATTTATTGAAAGACACGTTTGGTGACCGCCTAATTTCACGTTTTGGACCTGTGAATTGGCCTCCAAGATCTTGTGATTTAACACCGCAAGACTATTTTCTGTGGAGCTATGTAAAGTCATTGGTCTACACGGATAAGCCACAAACGCTTGACCATTTGGAAGACAACATTCGCCGTGTTGTTGCCGATATACGGCCACAAATGTTGGAAAAAGTCATCGAAAATTGGACGTCCAGATTGGACTACATCCGAGCCAGCTGTGGCAGTTCTATGCCAGAAATTATATTTAAAATGTAATGCCACAAGATTATCTTTCGAATAAAAAAGAATTCATGTCAATCGAATCGTTGTTTTATTGCAATTCAAAGTTCTATACCTCTAAAAAACACACTTTATAAAATATTTAAAACTCCCCACTTTAATAGCATGAACCTTTCTCTTCTCAATCTTATTATTTTTTTCTTTTTGGTTGCTCTTTTTTTCCTATTCAATATACCAATGGTAAAAGTTATTAGAATTTCTCTGTCAAACATTGGATCAGAAACCTGTAAGAATCTCGGATATACGCCTAGAGATGTGGGAGAAAGGGAAGAAAGACTAGCCATGTTCAAAATCAGTTGATATATTTGTAATACAATCAACAACACAAGTTCAATCAACCAAAGCTAAGAGATGCACCCAATTGAATGAATATGAAAATAATTAACGAGGTACGCGAAATATGAGAAGACTTTAATTATCAATACACTTATATATATATATATATATATATATATATATATATATATATATATATATATATACTTTTGGTTCGAGTACACTGCATTCCTAGCAATTTAATCTATATTATTCCTAATATTTAATATATCACCTTAATTATTACCATTTTCAAATAGAAAATATCTGTGTTACACTACAAATTTGATTAATCACTGTTCCGCTAGCAATCAATCATCTCTCTCCCTCTAACTTAAAATCCTATACTTTATAAAAAAGACTTAATTTACATGTTCACGTTACATGTAACGTTCAGAAGGTTCGCTTTATTAAAATAGTTTTTAAGGACCAAAGATTCCCTAAGATGATTTGTTAATGAGAAGGACGCGGATAAAGCCGTCACAAACTTAGGTAGATACCTTAATTATAATCGGTATGTTAAAATATATTTAAATAAGATGATGTATTAAAAAAGCATCTAAAATTATAAATGCATTCTCATTTAAGTATTTCAAGTTCCGAATTCGAAGTTTTGGCTTGAAACTTTAGGTTGTTTGTATTGTTTCAAAAGATTTTTAATATCTGTTGGATTCGTAATTCAGTAAAATTCCTTGTTGTTAAATCAACTATTCGATAAAAATGTTTAAAACTTATGGTAATCAAATATGCATTAGTTTTTCAAAGCTTATAAGAAACAAAATTGCAGGTAGAAATTTAAAGTGAGAAATAATATAAAATAAGTATAGTTTTCATGAGATAAACATTTATTTTCCTGTTTTTGTGCTATTTAATACCTAGAAACATTGTATTAAACAATTTTATAAGCCCAGCTGAAGCAATCTCTTGTATTATATCGGGATTATTACAACTGTTTTAGACAAAATGGTAAACAAGTATATTTATCACAGTATTTCAAAGCAGTGTGCTATCTTACATTTTTAAAACCGTATAAAATAGGATTATTTTTTAAATATGTCTAGCACAAATTAATACCATATAAATTAGTGAAAAACTTAAAAGTAAAAAAAATATATTAATTAGCTATGCAAGACCATACTCTAGAAAATCAAAGCTAATAAGTTTTGTCACAAAATACAAACTGTGATTTTTATTTATTTATTTTGAAAATAAAAAAAAAATTAAGTACATTTTCTTACAATAAAAAAACTTCTATACCATATTTAAAGTAAATAATTTGTAGGCGATTTAAAATACTCAAAAGTGCTTTAGAAAGAAAAATATTTTACTAATATGAAATTTAAATGCAATTTTAAAATGGAAGCTGTGGAGAATTCGAAGGACAAGAATACGCCAATCTTGAATGAGAACCTACATCCTGGGTTTCTGAGGAACCTAGAAAAAGCTCCTGTAACTTGTTTTAGACCTTTGATATTAGATGACTGCTTAAGATCCCATCTCTACAGAATTGCTATCGCCGACTAACCGAACTGTACTCTCTGTGACTCTGGTCAGACTATGACCGCTGAATATTTGAGCATTGCTCTGCCCTGAAAAGTGTTTATTGCATAGTCGACAAATGTTGGAGAGCACGGGCATTAATGTAATAGGTGCTATTTGTAGTGTGTGACATTTGTAAAATAAAAAATAAAATAAAAGCTTCATATAGAATAAATTTTGAAATACGTCCGTGTGTTGTTGTTTCTTGTTAGCAACCTCCTTGAGGGAAAAATGAATTTTACAGACGAAGTTCCCTCCCAAGGGTGAAGTTGAATAACATTTTTGCAACCCTAAAAGATGTGACAACGGTTACCAGATTGTCAGCAAATTTTGTTAAAATATGATCCCACCAAAGAAGCACCAAGAAGGCTCGAGGTTCGACCTTTCTAAAATTTTCCATTTGGCTGTATAAATATCGGTGCCATTCCGGAGAGTGTTAGTCGAGATCCAAGTTCAACCTTGTGCGTTGACTGTTATAAGAGAGAAATACTATGTATTGAGTTCCTGTTTGAGGAACTGTACTAGAGAGTCTTTTCTGGAGCATTGCAAAGTTTGTTTAGAACGAGTGCTTTTTCCACTATCAAAAACAATCTCTTATAATAGTTCTTTAAGTATATACGTCGATTAGTCTTCGTGTAGTTATTTGTTCGTCCTCGTCTATTAATAAATCTGTTGTTCTAATTACTGGAGTCGTCGGCTGCTTTTGTCCCACGAAAAGATGTATCGTTAATTTTATGTAAAAAAAAAAAAAAAAAAAGATTTTTTTCTACACAAATCAATTGTTATTCTAAAAAAATTATCACTACATAGGTCGGTAGAATTTATGATGTAGAAAGTCAGAACTTTAATTTTAAACCAAACACAAAATATTTTTTTACATTACTCTTATTTACTTCATATTATACCTTACAAATATTAAATTAGATATCATGAAACTAAACATGAACCCTCTTCTACTCATTCGTACTTTTTTTCTAGTTTCTAGGCCTCCTTACATGCATTATTTACTAAAATTATGCTTACTAGAAACAGATAATCACGTAAAAGGTTACAATTAGTTGTTAAGAATATTTTTAGAATTCAAAATATATATATATGGAGGACAATAACATGTCACTGAAAGAAAATATTTCAGAAATTTCAGAAATTATACAAAAGGCAAACTACAACATAGTTTTCCTAAATTGCCTTACGCTTTTGTGGGTCGCGTGACTAAAGACATAAAAACTTTTATTTCTCAGCAAAGCTTTTGTACCCGAACCATTTGTGAAACTGTTTCATAAAACGAAAAGGGGCAAATTAAAAACTATTTCTTGCATTAAGTAAAAGAATAAGATTTAAGGAAACAGCTTTGGAAATAAAATTGTAGGAATGAAATTATCTAAGCAAGTTGTTCGTTAAATTACTCCATAGCAATTAAGAGACTAAACAGTAGCTAAATGTTTTTTTAAAAATTTAAATAGTAGTTAAAATTTTTTAAAAAAATATATATAATAATATGAATTAATAAAAACACACTACACAAGTTTACGATTCATTTTAAAAGCTCAGTAAGAAACTACACAATTTTTTTTTTAAAAAAAAGCATGAATTCTAAGCCCATTTTGCAATTTTATTTAACTAACTCTTACTACTTCCATTTCAATTAAAACATGATATGATATGTGAGGCAATGTTTTATTTAAAAACAATTTTGTATCTATGCTCCTTTTTGGTATGAACAAAGAAATTCTGAATTTATGGCCAGCCTTATGCATTACATCAATTGTAAAAAATGAGTGAGTCTTCATCAAGTGTAAAAATTGTAAATTATAGCATAAGAAGTGATATAAGAGAACAGGTTTTTAATAAAAAAATAAGGTTACAGTGATCTTACAGGGATTTCAGTTCGATAATATTTTTGAATGACTTTTAAGAAAGTATAAATTAAATAGAAAATGTTACATTTTAAAAATGTCTTTCTATTCTACTTAGAATCATTTTGTTTTAAATATTTTAATATCTAAGAAGATCCTATTTTGAAAATAAATAATTATTAGTTAAGATTTGATTTTACTTTTTCTAAAAGTAACCTATAAATTTATAAAGTTATACATTTTTTTTATTTTTGCAAAAAATAAGAACAACTATTTCTAGAAAGCAATACTAATTTGTAAATAAAAAGATTAAATTCCGTTCATCCTATCTTTCCGTAAAAATAAATTAATTTTACAATAAACACAAATTTCTCATTTTTTAAATTTTTTGGAACATTGGTTACTGGTACCGTTTAGATATTTTGCCTTCGGAATTTTTTAGCAATTTCTGAAAAAAAAAAATATATTTTTTTTCTAAAAATAGAAATAATATGAAGAAAATGTATCCAAAATTAGTTAAATATGTTTAAAATCATTTATTCAGTTATTCATTAGAACATTTTTTGAATCCAATTTATGGAAAACTACAAAATATTTGTTTTACGAATTTATACGTATTTCACATTTTCTTATTGAAGCCTTAGTTAAGCTTAGTATTAAACCTTTTTATTTATCGTAACTCACTAGTTCCCGTGATATTTCTCTTAACGAGTTTTCAATTACTTACATAAGTTATAATACTAGACTCTTAATGAAATTTAATTAATATAAAAGTCATTTAGATTAACATGATTATTTAAGAGAAGAAGGAAAAAATGGCTGTAAATTGTAAACTGCGTACGAAAATATTTCATTAAGAGAAATAGTTTCTTTATACAACCGATTTTTACTTACGAAACAGTTTTTGTTCAGTAAACAAAAAAATATGTAAATTATTACTGTACTTTTTAAATAAGGTAAGTAAGAAATTACTTAACAGTACATATTTATACTGGTGAAAAAATTCGAAAAGTAAAACGCAAATTAAGTATGCTGTCAGTAAATAATCTTATTTACGAATTTAATGGGAGTGATACGATTTGTAACTTTTCCTCTTCTAATAAAATGGAATATTAAAAAGATGTATTATTGTACTTCTCACCTTAACAGAATGATGCAGGAGAAAAAACTAACGCTGTATTAAGCATACAAATTCCAAAAATTGAACCAGAATGTTATTGCTATTAGTAACACATCACTACAAATTAATAAGTAAAAGTTCAGCCATAAAACTAAAATCTCGTTAGGTTTCAATGATCGAGAAATATCGATTCATATATACTGATAAGCCTACGAGTACATACTCTTGTAGAAAAGAAACAAATGAGAGAGCTATCTATTCTCGTAGTTCCACACACACACATATACATACATGTGCATGATAATAAAAGAACATTATTTTAAAAAGATGTAACTATTTCTTTCTATCAGCTTTAATCTTTTAACACTTGCAGTATTTTTAAGTGTTCATTAAAAAATTTCAGAACTCCACGTGTATTTAGCAAGTGTGAACAAAATCAGCAAGGTAAGCCTTAGAGGACGATAAGGTTGCTATAAGGTAGAAATTGCTCTGTTGTAGAAATAGTTTACTATTACGTTTTTGTATGTTTGGGTTGCGAATTTTGATTTTATAACTTTTTCTGAAAAATAATTTATCATGAAATTTAGTTGTAATTTATAAAAATTGTTTAATTTATTTTATGTTTTCCCCCCTAAAGAATAGATATTGAAACATTTTTGTAATATATATTAAGATTCTTAATTTTCAGTATTTTGATTTTAAAATATTTCCAAAAAGTATTATTCTTCCAATAGTGCTACCAAAGATGTTGGACTTTTTTTAAAAGAAAAAAGCAACCCAGTTTTAGTATGCACTAGAACTTATAAATTCAACTTTCATATTTGAAACTATACATTGATAATATGTAGTGAATTTTGCTTAAGTTATAAAAGTATTAATTTTTGAATGATTTTAAGTTTCATTTTATGAATGAACAAGCCATATATGTAGTGTATATGATAATGTGAATTAATAAGTAATTTAAAAGGATTTTTTTATTGTTGCAAATTTGATTTTATCCTACCTCTACTTTGCATGAAGGTCTTTCACCCCTGTCCCCCACCCCAAAAATTTTTTTAATGAATCAGTATCATATTTATACCAATTTGGAAAGGAATACATTTTTAGTTTAATCAATATTTGTGACAAAATGTTCCTTTCTGCTTCACAAAATTTTAACTAAAATTAATCAGAGGTACAATATTTTAAAATAGCTACTAATTTCAAAATTTTCATATACTATCCTAAAATAAGAGTTTGAACTGGGTTTTTTTTCAAAACATTGTAAACGTATCTTTTTTTTTACATTTTTATTAAAATTTACTCATATGCTAATATACACACTGTTGGTCATCTAAAATGCTAACATAAAAACCAAGATAATATATTATTTAAAATACATTGTAATAAATTTATTGAACAAATAGAAAACTGTAAGTGAGAATTGAGTGAAAAATTACTTGATTTGCAAAACCCGAAGTGGCAGTATTTTGTGTACCTCTCTCAGTATTTAAAGGAAGAAGTTTTGTATGTATTCTTGGGGCCACAGTCCATGCTGTTTTCCAAAGTTTATTTGATGAAACAGTGGGTGATATATGCTGGGATAGTCATCTGCAAATCATTGGCAATGTATATTTAGTTAGTTACTAATCAAGAGAAGATGTGGGACGAAGGAGCTGTTCAATTAGGAGAGAAATGAAAAGTTATTGAACATTATGACATGCCTGATTTTGCGTTATCCTGTTGAAACTTAGCATATTATCAAGACTAGTTTTTGTTTTTAAAACAAGGAGGCTCTAGAGCATTTGTAACAGTCAATGCATATGAAAGGGTGCTGGTGTAAGTGTAGTGTCACAGTCAAGTGAGGATCCCACTGCTATGCTGCACATCCCTAGACACGTTTTTTTCGGCTCTCCATTGTAACGCTTCTCATTCATCATTATTGATATAAGACTACTTCTATGAACACATGGAATTAAATTCTTTAAAATGGCATTGTAAAAAAATCGCTACGGTACTTATTTTGAACACCATGCAATTCATTAATGATCAAGTACTATCGCTACCATCTAGCTCTATTGTGACAACCTTTTAGTTGTGACTCAAGGACTTCCGTATCAACCGTATCAATGATACGGGGCCCCCTATCAAAAGGGGCTCCAACATGTGCGAGGAAAACAATGTTAATGGAGCGCTAAAAGGGCCCAGAAGGAATTTTGATACAGGGCCCCCTCAGGACTAGCTATGCCAGTGTTGTGACTACACTTAAAAGTCGAGACCAAGATAATTTTTGTGGATGAATGTGTGAAATGAAACTCAGTAGAAGGGGGAGATTTGGAGAAGAGACTCGATAGATGTGTCGAGGTGAGAGCAGAGACGCTCTCTGTTGTTTCCTCCCTTCCAAAAGTCTGCAGTTTATATGTGAAAATTTTGTTTCTATTAACTGTAGTTGTGTAAAAACAGTCAGACCCAGGAACGTCGTAAACATAGGTCAACATGGCCTCGACCTCTGTGAAGGAACTGGTCTTGTTCTCGACTCACAGTCTTAATAAGATCATGAACCGAACATTTTTAATCGTCAAATGTTATTCCTAAATGTGTTCTCCGAAAAAGTGGAATTTTTAAAAATTATATGCCAACTGACAACAATAATGGCAAAACTGTATTAATATGTGATGATTGTGTGTCATCCATGTCTAGACCTAGGTTTACCACCATACATCATTATTACTTATTTACTCTAAAGGTGGCAGTCGGTCGAGCCGGTTTTGGACTATGTTTGCGAGACTGTGTCATAAACATTTATTTGCTTCAGATCGCCGTTTATACAAGTATTTGACAATGTATGCTATATAACGTCTTCTTTTAAGGTATACATGTGAGGTCTATTTTTGTATAGGGGCTCAAAACCTCAAGACATCTCTTGTCAGATCACCATTTTGCGAACTTTTTCCTGGCAGTGTTTTTTATAAAGTATATTGAAAAATGAATCTGTATTATGGACGAATTTTCTAATTAACAAAATTTTTTTCGGAATTTAGCAGCTTCGGTAAATAGAGGTCCGACTGTAAATGCATTTATAACAACAACAAAAACAACCGGTGCACCAAAAACGAGTCGTCTGATAGAGTCAAAAATTGGTGGGTAGAAAGATTATGTATAGAACAGAAAATGATTAAAGTTTCAGAAAAATTGAATGATTTATTTCGGAGTTACATAGTTACAAAGTAACAAGTTCAATAAGGTGTTGACCCACCTCTAGCTTGGGCCTAAGCTGCTACACGACGTGGCATGGATTGATAAAGCAACTTGAGGGTCTCTTGCGGTATTTCTTGCCAAATATGCTCCAATTCTTGAGCTATGTTATCGACATTTCCTGGTAGATGAATTCGCTTTCCCATCATATCCCAGACTTGCTCGATTGGAGAGAAAGCTGGTAATCTGGCTGGCCAAGGAAGTGTTTGACAAGCTGTAAGACAGTTCATAATAACACGCGTGCCATATTTGGTCTGGCATTACCTTGCTGAAAAATAAGGCAAGGGTACTGCAAAAGGAACGATATCAAAACAGTTTTCAGGATATCGTCGACGTACCGCTATGTTGTAAGTGTGTCTGCAATGACGACCAAATGATACCGGCTTCAAAAGAAATGGCACTCCAGACCATAACTCCTTGTTGAGATCCTGGAGCGAGCAATAGTGAAAGCAGGATCGGCAAGCTGCCCTGGCCGTCTCCAGACACGTCTTCGATGATCGTCAGGGCACAGATGGTAACGCAATTCGTCGCTAAACACTGTACGATCCCAGTCAGCATTTTTCCAACCTGATCGATTCAAGCACCACTGTAATCTAGCTCAACAACGTGCAGGCGTTAATCGCAGGTGAAGTAGCGGTTGGTACGAGCGTAAATTTCGCTCTATCAGCCGTCTGTGAATGTTCATGGTGCACACTCGCGTGTTGGTCGTACGTCTGATGGTTGATAACAATGAATCAAGCGCTGTGACAGCTGATCTGACAATCAATCTGTCTTCCTGATCTGATGTGGCCCTAGGTCGACCGCTACCATCATGACGCTGAAATCTGCCATTGTCCTCTCATTCTTGCCGGCATCTTCTAATGGCCGCTTAGCCATATGACGGTAATTTTCCGATTTGCCCAACCTGTGTTTTTCAATCCAATGATACGACCTCTTTCAAACTAAGAGAGTTGCTCGTAATGAGCTCGAATCCTGCGGCGAGCCATTTCTTCAGTCGTTGAAAGGTATCCTAAATCGCCGTGCAACAGAAATTTTGACCATCAGACTCATAATCGCTACTTATAGACACCTTCTGAGTCCACATTTCCGATGCTCTGTAGCTCCTACTATTCATTCAATTGACACCAAATTTGAATCATTTGCATGTTCCATACAAGTGTCTTTGCATACGAAATTTCATTACAATCGGACAACTCCTTCTTGGTGCGTCCTTTTTTCAATCCCTACTATTATCTCACACTCTCTCTATATATATTTATTTATTTATCCTGGTGGAATTTTCAATCGTTTATAAAATACATTTTAAAGCGTCAATTGAGCTGAAATTTTATATACATGATTATTTTGGATTACAATACAATAATTTAATTATAATTAATAAAAATTAGTTAATTCAAATTAATTATTTAAAGAATTAAAATACAGCCACGTTGGCGACTAATCGATAATTTTGGCGACTTGTGTCAAAACTTGAAAAGGTTTTTTTTCTCACGTTTTAAAGCATTCAGTTGAACTGGAATTTCATATACGCGATTGTTTTGGATGACAATACGATACTTTAATGATAATTAATAAAAATTAAGTACCACTTAATGTTGTGATACTGTCGTATGTATATACATATTTATATTAATTGTAACTATTTAATAAAGAGTAGCTAAAATAGAATTTCTCTTTGATCTACGTTGGAATTGACTTATTTTTTTATATTACTTGTTTTGTTATAGAGTGTAATTAAAAAGGTTATTTCCCTTGGTTTTTATGTGACCATCAACATGCAATATTAATATATATATATATATATATATTTGGTCATAATATAAGTCAGGAACATTCACTCATAATTCAGGCATCAAAAATAATCTGGAATAAACAGAAATGAGTATTATATAGTGTGTAGTTTTTTATTTAATAACGTTACTTCTGTTTTCAAATTGAATTTTTATATCAAAATCTTATATTAAATTGTTTAATATTTACCACTGGTTTTCCCTGCGAATATGTTTCCCTTTGAGATGCTGCAACGACAAAAATTTGATGCTTTATTTGTTTATTTTTAAAAATGCAGGAATTGAATATGCGTTTAAAATGCTTTATGATTAACTGTTTGTGTTTGGACTTTTTTCCAAACACAGTTTCGAGATATTTCAAAAGACGAATGTAAGACGATGCCTGAAACAATTTAGAAGTCGCTTGTTAGGCACGTAAAAAAGGAGCTGGAGTTAACGTTTGCGACAATCCAATAAAATGTGGGCACGTGGAAGCGATCGATTTCTCAAATTATGTTTGGAAATTGTTTTTCGTTTGAAATTGCTTGTGTTTTTCGAATAACTGGAATTAGGCTTTAACTTCTATTTCGTTATGTTGTTGAATACTTGTTTACAATTGCGTCATCGGATTGAAAGGTTTATCAATCGGTTTAATTGTGATGTTAATTAAAAACAATGGGGTTTTCAATGCCTAATCATTGGTATCTGTATAGGTTAATGGAGTAGAAAATATAAGTTTTAAAAACTTTGAAAGGAATGCCGTTGTGGATGGAGGTTTTAGGTCTAAGTCATGCCAATCCAGGCAATAAACTTTTTGTCGTCGTCGTCGTCGCAATTTTAATATGCCTACGTACTCTTCATTTCTGTATTAACTTCCTTCTGCAAAGCAATTTTATTTATTTATTTTATTTGAATTATACCAATAATATTGAAAATCTGAGTTTAGACAGAATATCTTATTTTTATTAAAAATTTTTGTAGAAATATTAAAATTCCTGTCTTTGAAATTGCCTTTGTTGTGACATTACTATTAATAAAAAATAATATAAAAGTATTTTATACTTAATGATAATATAAAATTCTTTTCCTACTTCTCGGTATTTAGGAGAAATAATTATCTTTGAGGAACAATTGACTTTTGAAATTTTGCAGTTGTTTTTGTATTATAGTTTTTATATTTTTTTGGAGAAGTTTTTTTCTGGAATATATATATATATATATATATATATATATATATATATATATATATATATATATATATATATATATATATATATATATATATATATATATATGTACTTGTTTGAGGTGAAAACTAAATAATTCAATTCTTTTACACATTATTTATAAAGGAATAATGTTTAAAAAAAGTGTAAAATATTTAAGATATAATCATAAATTTAAAAAAATATATTATCGTAGAAAAATAAGTAACATTTCTATAAGAAATATTAATCCAGTTTTACGTTGCACATGATATTTTCTAAAATAGTAGCTCTAAAGATAAGCAATAAATTGATTTATGAAGTTAAATATAACCTTATTGCACTGTTACATTTTTATATACATAAAAATAAATAACATTTTTTTAAAAAGAAACAAAAAGACAGCTGCATTTTTTAATTTTTTTTTTAAATTTTCACTTTTTTGGAACAAAAAAGATGCATAATATTAAAATTAGGTAGGGTTTAAAGAGTATGACAAATTTAAAAAATATACAAAGTTTTATACAACAAATGCTAATATTTTTGAAAATAGCATGTGCAATGTAAAATTTCCTTAATATTTCTTACAAAATTGTTTCTTAATTAAAATTCTTAAAATTTTTTGAAACATTATTCATTTATAAACAATGTGTAAAAGAATTGAATTATTAATTTTACCTTCAAATAATTATATATAGCCGAAAAGTTTTTCTATTTTCTGCTACAGAGACAAATTAACACTCCTGAGACATCTTTATGAAAAGGATAAGAGATATAAAAGGTTTTTCCTAAATTTCTAAATCTTATATTGAGAAAAATTAGAACAAATAAATTTAGAGCTTTTTTTCCTTTTCCATACGCATTATAAACAGCTTTAAATACATTTCATTTATAATTCTATCCAATTTACTTAATTTGAAAAAGATTAAGTTCAATCTATAATAAACTAATTTCATATTGAAAAAATGAAATTTTCTTATCATCTGTATAACCCTCAAAATATTTCTATTAAAAATTACTCTAGACAGTACAAAATATATTGTTAATTTTTCATTCTTTCTCTATCTCGTTTTCTTTCTCTTTTTTTATTTAGTCTAAGAGTGTGTCTGATTTTGTATCAGACACTCTTAGATCTCTTATATTATCTTTCATTATTTTGTAGACCAAACAAAAATTTATATAATTCGGGCTTTATTAAATCCATCAAAGTAAATTAGTATATCCAGCTAAGAAGTTTTACATTTTTAATTATTTGTTTACATTTGTCCCGGTCTGTATTTCTTGAATCTAAATAAATGTGGATATACAGTGGTCCACAAAAGCGTTCGTAACACTAGCAATTTCTTATAAAATTCATGTTTTCGACTAATAAAAATTCATATATTGTAATTATAATTTTTTCATGATATATGTAACTTGTTCTTAATGGAATGACATAATTAATTTTTTTAAAAATAGTATAACTATTTTTTAAAAAAATTAATTATCAAAAAGCTACTAAAAATTACGTCACAAAATTCTTCATACACTTAACAAAAATCTCTACTTAACTTTATGTATTGTATTTATTTCTCAATTTAGTACTTAGTAGGATATTCTTTAGTGTCTACAACAACTTTTAAGCGCCTTGGTATAGATTTAATCAGTTTTTTGTAATTTATTTTTGCATAGATTTTTCACCATTCTTCTGTGATTATTGTTTTTACTTCACATTATGCGTTTATATCTGTCGTGTTTTCTTTTTTTTTCACTTCAGAATCTCACAAAATATGTTCTACTGTGCTAAATAAAGTGATTCAAGAGGTGTTTTCATAATTTGGGGACAGTTACAGAGGCACCAGTGGGTTACATTGAGAGCAGTGTGCTTGACGTCACACATTATCCTGTTAAAAATGAAGTCGTTTCCAATATTCAAATTATGGGCAGAAAATTTAAAATTTCTCTTTAAAATATTTAAACAGAGCTCATGATTCACAATACCATGAAAAAATACCAAATTGCCTAATTCTGTGGCCGATTTATACCCCACGCAAGAACACTTCTACCTCCATGTTTTATTGATCCAACTAATTCTTGGAATTAAGTTTCAGAAAATTCAAAATCGACAGCAAATTGATTGGTTGGCAGACAATTCAACTATTTGGGCTCCAATGGGCCTATAATTGCTTGTAAATGAAAAAATAAGAAGTTTAATCCCAGGAATTTATGTAGAACAAGAACTCCTTCACTTCCATGCTGAAACATGGAAGTGAAGGTGTTCTGGCGTGGGGGTGAAAATTGGCCTCAGAATTAGGTAATTTGGTATTTTTTCATGGTATTATTAATCATAAGCTCTATTTAATTATTTTAAAGAGAAATTTTAAATTATCCGCTCAAAATTTGGATATTGGAGACTACTTAATTTTTTAACAGGATAATGACTCCAAGTGCACTGATCTCATTGTACGCCATTCGTGTCTCTATAACTGTCCCCAAATTATGAAAACACCTCCTAAATCCCTTTATTTAGCCCAGTAAAACATATGGGTGAGATTTTGACGTAAAAAAAGAAAACATGACAAATAACTACAAAATGTGAAGTAAAAACAATAATCACAGAAGAATGGTAGAAAATCGATGCAGAAATTACAAAAAAACTGATTAAATCTATACCAAGACGCTTAAAAGTTGTTGTGGACACTAAAAAATATCCTACTAAGTATTAAATTAAGAAAGAAATACAGTATTTAAAGCTAAGTTGAGATTTTTGTTAAGTGTACGAAGACTTTTGTGGCGTAATTTTTAGTAGCTTTTTGATAATTGATTTTTAACAAAAATAGTTATACTATTTTTAAAAAATTATTTATGTTATTCCATTAAGAATAAGTTGCAGGTATTATAAAAATTACAATTACAGTATATTAATTTTTATTAGTCGAAAACATTAAATTTTATAAGAAATCGCAAGTGTATGAACACTTTTGTGGCCCACTGTATGTGAATATATATATGTATGTGTGTGTGTGTAATAATTTTCACGTTAACTTCATCCTAATTTTTTTTTAATTTGTAATAATCCTGACTTTTGAGGATTTCGTGTAAATAAGTAATTGTTAACTACCCACTTAAGAGGATATAAACGTAACTTCATCTCTTCGAAACTAAGAGTTCGCCTTTTCTAAAAATTACAACATATGATCATCCGATTATCTGGACGTATAGCAAGAGATATCCTCGAAAGTCATATGAATTTCGAAATTTCTGTTTGACATACCGTACATTACCGAAGATCTCTTGAAACTTCACGCCGCTTCTTGTCCTCAACATGTAAAACGCGCACCTGTCGTATTTGTGTTATGCTTTTCATGTGTGTGTGTTTGATTTGTTCTTCCATTGGAAATAAAAGTGTATCAAAATCAAAAAGCCGATTCTGTCATATAAATGACATTTACATCCACAAATTAATGATAAAAATTAAATTAAGCAAATAAAGCTTTCCATCAAGTGCACGACATATGCACAAAATTGTTTCATAAAAAATATTCCAGTCGTCGCTTATTTAGGATATGGCTTACAAAAATGTGAGCGTTATGTGAATAAGTTACTTGCTTAAACTAACATTAAAACAATAATGAAAGAAAATGGCAAGTTTTTCTGGACTAACATTTAACTTATATGCAGTGAAAATCCTTTACCGTGAAGCTGAGGGAACTGAAAAATTTTTTCGTTTTAAAAGGTATTGCAAAAAAAAAAGGGGTATTCAAAAAAATTAAGCTTATTACAGTACATTTTATTTACATAGTTCTGTATATATGCATGTACTGCATAAAAATCAACGAAAAAAAAGTTAATGAAATTTAACATACAACTTTCAATTTTTTTTTCTTTTAAAACTAAACACTTATTGGGTTTTTAGAAAAGAATTTGATATTTTTCTTAGTTTTGGCATCAAATTGACAATTCGTTATTCGTTGTTGTCTATTTTGTTATTCATTTCACTATTGGAATGTGCGTCGAAATGACTGTGCTTACTTTTCATGATGTTACCCATTTAAAATGAAGTGGGGACATAAGCTACATTAATCATTTCATTTTTTTCGTCGGAATCTACATCAATGATATTTTTTGTTCAATGTAAACATCTTCGGTATCCACTTTCATCCTCAGTGAAATCGTCTCGTGTTCTTGAACTAATCTCCGTTCATTTGTAATGTTGATCAGTCGTACTGGTAGCTTCATTTCTTGTAGCCCGAAAATACAAAAGCGTTAGTGCTTGAGCATCAAAGAAAACATTTATTTCTTCAGGAAGTGGTTAAAGGTATCAAGAGACTTTCCTTACAATGTTTCTTCCTTTCTTCTTTCTTTTTGATAGGTAAGATATATAAAATAAATATATATTAATTTACAAAAAGGTAGGAATAATTACACTTTTTTTTAATATGTAGTGTTTGCGAATTTAAAATTTGTTTTATGTTATTTTTAAGGAAAATTGAAAGATGTGAACCTATATATAACGAATTTTCCATTATAACGGACTTTTTTTTCGGTATTTTGCGACTTCATTGCATAGAGGTCCGACTGTATATAGTTGTTTCTTGGGACCGTTGTACTATTTAGTCTTAACTGATATATCGTCTTAAGTGCTTTCGTGTAAGAAGTATTTCAGTGTATTTAAATTTTACAATATTTTTCTTTTAAAAAAAGTGGTTATTCACAGCAATTATGAATTTATTTTTGTCTTCATACTAAATTTAAATCCTCGAAATTTTTTTATTAACTTTGTTTATTTATTACATAATTTTATTTACTCGCACTTTGAAAATTACTGTAACTCTGTAAAGGTGAGGAGGAAAAAATTCAGTATTTAAATTGGATCTATTTTTTATTTAATTTATTTGCAAAACTCCTCATGCTCCACATTGCATAACGTGAGGCTTACAGACTAAGTGGTAACGCAATTATATCATAAAAACAAATTTGGAGGAAAGAAGAAAACAAGGAAACCATTTAAGAAAATACCACATAAAATAAAAACGAAGAGTGCAAATACACAAATATAAATATGGGAGGTACCAATAAAACTTTAAAAATTTATACATTAAACAAATTTTCTTAAGACATTTAGGTACATTTGACCAATAAAGACAAAACAGATGGCCAGAAAACACCTAAACGTTTCAACTCCTTTCTTTCTCTTTTGCAAAAATAAAGTTTACAATACAACAATACATGTTCCACAGTTTCAGCATCCTGACCACAAGAACAAATATCACTACCAATTAAATTAAATCCAGATAAATAGCTATTAAAATTTCCATGTTCTGTTAGAATCTGGTATAACTTAAAATCAGTAACAAAATTCTTACATTTAAGCCGTTTATAAATGGTCGGAAAAAACCTTTTAGTCCACAAAGCTTTAGGCGAGGCAAAGAATTCGGTGTTCCAGGAAGAAACAGTTCTTTCCCTAGATATATGCTTCCAGTGGGACAATGGCAAAGACTTCAAATTATCTATTCGATCTATTAAATGCATGTTTAAAGGTGCAGGTTTAACAGGTAAAATAGATTAGATTCCTTTTTTGTTATTGGTGTTATAAAAATTAATACACTCTCAACAAAAAAGAGAGAGAGAGAGGGAGAGAGAAAGATGAATTTCATTTATTGATCAAGATGTATAAATGTTATATGACTTTAGGACTAAAAATCTACCATTGATTCAATAATTACTTTTTCAACATGAAATAAAAAATAAATTAAGTGGCCACTTGTAGCTGAGTGGTCAAGACCAGGGTTTCCGAGTAGAAGGTTTTAAACTTAATGTCAATGAAGAACCGCCATGTAGAGGAGCTGATGCGTAGAAAATCTGTCAAGGCCCAAAGTCCTTTAGTTGGAGTGGTGTGGAAGCTCAGAGTGAGGGTACCAGCTCAGGTGTCGTCATCCTCACTTGACCGTAGTTCAAAATATCAGTCAATCCCAAAAATAAAAAAGTAAGAAATTTCAGTATACAATTCATTTAAAAAAATACACCTAGTGGTACATTTTTTTTTTAAATTGATGCGAAAAAATCCTAATTGATCCTAAAAAAAATATTTTTTAAAAAAATATTTTTTGAATTGGAAATTGCGGAAATTGACTAACAATGATGGTTACAAGGCTGAAAAGGATAAAATAACTAACGTTACCAACCTATTAGACTTACAAACCTGAATTTTGGCAAGCATGCTTCTTTTTGTTCGATGAAGAACGAGATTTTCGGAAGTCGTGTCCAAGGTGGATTATGGGGGCGTTACGGATAATACTCCCCCTTTTTAAGTACCAGACTTACACGCTAGAAGTTTGACAGGTGTGTTTCTTTTTGTTCAGTATAGATACTTTATAAAGGGAGTTGCGTATATCAACTTCCAACCGAGTTGCAGGGGGTTACCGCGGAGATATAGAAATAAGATTATCATTGACTTAGAAATAGGATTCTATTAGACCTGCAAAATTGAACTTTGGCAAGCATTTGCTTTTGTTGAGGAGAAATCCGCCAAAGAATGATTTTTAGGTAAATTTACTTCAAAAGATGGGTTTTCGAAAATTAATAGATATATATACAGTCAGGCTTCTATATAACGAAGTCACTAAATCCTGGAAAAAAGTTCGTTATATGTGAAATTTGCTATATAGAGGGTCATTTTTTAATATACTTTATAAATCGCATAAAACAAATTTTATATTCATAAACACTATATATTAAAATGAATAATTATTCACAACTTTTTAAAAATTATTATATGTTTATTTTATGTATATTACCCATCAAAAAAGAAACAAAGAATACTGCAGGGAAAACAAGAACAAAGAATGTCGAAGATTTCACTCTATGTTCAATATTAAGGTATCCGACTACGTTCAGAACCGTGATTTTAAAAAAAGTACATAAATGGATAATTTTCATGATATTTAGTCTCACTTAGATTAGAATACATGTATGCAATAGGTTAAGGACATTATGATGAAAAAAAAATTTAAATACAATATTTTGGCGAAAAATTAAGTTAGAATTTACCTTTTTTCAAAATGTTCTCCTTTTATAAAAATGCTTCTATAATAACAATATTTTATTTATATAAAGTAGACTTATCCCCAGAGAATTAGATTTAAGATTTTTGAAAAATTCATATTAATTTCAGAGTTACCACCAATTAAAATAAATATCGGCGTTCTGTTCTTAGAATTTCTCCCCTCTGTTGTAGTAAAATATGGATCAATCTACTTCTAAGTTATATATTTCAAAAATTCTAGTTGATCCTCTGTAAAGAGGTCTGAGCTATAGACAGGCAAAATATTATTATAATAGAAGCATTTTTCACAAAAGGAGAATATTTTCAACATTGGTCATTCTATGTTAGTTTTTTGTCAAAATATTGTACTTAAATAATTTTTATTGTAATAATATTCTTAAAACAATTTTATATACGTTTTCTAATCTAAGTGACACGAAATATCATAAATATTATCCATTTAAACGCTTTTGCAAAATCACGGTTCCGAACGTAGTCGGATATCTTAAGAAGATAATTTTATACTAAAATTAATGAATTTTAAGGACATTTTATGATTTAAAGCATATAAGTAATATTAAACATACATTATTTTATAATTAGAACACAGGGTCACTGGACAACTCTACTGAGAGTGAAAGAGGATATCGAAAATGTTTCTAGTGAACTAGGGAAAGGGGGTTAAATGTTGCACTTCTTGGATGAAGCGTCCAGAAATGTTTTGCTCTCGGCAAGTTAGGATCTAATAAAATCAGTTCAAGATTTATGACCACCATAAAATGTGTTAAGAGAGAACAACTTGAATTTTTTTCAGGAATACTTTAAAAAAAGTGAGAACAAAAATTAAATCACAAAAGAAAAAGTTCATTAAACAGAAAAGTGCCTTTCTTATTATGTTTGAAAGTATAATTTCTTTTAGTATAAATTAATTATTTTTTAAATCTTTTATTTTCGATATGTTCGAGACCCCTTTGTAGGGTTATCAGGACCCCCCCATTGGGGCGCATTCCCCAGTTTGAGAAACGCTGCGCTATACAGAAAAATTCGCAATATAGAGGTTCGATATATAGAGGTTCGACTGTATATACTTTCTCTTTAGAAATTCAAGTTCTGTATATTTTAAATTAAGAGGAAAGCGTTATAAGAATGTTTTTCCTATTGCTAGGACTTAGATATCTATCAATCTTAAAAGCATTAAATAGGCATATATCATCATAGAATACCTAAAGAAGCGGGTGGGTATTGGCTAGTATATAAATATATACTTCTATATGTAATAAGTCAACGGTTCAGAGATTCATTAATTTTAAAGTTGATTCATTAATTTCCGAAATTGGTAGCTCCTTATCCAAATGTTGGGCGAGGTAATTTCGAAGTTTCATTAAAATATCCGAACTAGAACAAGAGGTGTAAAATAGATAAATTATCTTTTAGATGTGAACAAGCAGTTTGACGACGTTAACGTTTATATTAATTTCATTTATCAGTCTACTTCAAACAGGAAAGATAAAGATAAGGTGAATACGTCAGAGTTTGTTATAATGTATGCTTTTCCATATTTTAACGTGAATAATAATTGCGAAGTTCTAAGAAACAGTTTCCGAATCTGGAATAATTATTTCCTCAAGATCCACTAAAAGTTAATTAAGTCACAAATATCAAAAACTATTTAAAAGATTTCAGGAGGAAAATAGATATTAATAAAATATTGCATAAATGTAAATAATGGCTGGATTTTTCGAGTGTACAGAAAAATAAGAAAGAAGTCATAAAATATGAAATATTCTTTTGTGGCTATATTTTGCCCCGACAAAAAACTACTCATAGAAACTAAAGGATCATTTGCTAAATAATATTTTATTTCAAATTCTAAAACCTTAAGAAATCAGTTACATCTTTTATCCTCACCAACTTGAGAACTTTCAACCTCTACACGATGGGTGGTCATGCGTTATTTTAAATTAAAAGATCCTTGAATTTTTATAATGTGGAATATGAATACTTAAATTAGATAATTAAAGTCTACGGTACTACAATTAAACTTATTTTAGGAACATTTTCGGTTATTGTTCATTTAGGTATCTAAAGTATTATTTTATAGTTATGTCTATACTTATTTGCATTCAATAAAAAAATATTTCGTTTTAGATCTGCAACTCAATTATTTTACAATGTTATAATTTTAAAAAATAGAAATATTAAAAGAGAAAGTTGAGTAGAATAGAAGAACTGCTTGTAATTTTAAATTATTTTAGTATATTTAGTCTCAATTTGTACCAAAGAATAATCAATTCTGTATAGATTTTCTTTTCATTTGTATGTTATACCCATATATAGCAGGCAAATTATGTATTTCAATAATAATTTTTTTTTCAAAACTTCGAGTATTTTAAGGAAATTTTAAAATAAATTTATTGATATATTTTTTTTAAATTATGTATCCATAATGAACTATGTTTCGTTTCTTCAATTACTTTAACCATTCACACATTTTCTGTTCATTTTAAATAATACTCATTTCTTTTGTGCGCTTCTTAAAATGCTTCAGTTTTTAACGTGATTGTATAAAACAAAAACTGACGAGGTCTTAATAATTAGTAGACTATTTGACTGATTATATTTTTTTAAGTTTAAAAGAATACTAAATATAATATTGATTCATTTTTACAGGTAAAAAATAGCTATAATCTATTTTTATGGAAGCCTAAAATTGAACAAATATTCTTTGAATAAAGCAAGCATTATTTTCCTCGAATTTTTAACAGAACGGCAATTGAAAGCTTAAAATATGAAAATATGATCATCATTTCTATTAAATTTGTATAATTGTAATATAAAGAAATACAAAAAATAATTAACATAATTATTTTTAATATCTTTGCTTTGCAATTCTAATGATTATTTAAAATAAAAATTATTTAAATGAAAGAAATGTTGTTTGATTTAGTGACTCGCTCTGAGATATTTTGAATTAACTAATTGACTTCATAAATTGGAGAGTAATAAGAAATGATTTTTTGTGCGTGGGTTTATGCGCTGTTCTTCATAGCAAGCAACCACGGCAATGGTTGAAAAGGTTACCATAATGAAATGGACTACTAGTACTACATACTGCTGACCATTAAAACTGAAACCCAAGATGGCACAAAAATGCTTGCTGTGTAGTCAGGGCAGCCAATAGAATGTTATCTCACAGATTACCGTAGACCAAAGCAGTCAAGTCAGTCAATTGTTCTTCTTAACTACAATTTTAATCTCGGGTGTCTCCGAAGTGACCATAGACCCACCCTTTTTCCGACCTCTCTCCGCCAATCAAGAAACTTACTCTTTAATCCAGGTCCTGCCATTCTCACGACACATATATTTTTCGGGATAGAGGAACGCGTCTTCACGATTTCTGGAGCAGCATTGCCTTAACGGTGACCATTACTACGACTTCCCTTACCACTGCAGAATAAAGAAGACACTGCGAAACTCCTGTACCTACTGACAAAACTAGATATGTAGAAGTTGCACTACATTGGCTTTTTAGATGAATCTTTACTCTGTGTGTAGCATCATGGTAAACATATCCGTGTATCAAACCTTTAGAGAACGCAAGTGCCTATTTGAATTCGATGCTGCACAGCATTTGGTGCTACGATATAGGCAGCCATTATTTGACTCGAATACCTGTTTTTCGCACCAATGGTAATTTAAACGGTCAGTGGTACTTTCCTCAGATCTTCAGATCAGTGGCTGTGCCCTATGTTCAAAGCTTTTGAAAAATCATATTTGAAAAGCATAAAGCAAATAACTCTGTTGTCTATCGATTCCTGACCTACTTCGGCACTTCGATTGGTGTTCGATTGCTTTCCTGAGCAGCAAATTTTCTAGATCTCTCATCAATTGAAAACAGTTGGTCAGGAGTTGTTCAGAGACTATGCCTATACCTGTTTCTGGTCTCTGGGATTGATGAAGAATAGATAGACTTGGAGCAGCGTGAAATGACTTTCAAAATTATGTCATCCAAATCCAGTTCCCACTGCTTGACTAAATTTATCATATGTTATTAGTAACTGTTATTTCAGAATTGTATTTCAAACTCTTGGTTCATTGAAGATATAACAGATACACATTTCCAGTACATTATTTACATTTTCATATATGAATTTAAACAGTGTTCTAGATCTTATTCAGTTTTTACATCAACATACGTATTTTGATTTACTATTATTGCTGACGTGTGTGTGTATGTAGTTATTAATATCTAGGTCTTGTCTTGAAGCTTTCAATTCTGTCCATAAATAATTTCATAGCACTCACCTCTTAATTTGAGGTATCCGACTATACGTTAGGAATCGTAATTTTAAAAAAGCGCATAAATGGATAATTTTTATGATATTTAGTGTCACTTAGATTAAAATACATGTATGAAGTTGCTTTAAGGACATTACGGCAAAAAAATTATTTGAATATAAGATTTTGGCAAAAAATTAACTTAGAATAAACTTTTTTCGAAATGTTCTCCTTTTATAAAAATGTTTCTCTAATATAAATATTTTCGATGTATAAGGTAAAGACTTTTCCAGAGAGTCTGAACTAGGATTTTTAAAAAGTTCACATTATTTTCATAGTTATCACCAATTGGAGTAAATATCGGTGTTTTTTTTAAAATTATCTCCCTGTTGTAGTAAAATATGGATAAATCCACTTCTGGAGTTATATATTTCAAAAATTTAGTTGAGTTTAGAGTTCTACAGAGATCTGAGCTATATATATACAGGCACAAGATATTATTATAATAGAAGCATTTTTCATAAAAGGAGAATGTTTTGAAAATGAGTCTCATTCTATGTTCCTTTTTTGTCAAAATAGTGTACTTAAATACGTTTTTATTATAATAATATTCTTAAAACAGTTTTATATACGTTTTCTAATCTAAGTGACACTGAATATCATAAATATTATCCATTTATACGCTTTTTAAAATCACGGTTCGGAACGTAGTCGGATACCGTAAAAAGAATAGGACCTGAATTCTTGAAACGGAATATCCAGTAACCTCTCTCCTTGGGAGTGTAAATGTGCGAAACCCGTTTTTAACTAATTTCAGCTAAGCAAAAAAAAAAAAAAAAAAAAAAAAAAAAAAAACATGATTACCACATTTCAAGTCTGTGTGTCCAACAGATCAAAAACGGGATTATTTTTCTATAGCAACCCCTCCCCTTGGGTTTCGATTTTGCTAAACCGATTTTTAAGTGTCGTCAAATTAAAAGAAGTCTTTGCAAATAGAGTTATCGTTTTCTAGACATGCACGGGAACGGCTTTTCATTAATGGAAGCATATCATGGTATTCTGGCACAGTGTTGTCCTTAATCGGGTGAAGGAATGGAATTTGCTAAAAATAAATTTTTGTTCTAGAAATATATCCGTATGGCTCCTTTAAAACATCAACGAATCTCCTTAAATTTTGGAACGGTCAGTCTAGTGTGTGGATTTGTGTGTATAAGCCAAACCAATAGATAAACATTCAAATTAGTATATACGATTAACTTCGTACCACTCATGATAATTTATAACCATTCCCTATTTTAGGTCTATATTTTAATGTTTGCTCATTCACGAAGGAACAATGTTATAAAACTGAGTTTTGAATATTTTTACAGTTAATTTCGGTAGAATTTTAGATGTTTCTCAATTCTACAGTGCTTTATATGAACTAGCTGCATGACCCGGCGTTTCACGGGCATTCTCTACTTTTATAAATTTTCCCTTTCCTTCATAAAAGCAGCACTTCTAATTATCTCTCCTTTTCAAAATAACTTCCCTCCCCCTCAACCGCTTACCCCGGCATTGTTCCGAGTTGTACCGAGTTTATAACATAAAATTCCCTGTTTCGAAATTTTTTCGCTTCTTTTTTTTTTGTCAGACAGGTTTATTTCACCCCGGCGTTGCACGAAAATTTACAATGCTTAACATGTTGTCATACGAATTCCTCTACCCCTCTCGCTATCAGAGCTCTCGAGTTAGTGAACAGTGGGACTTTAATATCACTCCCTCATTTTACAACTTTTAAGGCCGCGGAAACGAAAATGTATATTTATAAAAATAGTTGTATGTTGAAAAAAGTAGAAATTTTTATAATTATAAAATTTCACAACTGTATTAAATGTTGAGTTAGAATTGTGAGTATTTTTTTAAATGTTCGATACGGGAAAAAAAAGTTTCATAGATTTATTTTTATACATAAAAAATGAAACAAAAATAATGCTAAGATATTTCTCGCAAAAAGGGAAAAAAAACGAAAAACACAATTTAAACATGTATCAGACAAAAAACGTATTTTTTTACAAAACTAACATATTCATTGTTTTAACAATAATTATTTCCTAGGAGCTTAAAATAATAAAAGGGTTTTGGTATTTTCATTTAATCAATCAATCATTACTTAACAATAATTTCCTTCTTGATAATGACAGATTAAATATTAAAAAAAAGTTGTAAAGTAATTAAATCAAAAGTAAGATATGTGTATTAATTTTATTATATTAATTTTTAAATAAATTTATTTATATGCAAAGCTTCGTCGTTTTATAGAAAAAGAATTTTTAAGGCGAAGAACACGATATTTCCGATTCTCTGCTGATGGCACAAGGTGTATAATAAAATAATGGTTATATTTTTAAACTTTTCTCTACTTTTATAAATTTTCCCTTTCTGTCACACTCATTTTCAACATGACTTCCACCCCCCTCTCCACCACTTACCCTGGCGTTGCTCGGGATTTCTCTTTTCCTCATGACACCAGCATTTCTGTGTGTGTGTTTGTACGCGCACATTGTGAGTGATTACTAAAATTGTGTCAAAAGATTCCCTTTTTCGAAATTTTTTCCATTCCATTTATTTTTAATTTAAGACAGGTTTCTTTCCCCTCTCTATAGCCCGAACATGTTTTTTTTTAGTGTAGAAGTATTGTTCTATCTTCCTCTCCTTCTCACAGATCAGATATAGCTTCAAATTTCAATGTATGACTTATAAAAAAATATTCCGTTCGAATTAAAAAAGTATTAATACGAAGCAATAAAAAGAAAACGATTCTGATGCTAAGAGTAAAACAAAAAGCGTTCGTCATTTTTTAATAATAGCTAGTTTCTAAGATTTTAAAATAACAAATAGATTTCAGATTTTCATAAAATCAATCAATCGTTACATATAGTTAGCTTAAAAATGTCTCTAAAATGTATTTTGATCCGAAATAATAGACGATGTACTTTTTAATTAACAAAAAATTCATATCGTAATGAAATAATAGAAATAAACCTTTTAAAAAAACATATATTTCTATAAGTAATAAATGAAAGAAAGATTAACAGATAGCTATTGAAACGATTGCTTTTTTTCTGAACGTTTGATTAAACATATAAATATAACAGTATGGGGGAAAGTCTATATATATATATATATATGTACTGAGAAAACATTAAAAAAACCGATTTGATCAAAACATTTTGATATTTCATTTTAATTTTAACTTTTTTCATTCCACTAAAAAGTGTTTAAACTTTAAGAAGTAGCGTAATGCGAAATTGAAAGTTTCTCGCTCTTCAGTTTTGAACCTGGGTACTACCGGTTTATAAAGCAGCCAATTTAACGATCTCGAAGTCGGTTCCTTCTGGGAAAAGCATTTAATAAAATAAAGGTAGATTTTTTTCAATAT
The DNA here is from genome assembly GCA_019973935.1 of Trichonephila clavipes. NCBI lineage: Eukaryota > Metazoa > Arthropoda > Arachnida > Araneae > Nephilidae > Trichonephila > Trichonephila clavipes. The sequence continues at coordinate 119,139 of BMAU01000191.1, forward strand.
CCCATTTCGTTATTCGTTAAAGTAAAAAAAAAAAATTCGGGCTTCATTTTTAAGTTAATGCTTTCAAACTTCATATATAGATTGCAAACAGCGGTAATTTTTAAGCAAAAAAACTTTTAAAAAAAGTAATGTTTACATATTTATCGTAAAAGGGAATTAAATTGAAAAACACCTTTTTTTAACCGTAATTTTTAAGATATTTTATCAATCTCTGTACAGATTACGTATAATATTGTTCTACAGGCGGGAAAAAAAGAAAATCATGAACTTTTTTTAGTGTAAAATATTTTTTTTCATGAACGCGAAAGAATGTTTCGTGAGATTATTTTTATTAATAAAGGAGTTATTAAGTATTTAAATAAAATTTTGAGTATTTTTTGAAAAATCGAAGAAAAAACAGTTTTTGACATTAATTTTTTTTAAATGACTGATTCTAAAAGAGAAAAGCATGAACTTTTTAGGCTAAAATATTTTTTTCATGAACGCGAAAGAAACAACTTAGAATTCATACTAAAAAAAAAGGAACCGATTTCGACTCATTTAAAAAAAAATCGGAAAGTATACAAAATATAATTATTTTGTAAAATAAATTATAGCATATCGTTGCGAAATAAATGATCTTTACGAATCTGTAATTATTTTTTATGTGAGTTGCATGAAAAAAATTAGATCACGTTTTAAAACGTCTGAAAAAAAAGTAGTTCCAAATTTCCCCTGGCAGAGAAAAATGGTACTAATTATGCGTTTTAAGGTTTTTAATTAATATCTTTTTAACGAATTGGAATATCGGAACATAAATGGTTAAAACGGATTCCTCGGATCATTTTCAAAATTTTGGTAGCTTTGGCGAGTTTCTGCGTCGTGTGGTTTGTGAGAAAATTGGTCTACATTCATTGATACATATATATTTTTATTTACCTTCGGATTTTAATAGTGTAAATAATATGAGGAGCTGCTATAAAACAAGATTAATCAAAGTATCATTGGTGGAAAAAAGTCATTAAATATTAGGTTTTTATAAAGGATTGATAACACATTCCTCGATTTTATTATTATGATTGTAGGTACATATGGATTATACTGTCGTCCAATTTCATCAAATCAAAAGATAACGTGAGATCCAGCCAATAAACAAAGCCGTTCGAACATAATAATAATGATGATGACAGACAGCATTTGGTGATCATTTAACTTGGTGGAATCGGTTGATGATATAACATGTAAGTATTACTTTTTCGTATGTTTTATAATGGTATTATATGGAAAGTAAAATAATCAATTTCCTTCTTAAAACTTTTCAATTTACTGAAATTGCGTCGAATTCTAAAGTCGTACAAAAAGAATTTTTTTTTTCAATTATGTTGAAAATGAAAAATAGATAGTTTTTTTTTTAAAAAAAAAACCTCTTTAACAACAATTTTTTTCTGGATTACAATTCAATTTCTTAAACGAATGGTTTTTCTTGATACTAAACGTATATAAAACAAAGCAAAATATTTTATTTATATACACTTTACTTTTTCCAAATCTGTGAATGATTGCAGCTAAGATAGGTTTTCGAAGTTTATAAACAGATTAAACGCTCAATTTTATGTTTCTTAAATTTAAAAATACATTTTGTAACAATAATTAAGTTCTTGAATAATTTCACTTTTTTATAAATTATACATTTTTTTTTATTGTAATATCTTCTTATTTTCGTGAAAGGTTTTAAGTAAATTAGAAGAAAAAAATCCCGTTACTGTTCTTCTTAGTGGAAGAAAAATCGAATAGTTAAGCTTACCTCAAATAATTAAAGACAATTCAGATACCGTTTTAAGATTCGAATTAAATGTTTTTATATGAAAATAAGTAAAATATAACTTTCTAACGAGCAATGAAAAAAACAGTAGAAAAAGCATTTTTATTTTAAAACAATTAGTGGGTATTCAAGCAGAACATAGTATGATGAAACAAATCAGTATGTAATATTCTTTCTTTATTAATCAGTTACTTATAAGTAAATACGTTACGTCTACTTCTAATGAAATTGAAATTTTCACTCCGTTTCCTCTTAGGGTCATAATTTATTTAATCAATTACTATAGAAATCGTTACTAATTTTGTAGAATTGATGCTTAATTTCATCTCAAATAGTTCAAATAATTTAAATCTGGATGTTTAATAAGTTAATATTTCTTTCTGTTGCATTTATGTTATGGTGAAAATTGTAATATTGGCAAACAACGCCGTCTTTTACATTATAATGGCGTTTCAATGGAAATTTCACGGAATGTTAGCAATGCAGCTAAGTTGGTATCATTTTTGGTGACCCGACTTGGCAGCCATATAGAGGCTTCTCTAAACAACTAGAAAAGTCTATATCCTTATGACCTATGATGTAAGTAGATTTTCGAGAAATAAATGGAAGATAATCACGAGAACTATAAATTTTGACCGCGCTTAGTGAAATTCGGTCAGTTTCATTTCAGTTGTTCAAGCGTTAACTTGCCTACGAAAGAGACGTTGCTTGAGATTAAACTTTAACTTAACGTGCCAGTATTTTTAAGACACTCATAGTTGTGTGTGAGGACTCTAAAAGTTGGGAGAACATTGCAAATTCTACTGGGCGAATTTAACTGCTGTATCCTGTATTTTAAGGTTTGTTATCGACAATAAATTGCATCGAAGAATATTTTACAATTGTATTATAAAGAAATAAATAAAGGTAATATATGGATTGAGTTGCTTTAAAATTTACAGCAATTGGCTTAGATGTGTTTGGGATTTTCCAGCTGTACCAGAAGAAATAAGATTGCATATGGAAGAAGCAATTTCAATTTAAGCAGCTGTTTTTGTTGCAACAATTGGAGATGCCAGTGGCTTTCATAGACCTGAGAAATTTACTGCCAAGTCACGAATATTGCCTTGGATTAATAGAGGTACTTCATGAACAGGATCACCGTCTTTCAAAATTTTCATTACTTTTTTTTTAAATTGCCGCACGAGTCTTCTTAAAGAACTACTTAGTTCTTACACAACTATATTTTGAAACATATCGCAGTCTGTTACATTTGACTTAAGTTTTTCTTTAATCTGAGACAATTTACAGAATTTTAATTCATAGAACATAGAGGGAAATTACGACTCGATTTTAAATCATGTTTTTTAGAATAAATCTTTTTATAACTCTATATGTGGGAATTTAGCTATAACCTTCCATATCTTCCATAAATTTTCTTGTTGTATAATCAATGTTTATTTATCAACTTTCTTATGTTTTATTATTAGCTTAAGTGTTTTGACATTCATGCCTTTATTTTGCTATATCTGTTATTGTTCTTGCTAAATTATATTGACATATCTCTGCTGTTATATTTGAAGAGATGAAAAAAGGTGTCTGGGTTTCTTTTTGTATAGAAGAAAAAACAGAGTTTTGCCTTCCAGGTTTGAATATGGAATATTGAAATCACGAAAGAGTAATATTTGAAGAAAGAAAAAAATATGATATGTCTATGTTTGTGTGTATTTAGTTAACATTCTAAAAATATTATACCATTTGATTTTTTTTTCAGAATGATCTTTTTTTCATGTCAATTTACAGCCTTCTGTATAATATATTTTGTACTAGTTTGCACTATTGATTACCAGATTTTGTTGTAAAATACATTTTAAATCCTGTACTTACTGGAATCTAAGACATCCTCGATTCTAAGTCATACGCCTAAATCTCAACGCTTTTTATAAAAAATAAAATAAAAAATGTAAGCAGGTTTATCTATAGGGTAAAATGGGAAAATATGAGCTCATATTAACACTCTATAACAAATAAATAAATAAAATAAATGCCGCACCAAGCAAAAAATGTCCGATAGAGACAAAAATTGGTGGGGGGGGGAAGATTACTTACAGAATGGAAGATGATGGACATTTCAGAAAAATTGAATGATTTATTTGACATTTACATAGTTACAAAGTAACAAGCTCAATAAGGCATACATTTTTAGCCTGGATTCAAGCTGCCACACGATTTTGCATAGATTGATAAAGCAATCTGGTGATCTCTTGCCGTACTTCTTACCGACTTTGCCCCAATTGTCAGGACAGGCTGTGACAGGCTCACGCGTCTTTTCTTTAACATGTCCTTTGGGTTCAGAATTAATGGCAACTCTTTCCCAACCAAATCCAAGAAGTGAAGCGTGAAGGAAAGATACAAATTAGGAAGCTTTTAAATATCAGAAGTTAGAGTAAGCGAGATGGCAGTTTGAGGAATGTAAACATAATCCGTGGTTCAAGCGTGAAGAAGTTTTGGAAAACGTTACGTGGTGACTAGTAGAAATTATACGTGATAGAGATCAATTGAGTCAAGGTACATACTATTGCACTCGAGTAATTACAAGGCTTCATCTAAGATTGATATGATCGTTACTTCAAACTACAGTAATGTAGGATTGACTATTTAATATTAGGATCTATAATAGTATTGGAATTGAGTTTAGGCGAGTCAATTATTGATAGTGGTCCGGGTTAGGTTAATTCGGTGTTATATAAATTGTGTGTTTTGCCACCGTAGATTCTCTCACATTTATTATTATAATGTTATTTGTTGAAGGATTAAGTTAAAATTTTAATAAAGTCATATTAAGATAATGATTCTAGTTCTTCCATTAATCCTACACCTCTAGCTCACGCTGTTACTCAAAGAAATATTCACACGAGGGGGAGAATATAGCAAAGTCATCAACATTCCCTGGTAGAAGCAGTACTCTTCCCATCATATCCCAGACATGATCGATTGGACAGAGATCTGGTGATCTGGCTGGCAAAGGAAGTTTTCACAAGCTGTAAGATATTCATAGCAATACGTGATGAATATGGTATGGCATTGTCTTACTGAAAAGTAAGATAGGGTCCTGCAAAAGGAATGGTAGCAAAACAGCTCTCAGAATGTCTCATCGACGTACCTTTGTGATTAAGTGTACCTCTAATTACGATCAAAGGGAGTCAGCTATCAAAAGAAATGCTGCTCCTGACCATAACTTCTCGTTGAGGTCCTGTGTTACTCGCAATAGTGAACGCAGGACCGACAGCTGGTATGGGCGTCTCTAGACACGTCTTCGATGATCGTTAGGACACAGTTGGAAGAGAGATTCGTCTCGCTAAACACTATACTTCCTTGTCAGCATGAATCCAACCTGATCCAACCAAGCGTCACTGTAATCTAGATCGACAGTGTGTAAGCATGAGGAACATGTGATGTAGCGGGTGGTCCGAGCGTGAATTTTGCTCTATCAGCCGTCTGTGAATGGTCTCATGGTGTACACTCGTGTGAGGGTCACACATCTGATGGTTGATAACGATGAATCAAGCGCTGTGACAGCGCTGATCTGATAATCAATATGCCCTCACCAACTGCTGTGGCACTAGGTCGACCACTACCATCATGACGCTGAAATCTGCCACTAACCATGCATTTTTTCCTGCAGCTTCTATTGTCGGCATCGCTTCTACCCATATAACGAGTGACTCTCCAATTTGCCCAACCTATCTCTTTCAGTCCAATGATACGAGCTCTATAAAACTCTGACAGTTGTTCGTATTGATTTCGAATCCTGTGACGAGACATTTTTCCAGGGGCGCGATCACAATGCTACAGAAAATTTGACCATCAGATTGAGAATCGTTTCTTATAAACATCTGATGAGTGCGCAGTTCTGATGCGAAGTAGCTCCCGATACTCATTCTTTGGACAATGAATTCTAATCTTTTGTATGTTCAGTTAAATTGTCTTTGCATACAAAATTTCATTACGATAGGTCAACTTCTTCTTAGTGCGTCGGTTATATATATATATATATATATATATATATATATATATATATATATATATATATATATATATATATATATATATATATATATATAATGTAATATGGTTACATTTCAGCAAATACCCATATTACACGTAATTGATTTGAGTTGATGCATTCACACTGCGGTGTTGGGATTGTTCAAGCTTCATGGCGAATGTTTTATTTGTTTCTGTTTTTTTTGCCGTTCAAACATAAACGAAAACTTATCATTTATAATCGAAGTATATCATGCTTCAAATTGAGGTGTTTCCTATAGTTTAGTTATCGTACTTAAGGCTTAACACTCAAAATGAATTAATTTTACATAAAACCTATCCATGTCTGCAATCTTATGTGGATGCAGTCTCCGTTGGTGGGAATGGGAGGTTTCGTTCTTTCCTCCTTCGATAGTAGCTATGACAAATAAAGAATAAAGTTACTAGAGAAAATAAAGGCGGTAAGATTAAGGGTAATATGGGAAGTACCGCAAATTGATAAAATAATGCTTTCCAACCCTGCTCCCGGACCATCCTCTCGTCCTACACGTCTTTTGAGTTCATCTTACTTCCTCAAACCTCTTCTTTACAATAACTTAGGCCAAATTACAGCAGAACATGGCTCACCCACTGTCCCTACTGAATTATCGTAGTCAGCAGCATCATTTTTGGAGGAGCTGAGACGAATTCAAACAATTAAAGCAACCCTTGGAAATCTTGGAGGACGAAAAAAATTTGCAATAGAGCTGACAAGTGCAGAAAATCTGTTTTTTACAAAGCAGACAGGTGCCAAATACGGGTTACATTATTGGACCAAAAGCTCAATACCGGTATTTGGTACTTTGTTAGATCTCAATACCGGAATACCGGTAATAGAAATTATAGAAGAGGAAAGGGAAACGTGTGTGTGTGTTTCTTTGTTTTATTTGCCAGTTTTATTAGAGAGTGTAAATAAAACAAAAAATAATCTGTAACTTATAAATTATAACAGTATATAAAGAATCACAAAAAGTAAAGTAACATCTTGATTTTTTTAAATCACAAAAAAAGTGTAAATATCACTATTCAGTCTGTGGTAATATCACAAATTTTTAAAATGTGATCTTAAAAAATATAATGTTTCATTTGGCCTCGAACGTAATTTTGTTCAAAAATTACTGGTTATCAAAACCGCTCTTTCGGCATCTACCCTAGCTGGTGATAGTGTTATTAGCAATACGCGATATACTTTTTCCAAGTATTCCAAGAGTACTAAATCTCTCATCTTCAAATAAATCGATTTCTCATAGGATGGTTTTGGAAATAGCTGATTTTTTTACTTTATTTTGGTTTGTTGAAAATTTTTAGCTATCCATAATTCTAAATTTTGTTCAAGAGATAATTCATTTTCCCCAACGACATTATTGTCATCATCTTCGATAACTATACTGAATTCTTCTGAATGTAGATAGGTTTGTGGGTAAAAAGTTTTAAGAAAATTTACTAAAAACTTGATCAAATTTTTGAATTGGTCAGTCTCTTTTTTTTTTTTTATTTTCATTCCTAAAATCCTTATAATTATGTTGGCAATACCTGCACATTTTGGGGAGACAGCTTAAAATGCTTTTAGTAAATACCGAAATACGGCATTTAAGCTTATAAATACCGGTATTACAAAATTGTAGAAATGGCTCAAAATACCGGTATTCGGTATCCCGCTATTGCCAACCCCAGTGCCAACAGAGGTAGTAAATAATGTGTAGGGGCAAAACGCAAAGCAACAGCAAGTGCTAGCAAACCCAATAATCCTGCATTTGTCTTGTATGTGGTGCTAGCCGTTAGGATTAAAATAAAGGACAGGGAGGGGTACAATTTTATGTCTCTTGTTCACACTGGTTGCATGAGAAATGTATCGAATTAGAGGGTGTAATGAATGTAGCGTGTGATACAAATTCATATCCTCATTAAATGTTTTTTCCCCTTTAAGTTTCTAGTAATTTGTGTTAATTTAATAGTTTATCTGAATTTCCCCATTCAATTATTTTTAATTTTAGATAAGAACTTGAACATTTTTTGATGCAATTTCTTCAATCACAAAGGTTTAATTTCCCTTTTCATCATTTTTCAAACATGTAATTTGTGTAAAAATGCATTTATTTTTAGAAAAGAAATGCAGAGGTGACAGTTTCTCTTATTTTCTTATAATATCTGTCCATATTCCCCGCTATTGTGCCCATATTACCTAAAATATTAGACAAATATGTGCAATTAAACAATTTGATTTGGAGCCTTTTTTTTATAAACAGAGCAAAAAGAGTTAGATATTTATTCACATACCGTTACAAAGACCATCCTCTAAAACTTGAAATATCTTGATTTCGGAAAAAGAGAAAATATTAATTTTAGTTTTCAATTAAGTGTTTACCAGTATTAAGAACTTTTAAATATATATGCATACTTGAGCCTGTAATTGCTGTACTGGTAGTATCGTGCTCAATTTCCGTAATGCACACCTTACGATTCTAAGCCACACCTGATTTTCAATGCCATTCACATTGGAAAAATAGTGTGGCTTGGATTCGAATATATAAGATGTTAAAAGTGGATTGAAAAAAAGAATTATAATTATACACTTTTTTTCTAAAAATATGATCATATTTTGGAATTCATCAGTTTTGTCATATGATAATTATTTTTGTCCTGTAATCTGAATAATTTTTATGAATATACATTTGGTCTATAAAATAGGTAGATTAAAAAAAATTTCAGTAATACCTATTGCAAAATCTACCGTTTTTCAAAGGAACTGAAATCTTTCATATATATAAATAATACTTAACCTACTTGTATATTTTTGTTAAAATACTCCAAATCAGAATTTCACAATTCAATCATGTTTTTTTTTTTTTTTTTTTTTATTGAGCAATTTTAAAATCCCCGTGCACCACAAAGTATCACACGGGGCTTACAGAAAGTAAGTATTAAACACACATTCAAGGGAAATAAACAATTAAAAAAAAAAAAGAAGTTAAGAAGGATTACAAGCAGTTGCAACAAATTTACAGAAATTATTGAAAGCACTTCTGGTGGAAAGAAATTGGTGAAAATTCGGTGGCCAATTAATGTTGAGTCTCTTGAACGCCAGTCTTATGATCTTTCTCTCTCTGACATACTTGGAACACAGAAGGATCACATGTTCTACATTTTCCTCGCCACCAATATTACAGTCACAGAAAGATGAAGGAGCTAAATTAAATTTGTTCAGGTAGCATTTGAATTTACCGTGACCAGTGAGAAATTGGGTTAATTTGAAGTTATTGTAAAAATGATGACATGATAGTCTCTTATTAATGGTGGGAAAAATTTCTTTGTTATGCTCCCCTTATTAGAAATGAGATATTCTTGGTTCCAAGACTTCATCATTCTTTCATTCGTGATCTTCTTGTAAAACGATTTAGGAATATTAACGTCAATGTCAATTTTGCGCTTGGTTGCAGCTTTTGCAAGCCAATCGGCTCGCTCATTTCAAGAACGCCCGTGTGTCCGCGAACAAATGCAAAATCTATTGAGATGTTTTTATCTCTTAGGCTTTTAAGTTGCTTCTGGATCTCGACGATTATATTGTTAGATGAAGAAATACATTTAAGAGAATCCAAGGAGGAAAGAGAGTCAGTACAGATGAGGTATTCTGAGATGACACTATTTTGCTCAGTGATCCATTTAACGGCGAAATTTAAACATAAAAGTTCAGCTACAAAAACTGTGCATTCATCACGAATTCTAAATTGAAAGTTCTCGGATTCAACACCACTCCTGAACACAACAAATGCGAAACCAACTCTTCCATCAATTTTACTGCCATCAGTATAGCAAATAACAGGAAATCTTCTGTGCTCTTGTCACTAAATTGAACAGTATTGATGGCATTCCTCTCTGAAGGATGAGGGATAAAAAATGGAGATAGAATACAATCATAATTAGAGGTGGAAGAAGCAGAGAGATTTTCTCTAAAAGCAATATTATGAAGAATAGTAATGTCGATTGGAGGGAAGCCAGAAATAGCATAAACTGAGTCGTAACTTATTGTGCGATAACCACATATGACCCGTAAAAGTATCCTTCTTTGTATGCGTCGCAGATACTTAGAATTCATCTTTCTTTTAAGTGCCTCGCCCCAAACTCTAGAGCCATACAAAATGAAAGGCTCGATTCCTTGCTTATAAATGAGAGAATGTACATTGAAATTTATTCCGAACGTGTTGCGAGCAATCCGATTTAATCCACGCTGTAATTTGTCACATTTCTCGGATATGTAACTTAAGTGTTGCTTCCAAGAAAATTTAGTATCAAGAAGAACCCCAAGATACTTCATTTTGCTTTACCATAGTCAAGGGAGTTCCATCGAGATATAGCTGAGATGCATCATAGCAAACGTTTCGTTTTCAATAGCCATGAATCTGGTTTTATCAGGATTAAATTCCAATTTAAAACTTTTTGACCAGTCAGAAGCGAAGTTCAAAGCTTCCTGTGCATGTAGGAAAGTCTCAGAAATATCCCTACCTTGGGAACAAACTAAAATGTCATCAGCAAAAGCTATGATTTCACAGCAGGCAAGATTATTAAGTTTAGATAGGAGATCATTGATAATGATATTCCAAAAATAGGTCCAGACACTGATCCTTGAGGGCAACCCCTTTCAAGGCAGCGGATAGCAGACGTCAAACCCAGTTGCATTTTGGCCACTCTGTCATTTAAAAAGTCAGCAACAAGTGAAAAATATTTATCGGAATTTCAGCTTTCTTAAGGAGATTCAGAATGCAAGGCCACCATGCATTGTCAAAAGCACCTTTTATATCAAGAGATATCAAGATTGAGTGTAAATGTTTCTTTTGCCTCTCTTAACAATCTCATTTAAACATAAAAGAGCATCTTCAGTACTCTTATGAGGAGTAAAACCGTATTGATCACTAGAGAGAAAGTCTCCATGGCGCAGATACCAGGAAATCCTGTTAACAAAAGTTTCTCTAAGCATTTACCAAGTGCCGGAAGTAAGCTTATGCACCTAAGGTTATCCAAATGGGGAACTCTAAACTCATTAACTTTGGGGAGGAGAATCACCTGGGCAAGCTTCCAAATCCGAGGAAAGATACCTAAACCGAGACAATCATTAAAAAGCTTATGGAGAAAATAGGGAATGCTAAGTGAAACTGTTTAATAATCTCATTTGAAATAGAATCCGACCAGGTGATTTATTTAGCTTTAGCATAGAAACCATTGTATTAACTTCATCATAGAAAAAGAAGGATCAAAAAGGAAGGGTAAGCAGTACGCGCGGCATGACGATAGTCTTTCTGAAAGATATTGTCATTTTCCTCTGAATCAGATGGGAATGATTTCTGAAGCACGGCATTAATTGTCTCATCTAAAGAAGTGGTTGTTTCTCCTGTGGGTAGCTTAATACCAATTATTTCAATTTTGTTCATGAATTATTTTTTAACGCCATACGTATAAACCTTCTTCCACACATTTTGCGCATCAATGGTCAAAGAAATTTCTTTCAAGACTCAGATTTTGCATTAATAAGCATTTGATTATAATCCTTTCTATATTCAAGATAACTATTTTTATACAATTCTCTAACAGTTGGATTTTTTACAACGCTGAAATCTACGTCTAGAAGCATTGAGCCTCTTCCTCGCACTACCAATCTCGATAGACCACCAAGGCACATTATACTTGCTAGTTTTTTAATAGGTATTGAGTACAAGCATGCCTGATGAATAACAAAACTAAAGTTCCTCAATGACTGTATTTAGGCAAGAACTATTAGTGCAACTGTTAAGAGTATCAAATATATGAGTCATACGAGAGAGACAAAATTTCCGAAACGACACCAGTTTGCTTTCTTTGTATTAAATATTACAAAAGGAGCACTTTGATGTATCTCGCAGGACAGTGGAAAGACAAAACTCAAATTCTATCATCACGTGATCAGAAAGGGATTCATTCTCAGAAAGACACCAACTCGAGTTGTCCTCGAGTAGATCCCGAACCAACAACTGTAATATCAATATAGCTTGTTCCCTGAGTTGCACGAAAAGTAGGGACCACAATCCTCGTTGATAATAAATAAGTTGTTGGCAGAAATAAACTCACTTAACTTATTTCCTCGTGCATCTGAGTAGGGACTAAACCATAATTCTGATTTGCTATTGGAGTCCATGCTCCAAACCAATCGATTGAGATTTTTGCTACTAAAAACTTGGCTGATTTTATGAAGATCCGAGTCAATGTTTTTTGAAGGCTCGAAATAGTAAGAAAAAGAGTAAACGCAGTTGAGCCTGCGATAACTTCTAAAGTGACCATATTATAATCAGAAAATTTTTATAATCAATAAAAGTCGAAAGATGACGAGAACGAACAATAATAGCTGCCTTAATAATGTCAGAATTAGGATCATAAAAAAAGTCGATAAGTACTAGGATAACCCGGAAGAGTACTCCTGTAGCTATGAGGTTCTTGAACCAGCACACAATCAATGTTATCTGCTTCCATGTTTAAAATGAGTTGCTGTGTCGCAGATTTAGACTTGTGTAGATTTAACTGCACACACTTTAGAACTTGATTATCTGACCTAATCATAGTTAATTCTAGAATGGGTATTCTTCTTCATAAAAATATGGCAAGAACAGCACTCGGAAAAGGGTTTATGATTAACATTCACTTTTTTATGAATATTTTTTGTTTTGTGATTGAAACGGATACAGTTTGTACAAGCCGCTGCATCCCTATTTGGACAATCTTGCCCTTTGTGTTCTCCGGAACAGTGAAAGCAGGCTAGTGCATTGTTGCATTCGTCAGCGCGATGATTGTATCCAAGGCAGTTAAAACATCTATTGATAATAAGAAAATCATCTACGTCACATGCACTCCAAATAATTTTCAATCTTGTTTGTCGAAGGATGGATTTACGAACCGTGGGGTGAGTTTCGATAACAACATGCCTTGTATGTTGAAAGGTTTTCAAAGTAAAGCGAACTCTGCACTGCCGTATACTTTCATCATCTACAACAATTTCAGGATTTTGTTCAGTAATCACTTTTAAGAGATCTTCATTTTTTACTTCATTTGGCACATTTTTAACAATTATGGCTGGATTTCTCCTTTTGGGAACGGAAGCCTTTAATTCTGGAGATTTTTCCTGAATTTCTGTTAAAAGCCGGTCACGATCATTTTCAGAGACACATTTAACTAACAATTTGTTTCCTCTGATGTTCTTCAAGTCACAAACTCTAATTTAGATTCCGCTGGGTTTATTTTCGCTTTAATAATTTTTTAACATCCTCAGAAGAGCAATTATCGAGTCTACAACCACACAATAATCGGAAGACTTTCCTTTATTTTCCGTAACACCAGATGGCGCCACGACGTTGGCGTAACTGCGCTTTGGCGTAACTTGGTTTGCAATGGCTTCCTTTAAACTTTCTTTACATGCTTCTAGAAAATTAGCAGACTTAATTCTTTCGAAATTCTTATAAATAGAAGCTTTCAACTCACCCAAAGCTTGCCTGGCATCTTCACGCACCTGATTGTTCATATTGCATTTCGACATTAGCGCAGATTCAATAATCTTACAGTGTTTTTGAAGAGCATCAAAAAACACGTCATCCTCCATTGCCGCCATATTGGCAATCATGTTTGACAGTCAAATAAGTATAAAACATGGATGCAATTAAATAATAAATGTGTGTGTGTATTTTTTATGGATGTGCTTTTACATTTACATTTACATTACATCTTCAAGTTGCCCATAACTTAAAGCCAATTTTATATTAAAATAGTTCATTAAATGTATACATGAGGGATATTTTAAAATGTATCCTCTCGACACATATTAGACATTGAACAAATTATCTACTTCAACGAAAGATTTTACATTGTGTTTCATATCATGCTTGTCATAACTCTGATTCATGATATATTGTACCTCACGTTGTAATTTAATTAATTTTATGTTAATGACAGGCAGAAATTCTTCAAGCAAGTACTATTTTTCATTGTTTTGCACATAAATTTGTTACAAGAGAAATGATCAAATTGTGATCATTTTTTAGCATTAATAGGAGAGAAAACTGATTTTGAATTTTGAATTTCGTTTATAAATCTTGTTACTAAATATAAAACATTTTTAATTTATTTTGAATATAATTAATTGGCCCAATGTAAATTAAAAATGTTTAAAAATTTGAGCATATTTAGAGAGACCTAATTCTCAAATGATAAAAGATAACTCAGACTTCCTTTTTCTGCAATCAAATAGCAGATATTCAGAACCACTAGCGGAAACTAATCCAGGTAAATCTGAAGTTAAAATTGTTTTTATTTTAAGTGAAATAAAAGACAATATCATTAAAAATGTATACGCAAGAATGAATTAATACATTTATAAAACGAAACCTTTCAGAAAACTAAATCAATAAATTAAATAATTATTTTTTTTAAATCTGGACAACTTTTTCAATTGATCACTAAACTTACATAACATAGAAGAGAGGAGCGACTCACTCAATCTTCATAAAATCACCGGAAACATTACACGCACAAACTTGAAATTTGGCTGACTTGTTTCTCTTTTCGTTCTCTTTTGTTTTTACTCATTTCTTTCAGACTTTGGCTCACAATGGTTTGTGCAGAAAGTGATTTCAAAGGAGGGGGTTAGAGAGATTAATAAAACTGATATAGGAAGAAAACACTCCTTTTTTTAAATATTAGATTTTCAGACTTGAAATTTGGCCGGCATTTTTATTTTGTTGAGTAGACATTTTTTAAAAATAGGTTTTGAGTAAATTAACACCATGTAGAAGCTGTGGTGTTTATGAAGACTTCATGGATACAAACTTCCGTGTTCGATTTCTTAGAGCTGCGCATTAGAAATTTGAAACGCTTGTTCCTGTTGTTGAGTATACAACCGCTAATAACGAGTGTTGTTGAAATTAACCTCCAGTGGGGTCACGGGGAGTTAAGGGGGCATTAAAAATATTTTAAAAAATCCCGTTTTCTAGAACAGAAGTGAAAATTGTGAAGTGTATTTCGTTTGTTGAGAAGAAATCTGTAAAAGAAATGTATTTTTTTTTTTTTTAGAAATCGATTACAAGGAGGTGTGTGTGGGGGAAGAGGTAACAACGAATTAGATAAATATACTTCGGCGTCAGAAACACGTCCTGATTTTTTTAAATCAAAAGACAAGATTTATAAGAATGTTTTTATTACATTCGAAACCTGGATGCTTGGATTTATCAATAACTTTAAAACAATCACACATCATGAAGTACTGTGCGAAGCGGACACGTAATCTGAAATAGAATTATAATTGAGAGCAGTCACTGGAGAAATTTTCTGAAAGTGAAACAATTGTGTATCTGAAAGTTTATATTCATTATTTTTAAGTTAGCTTATATTAATCAATGCATATTTGACAAATATTTTTTCCAGGTTATTTCCCTTTCATTTTATTACATACAGAAAATCTTCATTAGAATAGTCTTTTAAATTAAATAAAAAGTGTTTCGGTTCGTTTTCAAAAGGAAAACATCGTAATTAATTTTTTAACAGATTGAAAAGGTTTTAAATTTATTTAAAATTCTAAAATTGTATCAGTACATGTTTATTACTTTTACACTAAACAGTGTAGGTCATCGTAAAGTAAATTATCGTTTTCATTAGTGCTGTTTTAGCTCACAAAGTTCAAAGAGAGATAATTGAATGTTTGTAAAAAATATTTTCTTTTTTTCTATTACAAATAAAATAATCATGACGGAAAGTTAAAACTGAATACATATTTTATAAGCGGAAACATTTTGTATAAGTTAATAAAGGATAATTAATGAAGTGATAATTTATTTGGTGGTTAACTCTGGTAATTAAAATTCTCTATTTAAAGTTCTTAATGTGTTGAAGTTTTAAAACTAATGAGAGTCTCACGTTGAAATGTTCTATATTTCAAGAATAGTTAATGTTGTCTGCCTTATTTGAATTTACATAAAGTATATATTTTTTAATTACTCGCATATACTTTTCAAAGTAATTGCACCTCTTTTCAGAGTTATTGTGCTTAGTCCAATAGCTCCAAGAAAATTTATTGAACGTAGTAAATACAAATAATAGTGTTGAACTTAAATAAAAGCCTCAGGGAGAAGAAGAATAATGCGCAACATGTTATCAAAACTATTATCTACGTATTTGAAATCATGAATTTGTATGTATATGAATTAAATTTTAAATTCATAAATAATTTTTAAGAAGCTCTTAGCCATCGAAACTAAGACAGGTTTAATCATAAATTTCAGGCAGGCCAACCTTTTTCTATATTTGCCTATAACACTGATTTGAACTGCAAGATTGAGAAAATACTGTAATAATATGATTTATAAATTCCAAAATTACATAAACAGTCGACTTTCGATAATTAGAAGTAGTACGGACCAGTGAAATAGTTCTAATTATTAAGAGTTCGAACTAACAAGAAGGTAGGCAAAAACTCCTAAAATACAGAAAGATAATTTTTTTAATACATTTAAATTTGAAACTGTGCAATTAAACTACAATAGTACATATAGTTAAAATTATTTCAAAGCATTTTTAAAAAGTACATATTATACAGTATAAATATTATACCGAAGTTAAAAGTCCCGTATTAAAATAACACATTTAAGTATTGAAAAAAATAATTAAGAGAATGCATACTGTACCAACATGTTCACTGTAGGACTCTACATGATAATGAGTGCTCGAATTCTCGAGAGCTATATAAGATGACGAGTTATTGTCTGACCAATCGCAGATTTTACATCAAAATATTGAGTGTACCAAAACGTTTTGTTTTAGTTCGAAATATCAAGGGTTTTTTAACGGCTAAGCATATACTTCGGTTTAGCGAGAGGTTCGTATTATAGAAGGTTTGAATTAGCGAGAGCCAACTATATATATAGTTGAAAAAAATTCATTTTGTTTTTTGTTTGAAAAAACGTTGGTAATTTACTTTCTATATTCGCCATTCATATTTTGAAATGAGATTTAGTATCACAAAATTCATATAATCTCAATTTTTAATTGATTTATATACATTTATTATATATATATATATATATATATATATATATATATATATATATATATATATATATATATATATACATATATATATACATATATATATATATAGTTATATATATATATATAACTATATATATATATATACATATATATATATAGTTATATATAACTATATATATACATATATATATATATATATATATATATATATATATATATATATATATATATAGATGTTAGCCACGATATTTCAGATTTGTTAGCAAACTAGTTTTAAGATATTTGAAGTTTTATGAGCTATGGTTTTGGTTTCCTTTTAAAAGCATTTTTTCACACTTAAGTTAAATTAATTAAAAATATTTTTGAGCTTTTTTAGTTCGAAATGGTTATTAATATCAATTTTCATTACTAAAATCATTTCTTCTTGATTATGGTTTGAGCTTTTTTGAGTTCTCATAATTAATTAATAAAGATTAATTTCATGGCCAATTTTTGCTTTAAAAAATGGTTTATATAACTTAAAAGCTTTATCATTAATTTTTCCTGTAGAGAAAATGCCATGGCAAATGCTTCTGGGTTTCTGTGAGAAGCCATATTTCGAAGAGATGGAATACTACTGAAAATTATGTATCTAAAAATCAGTCCTCAGCTGATTCTGCACTTAGACTTCCGAATACAAGTATTCTGAATTCTGAATTCAAATGCTGCAGAGATAACTAAATATTACTTTGATGTACCTAACTACATTATACTAAACATATTGTAGTATTATATTTTAGTATTTTAAAGTCGTACGACAATAGATAAAACTTCCTAAACTGCCCAACTTAAAACTGAAAAAATTAAATTTTATGAGCAAACCTGTCTATTTTTAGCTTAAGTTAGTAATCATTATTATTTTGTACATAAATGCTTCGTGTTTCAAAAAATTTTGTGAAAATATTAGGTTAAGATAAAGCTGAATAATCTGACGTCTTAACAAATGCTATCAATATTATGCAAAAATATTTTTGAATTAAAAATATAATTTTCAGTCATATTTAATAAAAATAGTGTTTTGATGTAGAACATACATTGGAAAATAACATATTAAAAAATTAGAGTTTTACGGGCATTATAAGGTTTTTGTTTTACGACTTTACAAACTTTAAATGCGTTTTTCTCAGGTTTTAATTTTGAAGGTATAAGTGTTTTCTAATCCCTAAGGCTCTTTTCTTCATCAAGATAGAGCCTTGAATTTTGTATATACTCCCAAATGTATGTTCTATAAATGGTAGCATGGATTTAGGGCTGAGAACTCCAGTTATCTTTCTAAAAAATGCTAAATTTGATATTTTAAAAATTTTCGTGTGTTTTTTCCAGGTTTTCTAGAAAAATAATTATTAAAAATCAACAATGTAATAGATTTTCAAATCTATACTAAGTATTGTTTGTAATAATCTAATAATCATAAATAACTTAAAATTACTGAAAAAAATTTAAAAATTGAGTATTTTATAAAGTTTGAAAAAACTTCAAAAATTCTAATTTTTAAAACAAAAAATAATGGCTGGTCAAACTGACTTTTTGCTTACAGAATCAGCTTAATAGTATAATCTACATATAAAACATCAATTATATTTACTGTAATTGTCTCCAAAATGTTTTTTTGAAAAGGGTATCGTGTAGCCTTAATAACATTAAGTAATACCGAAAAGAAATAGAGAGTCGCCGCGTTGAGAATTTTCACTCACCATGTTTAAATTCATACAGATTCTAAATATCATGCTGATAAATGAAACTCTGGTTTACTTGTATATCTGAGGTCTACATTCAGCCATTCTGAGAAGCAACACTGACGAGTAATTGTCCAAAATGATCACTGATATGTTGAATGAAAGAATCATTGAGGGAACGTGTAGTTCATGGAATATATTGGCCACTGAAAAAGCTCTTTAATTTCTGGTAAAATACAGAGAAGCACCTCCAGGAATGCGTCGCCACGGGAAAGGATATTGAACTCCAGGATATATATCCTGGATATAGGATATATATAAAGGATATATTTCCTTAAATTTAACCCTAGCTATTCAGATCCACAGAATTGGAGTTTGTGGGCTTGCTCATGACTTTCTACATCGACCTAGACCATAACAGCAAGCATTAATTTAATATGATGTTGAATACAGCCTTGAATGAACCTTTGCGTAAAGCATTTATCAATGAAGAAAGATAAGCACCTTCCTACTGCTACAATCCAGATCGTAGCGGGATCATTAGAAAGGACAACTTGTTGCCAAACAGTATGTCATTGGCTGTGTTGAAGGACTGAAGACATGGATAATTCTGCGTCAGGATAATCTTACGTAGAGGAATCCTTAAGGATAACCCACGAAGAGGCAGACATTGACGGTAGTAGACATGATTCAATGTTTTGCCCAAACCATTAACCTTTACGCCCCGAAGTAATGATCAGTGGAAAGCCTTTTAGAGACGGGTCTGTCACATATGCATCCACTTCAAATGTCACGGTTAGCCGGGTGATACATCGGTGAATCACGTTTTGAACTTGATCTACAGGACTGATCGTCCCCACGTAAAGTTTCAATAAAAATGTGGCTCCATACCTACCACCCGAATAGGGAGTTTGACGAAACGAGTTAACTTTGCAAAAGGGTTAAAGGATGTTGTAAGGTCCGCCATTGATGTGGAGTGATGAAGTGTTTATCAACGTCACACGGGCTATTGGAGACGGGCCTCGTAGTTTTGAACCTGGACCATATGAATATCATGACATCTCAGTCAGCACCCCAATCCCTAACTTCCTTACCACTAACCTGAGGACTTTGAGCCATAACAGATTCAGTGTATCAGCCCTTCTACACTAGGATCTTCGGTTGCATTAATCCCTGTGCGGAGGAAGTGTTCATCATTTTCCTATAACGTCATTCTGCCTGGCACAAAGCCGAGTTTTCCCCTTAATTGAAAGGTAAGTTTTCAAATATTCTTATTTTTATCCATTCCCCTTTTCTATACTTTATTCTTATTTTCTATTTCTTCCCCAAATGGAAGATTTTTGTGGCATTAAGTCCTGTGGAGAAATTCTACAATACGGAATTCCACATTCATGAAAGAGGATCTTACGCCCCCATTCGAACTCTTATTAACTTAAATGACATGCTGAGCTTTTTGTGAGGCATTGATACGTTCCAAAGCATTTGAAGTGTGCATTTTATTCATAACTCATTTGGAAATTTAGTGGGTGTTTATCTTCCCACACAGGTAGAATTACTTTGAAATTCTAATCGTTTGTCTATCCTAACCTGCTTTGCATTTCCTGAAAGTTTCGTTCAATTTCTGATTTTTTTTGTTTTTTAAGCCTGTTAAGGATATTGAAAACTGTGCTTTAAAAATTTAGAAGAACAGTTTTTAAAAGAATTGAAAAAAATAAGTTCTTAAAAATGTAGAACTTGAAAAGCTAATTTGAAAAAAAATTAAAAACGTCTGCTTTGGTAAATCTGAGTTTCGAAAGAAACAAGTTCCTTGAAGACGATCTAAAATTAGCCTATTTGTGCAAATTTTTTTAGTATCTGTAACCTTTTAAATTTTATCTCTCTCTCTGTGTGCTTCCAAAACAACCATTCAACATTCACAAAGGGGTTTTTATTCAACTTATTTGTATTTTATGAAATACACGCACGCACAATAAAGGAAAAAAGCTAACATAACAAGCCCAAAAATTATTTTTAGAAAAAAAAATTGATAATGCCTTGACAAACAACATATATTAAATTGAATAAAGTGAATTATTTTACATTTCTTACTGATTGCGTGACAAAATATGCATTAGAGCATTTATCTCTTGATACAGATTTGAAAAGCAAAACCATTCTTTTCTAAGAAAATTTCATATGTAAATAAAGAGAATAAAAGTATTATCCTCTGTCCCTCTGCAATTACATCTCATTACCCCAAAATTTCTCTGCATTGTTCTCCCAAACACATCCATCCCATTTTCCAAATAGATTGTAGCAATTATTTGACGTAGAGTTGCTGCTGGTGAAACCATTTATTCTACGCCATCATATAGGGTCAGTTTCCTTAAGTGCGGTAGATTACTGCGTTGCCCATGGTGCCATGGATTATATATATTCGGAACACTTTTGACATTGTTGATCAAGGAATTTTTTTTGATATTAATAAATAATTGCATTAATTGAATCATTTATGAGACCATCTCTGACAAAGAATTCATATTTAAAGTCTGTTAACCTCTTAATTGCCACCGGTGTAAATATACGTCTTACTCAACAGGTGCGTTAAGTATCCCAAACGTATATACATGTCTTTCCAAAATACTATACTTTCCTTTGCCCTGCTATTATTGAAACTATTCCGATGGTTGTGGAATGTAATGTAATGATCATGATAGTCTTTGCGAAGGATTTACTTATTTCAGAGAAAAAAAATATGTCTTTTATTTTCCCTCCAATGAAGCATACTCACGCCTATGTGAAAAAACGGTGGCACTAGCGAGTGAGTCAAGTAACTTTTAATTCGGCACTTGAGGAGCTAATACCTGCCTGTCAATGATAATCACATCGTATATAAGAATTTTTATATTAATTATTGAGCACAACTGAAATCCATGGTAATAAAATGCCTAAAAAATGTATATAATAATATGTATATAAAAATAAGGCGATCTTAACCCAATTTCAGCGCATACACATATATGTATATAGGAGAAAAACATACCACACCCTTACTCATCACGAGATATCGGAACTATTAGACCTATGCAGACGAAATTTTCCAGAGGTGTTTCTATTGATGAGTGGAGATCCGCTAAGAACGGATTTCGTGGAAATCAACTCACAAGAAGAATTGTGGGGATGTTTTCGTATCAAAAGGAATTCCTGTTTTTTAAATATTAGACATAGAGACTCTAAATACGACAAATATATTCCTTTTCCACCAAGAATGGATTTTGTGGAAATCAACTCACAAGAAGGATTCTAAA
This sequence comes from Trichonephila clavipes, assembly GCA_019973935.1. Lineage (NCBI taxonomy): Eukaryota > Metazoa > Arthropoda > Arachnida > Araneae > Nephilidae > Trichonephila > Trichonephila clavipes. Next base: position 141,059 of record BMAU01000191.1, read on the forward strand.
GATGTTTTCGTATCTAAAAGAATTCCCGTTTTTTTAAATATTAAACATAGAGACTCGAAACACGACAAATATGCTCCTTTACTGCTAAGAACGGGGTTTGTGGGAATGGACTTTAAAATGAGTTTCAAGGGCGTTAAAGATGACGAATTGATTGATAGCCTACAGACCTGAAATTTGACAAATATGTTTATTTTGTTGAGTGGAGATCTGCTAAAAATGGGTTGCGTTAAAATAGATTTCAAGTTAGTTACGAAGTAATAAGAGATACTTCTGTTTCTGAAATTCAAATCGTGTCATATTTAAATGAGGAATAGAAATATAAAATAGTGTTTTTAAATACAATCGATAGTATAATTATAGACCTGAATATCAATAATGACAAATATCATACAGTCATACACGAACATGAAACACCAAGATAAATGACCAAATAACAGCTATATTTTATATCAGATAATAAATTATTAGCGGCTATATTTATATCAATAACGGCTTATTTTAAGGGATGAACTTATATATATTACTCCTACTTATAAATTTAAGAATAATATTATAGTTACTTTATCATTGAACTGCATAAGTCATGTAAATAATTTGGAATATGTTTGTATATTTTTTTTATTTGTAACTTACACAAATCCTCATGTTGATGTTATCATTCCAAATTTTTGAATAAGGCTTCAATGATTTTTCTGAGTAGTCGTAAGCGTAAGACTGCCAAAAAAAATGTGTGTGTGTATTAGCGTACACACGTAAGAAGTGTAACTTGTGTATGACATCATTTTTCGAAAAAAGATCTACTATTTACATCTTTTCAGAAATTGGTTAAATAAAGCTAAATTAGATATAGTTTAAGCAAACGGCTTTTATTATCATAGACATGGATACAAATGATACAATTATTTCATCGTATGTCTACTAAGATTATTACAGCATTTCATTAATTGTAATAGAATTATTACTATCATATTGTTATCGTTATTATATATTTTTGTAATTAATGGCTTATGGTAACTGAAATATCAAATATATGGCTTACATTCCACGGAATTTAGTGACCGAGTAAAAACGCCATCAATTGTAGTGCCGGATCTTGTTGTTGATGTTTGAGGACTGCTTTTCATAGATAAATTGAATTTATCTTTTAAAAATTCAACTAGCTTCAATGATTTATCTGATGCAAATTTGACATTAAAATCTCCACTTAAAATTATCGGTATTTCATCATTATGGTTACGGAGTAAAGAGTCACCTCCTCTTGTGTACGGCAACAATGAATGGTGAAGAAAATTAAAATAATATCATCAAACTTCTGATTAGGAGATATGTATAATGCAACAATCAAAATTCTCATCCCATTTTCCATTTGGCATTGAGCCATACATAAATCACCAACTGCTGATGCTAGTGACCCATGAAAGTCAGGGGAAAAACAGAAAAATCTATGGATGAAGTTACAAAGTTAACAACATCATTAAAATTGTGATATATTTCTACACCTCCTGCTCTCGTGTTCGGCCGTTTAAATTTTGCGATGCATTTGAAGTTAGTAATGTTTATTTCACTTTCATTGTTCAGCCATGTTTCAGATAGAACTAAAACATTTGAATTTTCACAATTGAATCATCCAGGTCATCCATATGAGCTCTAAGGCTTTTGACAATTGAAAGTAAAAAGTGGCAAACCTCTTCTGTTGTGCATGAACTCAATCAAATGCTCATTTATAGTTGCTAATTTATTCAGAGACAATCGTTTAAATTCTGCTCGTAAATCGATGGTGGACGTTGACGTACTTCGACCATGATAAAATGTTTTATCATTATAAAAAATATTGAAAATTAAATATAATTAAAAAGTACTCACATTTCAGTCAAACTGCCTTTTGACAATTTAATATGCAGAGTATTTCATTTTGTTATATAAGCAGATGTACAAATTTTAAAATGAAGCCAAAAACTCAGAGGAATGAAACACGTTGCTATTTATTTATTCTATTGTCATGTGATTATGACGTCAGTGTATCGACTCCATTCTATTTCGTTTCTGTGAAAGTCGCCACTAATGCGCATGCGAGAAAAATCCTCTTGGGAACTTCAAAATGCGTTAAAAAATAGGGAATTTTTGCACATGTAAAATCGCGTTTTTTTTTATTAAAGATTTTATTTTTAAAGGCTTAATTTTTAAGTTAATGCTTTCAAACTGCACACATCAATTACAAACAAGAGTAATTTTTAAACAAATAATATAACAGAAATACTGTTTTATTAAATTATCATTAAAAGTTTGAAAAACGAAAAACAAAAAGTTTTTGAAAATCTATAATTTTTAATTAATTTTTTCAATCTTTTTACAGGATAAGGATAATAAAATTCTACACTCGAACAAAAAGTTTCGTGTGATTGTTTTAGGAAACATTCACGTTATTAAGTATTTAATTAAAATTTTGAGTAGTGTTTGAAAAATCGTGAAAAAAAAAGTTTTAAACTTTTTTTTTTTTTTTTTTAAATTACTGATTATAAAAGAAAAAGGCATGCAAATTTTTAGTGTAGAATATCAATTCATTAACATGAAAAACACTTCTTGCGAAACACTTCTTTAGAAATCATTGTCATAAAAATGTATCAATTTTGACACCTTTTTAAAAAAATCATAGTAAATAGAAAATAGCATTACTTTGTAAAAAACATACAGAATCATGGCGAAATGAATGGTCTTTCCGATTCTTCAATTATGTTTTGTCTGAAATGAAAGGGAAGGATAGAATGCAATTTTTAAAAATGGGGAGAACGTACTATTTCGTACGGATCGACCGTAAGAGTATCAAGGTAAATATGGCGCGTCACAGAAAAACGTGACGGAAAATTTTTCCCATACGCTGATAAAGAAGTTTCACTTCAAAAACTAAGATATCAATATTAATTTCTGCTAATTGTCTCTTGAGGACTTTTAAATTTGTAATGGTCTTGAGACCTTCCGCACTTCACATAATAATTAAATTAGGAGTTACATACTTCAGGTTGGCATAATTTTTTATACATACTAGACTAGGGGTACTCAACCTTTTTTCTGCTGGGCCGCAAACATATGTCAGCTTGTTTAAGCTTGCCGCATACATATGTTAGTTATTTCATGCTGGCTATAGCATAAGATAAATAGAATGGGGGGAAATGCTTTATGAGACCAAGATAACATTGGAAATTTAAAATGTGGAAAATATTGATTAAAACATTATAGCTCCGGTTTTGCTTTTTTAATTATTATTTTTTTTAAATTTATTTTTGTCAATAGCACTAATTCAGAAGCATTTAAGAAACACTCCTTCTCAATATTTGAATCAGTAAACGGGTTCATATAATCACCAATGATATAAAAACACCAAACGATATCTTCGTTACCCCGCTGGGATATTACCACTGACAAACCATTTTGTTGCTGTTGCAAAGATTATTCAAGAAAGTCTATTTATCACCTCTTGCAAGAGGTATTTGAGGAAAAGTATAATTAAATGATTCCTGTGTGTTTATTAGCATTTTTTAAATACAGCATTTTCGTGAGAAAATCAAACAATTACTGATCCATGTTTGTTTTTCACTACAAAATAGTCAACTTCCCGATTGTCTTGGAACGATATATTTTCTTCGAGCATTTTTCGCTTGCAATATATGAAAGATTATTAAAAATTAGTTCCAACCCTAAAATTGCGCTGCTCCACTGTTATTTGTTACCACTAAACGTAACCGTTCCAAATAGAAAAAGAACATCCATTCGTACCCGTACTACACAAACAGCAAAAAGCAAAATTTATGTAATTGATTTATTGACAAAGAACTTCCCGCCAAATGTTTAATACAGTGTTCTTAAATAAATGAATTTCTCTGAGCACTGGACCATGACCGGGCCGCTTAAAAAGACTCGGTGGGCCACCTGCGGCCCGCGGGCCACAGGTTGAGTATCACTGGACTAGAATGTTCTGGAAGATTTAAGCTTCTTGTCTGTGTGGTAATTCCCATTAACGGTTCATATGTGCTGTATGTATAGAATTTGTTTGGTTATGTGTTCTGTGTTTGTTAATATGTTCTACGTAAAATAATAAAGGAAGAGATGTATCAACAAGCTAGCTTTATCATACATTTTAGCTCGATTACACCATAAACATCTCAACTTAACAAAATGTAATTCTTCGTCAAAGCATTTTATATACATATAATGTCGGCAAATTTCATATTTAAAACCATATCCGGAAATCCTTTTCAAATTTTCCATGTCATATTTCGATTGAAAAAAGACATTAAAAACTTTTTTACTTTTTTTTCAAGAATCGTACTTTTTGCTTCAGGCAATGATACGCAAAGAAATTCCATCTATAAAACGATATTGAAATATTCTATACCTACAGCGACTTCGATCTATTAACGGGACACAGTATGATTCATTTGACAAAAAAGCTCAAATAAAAGTCTTTTGCCTTAAATTATTTTTTATATATTTTCCTTTGATCTCCCAAAATTTGCGAAAGCTCATAGATAAAAAAATCAGATTTATGGGAAGTTTTATGTGCATTTTTATTCCCATCCCAATGGAAAATATGTTCTTTACTGATTTATCATAGAGAAAAAATAGCTTTTTAACTTCATTTAAATTCTTAAGGTTTTTTTGCCAAATGTTTTGATATTTTTTAACTATTGCTATTAGTACATGTAACTAAAGCTGGTATGCATTTTTTAATCAAAGCATTGCTTATTTCTTAAAAATAGTTGAATTTAGAATTTATACATTTTTAAGGAATGTTCTATACGCATTCACATAGTATTTAACAAATACCAATCATATTATATATATATATGCGTGTGTGTGTGTCAAAAACCCATACCATATTTCGTTACAAGTATTTTGACGAACTTGTAAATCAAGACTCATGTGTGCATGCCAGTGCTTCTCAAACTTTCAATACTGGCGCTCCCCTTTTCAGTCACAATTTTTATCGCGCCCCCCTTATACATTAATAATGCACTAAATGCAACAATAATGCACTTTGACGCTAAAGCTACAATACGAGATCTTAATTATAAACCATACAAATTAATAACATAAGTATTAAATTTTGAATACTACTTTTAAGCAAAAAAAATAAATTCATTAAGTAATAGGATAATTATTATGTTATTTTTCCTTTCTCTAATTTATAAATTGAACATATTGCAAAATGCGGTGACTGCTTAGAAGACAAAATATGGATATATCTGCTAAATATAGAAATTGAACTCAGAGGGTCAATTTTTAATCATATGCATTCCTTATAAAAACTTTGCTTCGCAAGACAAGCCCATGGAAGTCGTTAATACTTATTAAACTTGTTCTTAATTTAATATTAATTAATTAGTTATAAAATACTCTCTGCAGCACTGATACATTAAAAGTATACCGGCTGAAGTACCCGCTCTTTGCAGGATTTAATTTATAAGAAAATAAAACTTTCTTGGTATAATAGCTGTATTGTAAGGAGAGTAAAGCCAAGTGCGCGACAATGTTTACAGAAATGTAAAATGTTTTTTTAAATGATTGCTCAAATTATAATTAGTTTTAAGCGAATTTTAATTTAAGCCTCATAGAATTAACATTTATAATTGATGTTAAATAATGAACAATAACATAAAATTCCGATGAAGAATAATTGTATTATTTTTAATATTTATAGCAAAAAGACTTCAACATCTTTTAACCTGGGAGCTGGCGCCCACTCGATACGTTCGAGCGGGGTTATTGAGTTACCGAAATCATTTTTTTTAAACTATTTTATTGTACACGATACGAATCATTATTCCAGTGAATAATTTAATTAATAGAATGTTTACTTACCTACTTTCAAGGACTTTTCAATTTTTCTTTGGTAACAAATAAACAGTTTTGTCACAATTAACAACTTCGGGAACTGTGTGTCCCTCGCGACCACTTCGAGGTAAAAAGTGTATTTATTATAATAATATGTATGGTACTGCTAAAACCAATTGTTATGCTTTATATGTTTGTAAATACTCCTCTTGGTCTAAGTCTTGGCCAAGTAATCCATCAAAGTGCTCTCCGTGTTTTTCCAAATATCATAAAACTGTTTTGCATGGAAAAAAGCGCAACAGAGAAATACATTACTTACAACTTCCTTAAATAAGAAATAAACACATAAGAGAGGGGTCATAACTAACTGTACCAATTTATTAGAAGGTCAAACAAATTACAGCTATAATGTGCAGTATTTCAAAAATAATGACAGTGATGAATTTTGTATGTTCCTAAATTTTTTCGATTCTGGATCTGGGATCTGTTTTTTCTCTGAAAGAGTAGAATGTTAGTTTTAAAAAAGAAAACGTAATAAAAACTCTCTCATCATGGGATTACAGCAAGTTAAATAAAATATTTTTTATTTGGTTATAGGATCAAAGATAGCTAATTAAGTATTGAAGAAGTTTTTTTTTTTGATGACTTAATATCGCCTATAACTTATATCAGAGTAAAAGTGCATTTTTTATTATATCTGAAAGTATTTTCTTTTAATTCATTCTAGTAAATTAATTATTTGTTAAATCTTTTATTTTCGATATGCTCGCGCCCCCTCGTAAGGTTATCGCGCCAACCCAGGGGGTGCCCCAGAGTTTGAGAAACACTGGTGTATGCCAATTATGTACTAGGAGTAGTATTTTAAAATCCCTTTATGAATTTTTAAATCTTTCTTTACAAAATTATGTGATTAGCTTTTTGTAGTATTTTGAACCCAAAATCTGTTTTACGTAAAACATATAAATAGGTTATAAGCAAAAAATTGCAAAAAACGTTAAATCAAACATTTTTTTTTTCTTTTTTGTAAATCTTATCATGTTTAGTTAATACATTTTACGTTCAAGATTTTATATTTGTTTTTATAAAGCTGATTGCTGATTTAATAGTAGTTATTTATATTAGTCTCATACTAATATTTTCATAATATAATATTGTAAGATAATTACAAAGAAGTGTGCAACAAGCTATTATGAAGAAACCAACTGGAATGAAAGTAATTTAGAAAAAATATTTCACTACCATTTTTGCGTTATTTTCTAATTCTTTTTCTTATATTTAACTCAAAATGCGTTAGAAAATTTTAAATAACTTTTTTATTGATTTTCTTATTGCTATGAACTTTTTACTGTTATTTTATGCATCTAAGAATATATTCTATTTCAATTTGCATTTACGAACAAAATAAACGAAAATTCGACCCAAAGACTCACGAATTACCACAGCTACATTTAGGGAGAATACAAAAATAATAATAACAAACAGTTATCTTATTTATTTTAATTTCAAAGTAAAATGAAAATTCTCCAATTCATCGAATACAATTTACGAAGGAAATAAAAAAAACATAATTTCTAAAATACAGATACAAGTAAAGTTTTATTCTTTTAATATATTCTCCATCTGAACCTCTTGAAACACTCAGTATTAAATAGCGCTTTCTTTTCAGTAATATTAAACTGAAAAACTATGAAGAATTAGTATTTGTTGTGTTGATTTTTATTAATTATTTACCAAATATTTTAGAGATATATGCATTGCTTAGAGAAATACTAAAATTTTAGTCTCTATATAAAAAAGGTTAAGTTATAAAAATAGGGAGATATACATTTTTGCATTTCCTATTCTAATTCTTTAACCAAAATTGGAATTTCAGAATTTCTATTCGCTTTTTCTACTACCAAATGTTTTTGATATTCTTTTAATAAATAAAAGTTGTGGCTAAGTATATGTCTATATATTTAACCTACATTCATTATAACAAATTCAGCAATAGGCATCTAGTTTGATAAGAGTTTTAGAAAATCGCATCTCCTAAAAGTGGATAAAGCAGCGTATTCAACATAACAACTATATTACATGACAGTTTTTTTTATCAAATTTTAAAATATACCAAATCTTTTCAGAAATCAGCTTAACAATTTCACCTCTTCCGCAAAAGCAAAACCATCAAACTTATGTTTTCAAAGAAAGATCAGTTAACACAACGTCAACGTTAATTTTGCCGTTAAAAGTCCCCAAGTACAAGAAAATCAATCAGATGATTCCTTTGTGTCCCCCCATACCAAAAAATATTTTTTGACTTTGTATTTAATTGATACAACAGATTAAAATATAAAAGTTTAAATTCTATGTACATTATTTTTATTGCTATAAAACATTCATTTTGAATCATATATATATATATATATATATATATATATATATATATATATATATATATATATATATATATATATATATATATATACCTTTTCCCTTGGCACATTGTATAGACAAGATACAGGTGAAGGTTGGCTAGCCCTAAAACTTGGTTAAACGTGCACTGTTGGTTCCTGAGACCGGGAGTTTTTATTGTACTATTGAGCCTAATATTTCCTGTTTTGAATAGTTATACTTAGGTTCTATAGCTATCTGTGTATATATATTTATGTATTATTTATATATATTGATTTTTTCTATTTAACTTCTTATCAAGAATCTAGGGAATTAAGTATTTAACTGTTTCTTTTTTTGTGCAACAAATTTAGTCTTAAAATACATTTTTAATTAAATATTAATTTAACGTTATTCTATAACTTTAAAATTATTTTAAACGTTCACCACAATTAGTTATTGTAAGTTTAAATGCTATTTATATAACGAATTTTTGTGAGGAAATTTCTAAAAACTTTACTTGGAATAAACATGTTCTTCATTTACATATTGGCACATAGATATTTATACGTATGTAAGGATAAGTAAGTTTTTCGAAACCAAATTCTATTTCCCATTTAATATTTATTTTTCCCTAGCATATGTATACTCGCGTATAAAATTAAACAGCGCAATACTTTCTCAGAAAAGATCATGCAAACTTCAAATTCCAATCCCATCTATATGTTTAGCCCTAATACCTTACGCTTTACTCTCCATTCGAAACATAAACAAAAATATAAGTTTGCAGTTCCTGAAATAAATATACAATCCAAATAAAAATTGTTACATTTGGCGTTGATTTCTCTCTTAGTAAGGTTATTAAAAACTATCTTAAAGAATGAATAAAAAATGTCTCCCGAAAAGTTTTCATGCATCTTTTGAAACGTTACAGGGATATATACATATGTATATGTTACCACTTAAGTATATAAGTCAGTTATTTCATAGAACAACTAGACATTTTATGAAATAACTAGATAATTCATTTAAAGTATATAATAGATGAAAAACTTCATACTTCACGTAGTTATTCTATGAAATAACTGGCTATCCCATGAAAGAACTAATGGTAGACCATTAAAGTGAAAAATAAACAATTTAAGAATTACTTTATAAATTAAAAGCAAAATTCTCCCTCTGTTGAAAATTATATTTCATCCCTATTGCGGAGGATTAATTGACAAATAATTAGGAATATCAAATAATTTAACTTATTATAGCTCATATTGCATAAATAGAGGGGAAATTAATTAAACGGAAAGGAAATTAATTCTCCACTAATTAAAAAGAAAGTAAAAAAGTAGTTAGATTTAATTATAAAAAATACATGCTAGGAAGACAAAAAAAAGTTGCTTCATAAAAACGTAGTGTAAACTTTCTCAAACAAAATTTTAAGAGAATATCAACTTAAATTTTATGAAATATCTTTGTTAAATTTCCATGATTTATACTAGAGCAAAGTGTGGCTGTGGTCACACATTGATTGGAGTTCAAAATTGACTAAAAGCAGCTACAAACGGTTCAATGAACTATCAAGGGCCGTATTTCATACTTTAACGATCAAGCAATCATTGTTAAAAAGAATACCTAGTTAAATCGTAGAATTTATTAATTTTGTACACTTTAACTGTCTTGCCTAGTTATCTCATGAAATACCTATTTATTCTGTGCAATTACGGATTTCTCACTTAACGGTATATATATATATATATATATATATATATATAAGTTTAAAAAGTAACTATTTTAAATTCTACACTTTCACACATTTTTTTTTTTACTTATAGGAGTATTCTTCTTGTACGATATTATTTAAAGCAATGTGTGAAACATAACTCAACGTCAGAGCTAGGAGAGTAATAACACTTGTTTTCTACGGATTCTCTTTCCAGAATCATTTATTCTACAACAATACTCATAACAATGCCTTGTAGGTCTCATTTTCTTGTCAGTTGCTGGAGTCACATTTAACAAATGTCTTGCAGGGATGCAAAGTGCATTTGGAAGAGGTCCAGGACGTAGAGTTCTTGATTTTTCCAGAACAATATCGCTCTATTAACGTATCTGAGGTCTGCAAAGAATATAATTTTTTCCACCTGATCAGATTTAATTTTCCCTCAAATTTATCCTTGTTTTATTTTCCTAATATCAACAATATTAAAAAAATATTATGTATCATAACTTCATTTCTATTTATAAAAGTTAGTACAGCTTGAAACTTCACTTTAAAATCTTTCCTCATATCGTATATGTCTCTAAATAAATTCCCCTGTATATTCTACACAAAATCGGAGGGAAATATTCTAGAATAGAGCGATCTTGCTTCAGAGGGCTGAAATTGCTACTCTTTGTAAAAATGTAAAAGATTAGGTAAAAGAGTTCGTTAGCTAATGGAAAATTAATGGATCGTGTCAATTCGTCTAGTTTGTACATTGTGGGAGCAAATCGAGCAATTCTTGAAATTAATGCACGCATAACTTGCTACTAAATGAGTTCAGTAGTTCATTCTACAACATGATATTCATAAATCTGTTAAGTTTATTCCTGACACTTTTATAATTGTTAAAGATTAAACTCTGAAAGAAGATTGTTGAATTTATCTATGCATGTGCAGGCACATTTTTTTTTGAAAAAGGAATAAAAACATACCTACGATTACGCAATAATCTAATCATTTAAATTATTCCGAACACCTTCACCTCCTTTTTGTCTTAATGAATCAAAATTATTCGTTATAAATAAATAAAAAAACAGTATTTATTTTTTATAAAATATATCTTATTTCTAATACATGCAATACGTTCAAAAACTTTTAATCGCTTCTGAGAAATTGATAAGTTTTAATTAATTTCTACTATTAAAAACTAAACTCGTACACACACGGGTCAAGCTCTAATGTGTCTGTATCAGTTTTCCTGACCTTGGACACTGAGATACGTGACCAGACGTTCCTGTCATGCGGTCAGTCTGTTTCCGAAGTGATGTGGTTTATTTTACTCATGTGATTATTTCAAGAAATGGTGTACAGCAAGGGTGTCAAACTGAAAGACTAGCTTGGGCTGAGCAAACATGGTTTTACTTTAGGAGGGCCTAAGACAATCAATATTTATAGAAACTTAAGTGTATTTCCAATAATACGTTATAATAAACTTAAATAACAGAACAAGAAAAACTTAATGTTTACATTCTGACACTTCACATATTTTCGCTGCTACTATCTTTCCTATTTCGGGAGAAATTTTGATGTTTCCTTATATATTATTGTGCGCGTATGTACTGTCCCACCACTGTTACTTGGGCTGATCAAACATGGTTTAACATCGGTGGGCCTAAAAATAAATCAATATTTATAGAAACGTAAGTTTATTTCCAATAATAAACATAAACTTGATATATTTGATATATTCCAATATAGACATATTTGATATATTCCAATATAAACATAAAGTTGACATATCTTCTCTGCTGCTATCTTTCCTATTTCGGGAGAAATTTTTATGTCTTCTTATATATTATTGTGCGCGGATGTACTGGCCCACCACTGTTACTTGGGCTGACACAAACATGGTTTAACATAGGTGGGCCTAAAAATAAATCAATATTTATAGAAACGTAAGTTTATTTCCAATAATTCGTTATAATAAATTTAAATAACACAACAAGAAAAACTTAAAGTTTACATCCTGACACTTGACACATCTTTTTGCTACTACCTTTCCTATTTAGGGAGAAATTTTGATGTTTACTTATATATTATTGCGCGCGGATGTACAGGCGGGGGATAAAAAAGTGTTCGTTGAGGTTCGCGAGTTTGATATCCCTGGCGTACAGCAAGAAACCAAGCACGCAAAAGAAACTGCACTATGAAATTAAAACGGTTAGTCATCAAATCCCAGTAGCTATTTTGAGAGATGTCATGAGCAATGTGCAGCATCGTGCTCAGAATATTTGGAGGCAGGCGAATTACAGTTCGAATACTTATTATTGTAAACTTTGTAATTTTTATTCGCTGCAATACCGGATGTTTCTAAAAGAATACATAGGAGCTTTAACGCTTTATAGTATTGATCACATATACGTGACAAGTATAACTCATACATTGAATGAAAGAGTAACTGAAACAGTTTACCTACATGTTTTCAAATGTTCAATGTGAGCCCCATTCGTCACACGGCACAAATTAAGTCGATAGGCGAGTTCATCCCGAACTTTTTTCAGTGTGTCTGAGGAAATTCTTGCAACGTCTGCTTCCATCCTGTGTCTCTTTCCTGAAAGAACAGCTGTTAGGGGAGGAACGTACACACAATCTTTTATGAACCCCACAGATAAAAGTCAGATCGGGTGAACGGGGTAAACCATGTGTTTTATCGGGAGGCTCCTTGCGGCCAATCCATTTTGGTTGGGTAACAGTGATATTTAACCAATCGCGTACTGAGAGATGCCAGTGGGGTGGCGCACCATCTTGCTACCAAATGAAGTTATTTAGTTGATTTTCTTCCACATGGGGTACTAGTATAGTTGTACAGCATCAATATAGGCAGAACTAGTTATAGCCTTGGTCGTCCCGTACTTTTCCCTTTACAAAAATAGCCAGTTGTTTCAAACTGATGGCACCAAATAAGAATGTTATTATCATTTGGAGGTTGACAACCGAGTTTAATACGGAACGCTCGTTGCACAGTTTTAGCAGATTCTACCTTTGCAAACTGGAGAAAACAAACCACACTTTCTGTTGGCAAGTCGCTTATTTTCTAACAGCGCGTTGATGGGCAATAAAGAGGAAAATTAGCAAACGTTTCACGCACACGCGCACACATGCCAGCAAACAAAACTGTTTCAGTTGCTCCTTCATTCGATATATGAGTTATACTAATATGTTATATGTATTGAATACTATATATAAAGAGTTAAAACTCCAATATTCTTTTAAAAACACCCGGTACTTATGATAATACATTTGGTTTTTCTTCCTCAACGTGTGTGTATAGTTTTTTTTATCACCACTGTATATCGAATAGTTATTTAAAACCTAATGAATTTCGCTTGTATGTAAAGTCTATATGTTAAAATCTGTAAGATTTTAAATTTGGGTTATTATAATTTCTTGTTCAATATTAAGAACATGGAATGTTTTCACGAACAATATTAGCAACTATTGTATAAATAACGTAACGAGGAAATCAAAATATTCATGATTTTTTAAAATAATATAAACTTATAGAGTATATTATTTTAAAATTATATTTAGCGCTTAGTACTTAAAGTATATTTAGTTAGCTGATATCTTGCATAATGTTTGATTGAATGGGGAAAAAACTAACTTGTTCTCTTAACTTTACTTAAGCTCTATTGTTTTTTATGCACATGCAGAATGAAAGAGATTTAAGTTAGTTTTGAAGAAGATTACACTTTTTTTTTATTTTTATGCAATATATAAATAAATCGAAAATAATCTTTACTTTTTATATTTCCTCCACTTAATTATTTTTAAATGTAAAGGATTTTTAGAGAAGTTAATTGAGAGATCACAGTCAACGTAGAAAAACATTGAGATATTTCTGAACAATATGAAAATTTTGGAACTAAAATACGAATTCATTTGCATATCGCCATTGGCCAGCAATCTTGTGTTGCAAGTGATCTGTGTGGCGTTAGGAGAAAAACTTTATTGGAAAAAATGCATCTTTAGAAAAAAACATGAATGTAAGATATAGAATATAAAATTTGTGAACTTCATTGAATAACATAACTCAATTTTTATTTTAAAATTTGAATGGAATTATGTTCTATAACTTTTATGTTAATATACTAGTGCAGGCAGGAATTCAGATAATTAAAAATTGCATCAAAATTTTTTAAAGGATATTCAAAAATTAAAAAAAAGGAACTACAAAGTAAGCCTTGGGTAGCGTTGATAATTAGAAATCTTTAAATAAAAGTAATTGCCCTGCGAAAGTTTATGATATTAATTGCATCTTCAAAAGAAGCAAAATCTATATTAAACAATGAAATATTTTTCAAAGGAAAATGAAAACGTATTCAGTACAAAACTTCGAAAAGTATTGATTATCAATCGAGAAAAATATCTTGAATTCTGGGCACAAATGCTTCAAAATAATGAAAAAGTATTTTAGGAATCAAAGCTTTTGGTCAGCGTTTTTAAAATTAGGCTTTCTACTAGACTTCTGGATGAATTTTGGAGATTTAAACAGAAAACTTACGTATATTTCGCGTACGTAAAAAAACAAGAAACACCCGCGCATTGGGGTGGGGAGTGGGGTGGAGAGAAAAGGCACATATAAGCGAATTTTTCTCTGAATTAAGTAGATTCTTTGTAAACACTGTCAAATTCATTTTATTACATTATAAAGCCTTCGGAATAGCTTTACTGATTACCGCACAAAGAAAATAATTGTACTTAAAGAATGACATATACGTACGCGGCAAATAATGCAACGGCTGAGCGAGCACCAGTGGCGCAAGTGATCAATAACAACTTAAACCAATTTCTGTATTCCTATTTTTCCTAAATTTCTTGATTCTAGAGGTTAAGAACATTTTCATCTACATATACTGATCTATGTTAGAGAAAAGTAGTGTGCGATGTTTTCTACCCCAAAACGAGGGTGCAATCCAATCATACAGGCTAAATATGAAATGCGAAATGTTATATTCCGAAGAATGAAGATTATAAAAGTTTAATTTTCTAAAACATTCAAAAGTGTGTCTATTTATACGGCAAATAGTGGCAAAGTATTTACGCGAGTGTAGTAGAATCACGTATTTCGATCATACTGAAAACTATGTTATGAAGTTCCATAGGCTACGTCACGTTTCATCTTTATCTGTTGAAGTTAAAAGGCACAGATCACTGCATGCAGATTTTATTTTAGAATTACAAGTCACGTCATGGGGCTTGTTTTGAATGCATATATTTTTCCGAAGAGTCTCAAAGAAATCGATCAACATGAAGCATTTTTTCAACTCTAACTGAAAACTTCAATGTGTAACTGTAAAAAGAAATGTACCAATATTGGATATGTTTAAAAATTTCAATAAAAATGAATTTTTTTTACATTACTCTAGATATTTTACAATTTAAGATAAAAAATGTTCCTGTTTATCTATCGGATGTGCTTTTAATTATTTTTATATTATAAAATTTAACTACTGAGAGTAAATTTCTAGCTTAAAATTATTGAGGGTACTTGAGCTCACACTGTGGTATTCCATAAAATAATGAATCCTACTCATTCCTTTTCTTCATAAAATATACGCCAGTCAACAAAACTAATCACATTATCCAGTGCTTCTCAAACTTTCAATATTTACGACCCAAGTTTCAATTACAATTTTTATAGTCCCTCTAACACAACGACAATGTTTTGAATGCAATGAAAATAAACTGTGTTGTAAGCCATTGCCCCTGATCCCAGAACAGAGAGAGGGAGATCGAAGGGAGAGAGAGTTTGACACTTCGAAGGAAGTAAACGCGCGAAAAGAAAACTCTCCTCTCACAAACCACTGTTTTGAACTCCAATAATCTTTTAATAAGTTTAATAACTTCAATGCATAACTCTGTCAATAATAGCTGTGACGTAATAGTTGACTCAACTAAATGTTGAGTCAACTATTGAGGAGGAGGACGTGGTTTTCGAATGCTTGAAGGAGTGGCACACCATGGAGTGTCAAGTAAACACGCCAGAAGAGACCCAAGGTATTTCTATTCAAAATTAGCTCTCGATTGTCTACTCTTTTTGTTATGTAAGGCACAAGTTGACTCTTATGAAAGGGCACTAAAAGTGATATTATAATACTACTAATCTTATTAAATTATTAATTTTGTTTAGAAACATTTCTTTCAGTTTTTTTCTGGGGGGTTCGATTAGCGTGGAATTTAATTTAAGGCATCATTTTTTTTATAAAAAATGATGCATTATATTAAATTCCACGCTATTATTTGATTGTTTTTCGAAACAACTCTCCTTTCAAGCTAAATTTTCATTCTAAGGAGGAACGCTTTTAAAAATATTTTTTATATAAGTCTAAATTAGAATCTTGCCCATAATATTTTATTATTAATACAGTTATCCTAATTTTCAAAATCAGTCCAGCAATACATACATTTTTGAATTAATAAATCGTCAGTGCTACAAAGGACTTCAATTACTCTAATATATGATATTGAGTGAGGTCCAATTACTTATATTTTTCGTAAATATTGCTTAAAAGTAAAAAAAAAAGATAAGGTAGAGGTTTGAAAAATTCTTGATATATGATCTTAAATATGTTTTAGGAAGTTAATAATCATTTCCCGATTTAAAGAAGGTTGAAAAAAAATACTTGAAGAACACAGAGTCATCTGTTAGGTTTTAATTTGTTAATGTAATCTTTTAAATTTAATCTGTAATGTATTGGGAACAGGAATGGGTCATTTTATAATATGAAGAATTAAACATACTGCCGTCTGAAGATATCCGTGTTTCGAATATTACTTCCTCTACCAGTTCATATATAATAATTCGATAACAAAATAAGATACTCTTTTTGTTTTTCTGTTATTTTTAAGTTTCGAAACACATGTAATCCAAAAGATTAAATAAAATAATTTCAACCATTAGAGAGCTAACAAAAATTATCTAATCTAAGAAAATTTTTAAATATATAATGGCAAAAAATATCTAGTTGAAGCACGTTGATTAACACATATTAATACTACAAAAATATCTATATATAGTTCTGCAAAGGTTTGCGTACGATGTTCAAAGAATTAAACTTTTCATTTTTTTATTTGCCCATATTTAGAAGTAATATAAATCTATTAGCTCCGGATCTAGTAATATTAAGTATTGGTCAAGTGAGATGAAGACAACACATTAACCAAACTTAAACACCAATGGAAATCTTAATTACTGGTGCAGGTAATGAAAACTGCACGAGTTGGCAACCCACTCCCCAAATAACTAAAACATCACAGCAATGTGGTCTTAATGACTGATGCATATAAAGAAAACGACACATGGGTTAGCAACCCACTCCTTAAACTTAAGCACCACACCAGTGTTAAGTTTATATGACTGGTGTAGGTAAGGAAAACAGCACCAAGTTGGCAACCCACTCCCCAAACAATTAAAACATCACAGCAATGTGGACTTAATGACTGATGCATATAAAGCAGTGCTTCTCAAACTGTGGGGCGCGCCCCCTGGGCGGGCGCGATGATTACGTGGGGGCGCGAGCATATCGAAAATAAAAGATTTAAAAAGTAATTAGTTTACTGGAATGAATTAAAACAAAATACTTTCAGACATAATAAAAATGCACTTTTACTCTGACATAATTTATAGGCGATATTAAGCCATCAAAAATAAAAACTTCATCAATACCTAATTAGCTATCTTTGATCCTATAACCAAATAAAAAAACTTTTATTTGATTTGCTGTCATCCCGTGATGAGAGGTTTTTTATTACGCTTTTTTTTAACCTAACATACTACTCTTTCAGAGAAAAACCAGATCCCGTACCCAGAATCGAAAAACTTTAGGAACATAAAAAATTCATCACTGTCATTATTATTGAAATACTGCACATTACAGCTGTAATCTGTTTGACCTTCTAAGTTATTGGTACAGTTAGTTATGACCCCTCTCTTACGTGTTCTCTGTTGCGCTTTTTTTCATGCAAAAGAGTTTTATGATATTTGGAAAACCACGGAGAGCACACACACACACAAGCACATGAAGGATTACTTGGCCAAGACATATTTTTATAAATATTCTCAATGTATAAAGCATAACGAAAAACGTTTCACACAATTTTTTTAGCAGTAACATACATATTATCATAATGAATATACTTTTTACCCGGAAGTGGTCGCGCGGGACACACAGATTACGAAATCGTTAATTCTGGCAAAACTGTTTATTTATTACCAAAGAAAATTGAAAAGTCCTTGAAAGTAGATAAGTAAACTTTCTCTTAGCTAAATTATTCACTGGAAATGATTTGTATCGTGTACAATAAAATAATTATAAAAAAGATTGGGGTGACTCAATAACCCCGACCGTTCCGAGTGCGCGCCTGCTCCGGGTTAAAACATGTTGAAGTCTTTTCACTTTAAATATTAAAAATAATACCATTATTCTTCATCGATATTTTATATTATTGATCATTATTTAACATCAGTGGCGTACACAAGGAGGGGGTCCGGACCCCCAAAGCCCTTGATTTTTTTTTCCGATTGATTATAATTCTAAGTTTATAGTACGCAAAATTTAGTTAAGTATTTGTTATTAATGATTAACTTTATCAGTTAATGCTAATTATTTAGTCAAGGATTAGTTTTTTACTGTGTTTTGTTCCCGAAAATCGACAAAATCAAAAGGAACCTGATACAAGATTGGTGAATTTTCGACCCCGGACCCCCTTGAAAAATTCCTGTGTGCGCTACTGTTTAACATCAATTATAAATGCTAATTCTGTGAGGCTTAAAAATTACAATTCGCTTAAAACTAATTATAATTTGAGCAACGATTTAAAAAAAAAAAAAATCATTTTACGTTTTTGTAAACATTGTCGAGCACTTGGCTTTGCTTCCGTTTTTACAATTCAGCTATTATATCAATAATGTTTTATTTTCTTATAAATGAACTCGAGCAAAGAGCGGGCACTTCAGCCGGTATACTTTTAATGTATCAGTTCTGCACAGAATATTTTATAACTAATTAATTAATACTAAATTAAGAACAAGTTTAATAAGTATTAATGACCTCCATGAGCTTGTCTTTTAAAGCAAAGTTTTTATCAGGAATGCTTATTATTAGAAATTGACCCTCTGAGTTCTTTTTCTATATTTAGGGAGATATCTATATTTTGTCTTCTAAGCAGCTACCGCATTTTGTAATATGTTCAATTTAAAAATTAGAAATGAAAAATAACATAATAATTATCCTATTATTTTATTTATTTATTTTGCTAAAAAAGTAGTATACAAAATTTAATACTTATGTTACTAATTTGTATGGTTTATAATTAAGATCGCCTATTGTAACTTTAGCGTCAAAGTGCATTATTATTGCATTCAGTACATTATTAATGTATAATAAAAAAAATTGTGATCGAAAAGGGGGCGCCAGTATTGAAAGTTTGAGAAGCACTGATATAAAGAAAACGATACATGAGTTAGCAACCCACTCTTTAAACTTAAACACTACACCAGTGTGAAGTTCATATGACTGGTGTAGGTAAGGAAAACGACACATGAGTTGGCAACCCATTCCCTAAACTTAAACACCACGCCATTGTGAGGAAATGACTGATGCTAGTTAATGAAGGTGACTCTTGAGATGGTGCTTCACTCCCCAAACTTAAAGACTACACCAATGTGAAGGCTTTACGATTAATGAAAAGAAGAAAATTGTGTATTATAAATTTAACTATCAAATTTTATTCAAACAGTTGCGCTTAAAACAATTAAAAATTGTCATATTATCCAATGTAAAGGTGGTAGGGCATTGAAGAATATAAAACTAAATACCCCAAGGGGATATATTTTAAATGTTTCAAACAACGTTAAGGTATCCAAATACGTTCGGAACCGTGATTTTGCAAAAGCGTATAAATGGATAATATTTATGATATTTAGTATCACTTAGATTAGAAAATGTATATAAAATTGTTTTAAGAATATTATTACAATAAAAATTATTTCAGTACACTATTTTGACAAAAAATGAACGTAGAATGACCAATTTTCAAAATATTCTCCTTTTGTGAAAAATACTTCTATTATAATATTATTTTGCCTGTATATAGCTCAGACCTCTCTACAGAGGCTCAACTAGAGTAGAAACGGTTTTATCCGTATTTTACGACAACAGAGGAAAGCAATTTTAAGAAAAAAATGCTGATAATTATTTCAATTAGTGGTAACTCTAAAAATAAAGTGAATTTTTCAAAAATCTTAGTTCAGACTTTCTGGAGAAATCTTTACTTTATATAAGAAAAATATTATTATTCTAGAAGCATTTTTTATAAAAGGAGAACATTTTCAAAAAAGATTATTCTAGGTTAATTTTTTGCCAAAATATTGTATTTAAATATTTTTTGTCAAAATATCTTTACAACTGTTTTATACATGTATTCTAATCTAAGTGACACTAAATATCTTGAAAATTATCCATTTATGCGCTTTTTTAAAATCACGGTTCCGAACGTAGTCGGATACCTTAAACGTTTTAAACAACGTAGTTTTCTGTTTTCGAATGAAATTAATGTTTTTTGTACAAATTTATGACGGAAATTACAAAAAGAGATATTTTGTATTCGCTTAAATGTTTAAAATTCCAAGTGCGATAAAAAAATTCCGAAATTTTATAATGTAATTTATGTATTAGCCTAACCATTCCGAAAGTAATATTTAATGCAATACATTCCAACGGACAAAAATAAAAGGAAAATCTCAGTTTCTTTCGAACAAACAAATTTAAGCTTCATACTCTCAAACGGTATAATCAAAACATCCACCTAATTTATTTTATAATAGCACCCATGGTTTTTAGTTATGGCACATTTTTTTTCAGTAAAACATAAAAAAGATTAATTATTTAGTTTATACATTTTGAACAGTTTCTTTTTTCCTTCTCTATACATAATAATGTTTTTTCATGATGCTGGAATATATTAATACATAAGGTATAGTTAGTAAAAAAGGTCCTAAAAAAAATGTAAAATTTAATTGAAGCGGAGCGCTAAGAATGGTTTGTCTGCCTACTTGTCTACTGCTACGTTCCAGCGCTTTCGCAAAAAATCCACTTACGTCATAGATAGGAAAGTTGCAAATTTGTCCAGTAATTTCCCGAAGCATCAATATGGTCGCGACAAATGATGCCAATTTGAATCGCCAATATTTCGCCAAATTTCTTTTAAAATGCCATTACGATGTAAGAGACGGTGTTTTTATCAAATATATTTCAATTTTTATCATTTAACACGGTTCAAAAGACGTTTTATGTGCAACATCGAAGGGAACAATATTTACTAATGGGTTGGTGATATTTTCTGTGTGGCTCTATCAAGGTTCATAAGTGAAGACAAAATAAAAATTATGTGTAGTTTAGAGGCAATGGGGATTAAGGTACATTGTGTTTGAAGATACACTAAATTGAATTACACATTAAAGTACAGAGATGGACTTGATATTTCTATTTTCCCTGCTTACAATATGTTAAAAAAATATACATAATACGTTTCAATTGCAGGTGAAGAATTTGAACAATAAGTATGAATAGTTGTAGAATGGTGGGAGGGGGAGGTTCACCATTAAACAATCAATCCTTAATCCATTCCCCTTAAGTTTTAAAACGCAAAAAAAGAGGACATGTTTTGTTTTGCGATCAAATCAGTCAATGCCGTTCTAATACATTGTGAGAATCCCCCTAGATCCAAACTGGACACCAAGATTGGATTGAGGTAAAGAACGAACAGAAGACATTTTTACAATAACAAATTATATTTATTCACTTGAATCAATTAGCAACCATCTAATTACAAAGATTTATCAAGGTGCCTACGTCAATGGGATTGATACTTACTATTAAATTAAATCACGAAGTATGATACTTATCAAATATTAAACTCAATATCGAACCGAAATAAGAGGACCGAGAGATACACGCAATTTGAATTACTAGCATTCATTAACTGCCCACTAACTTTATTATATATTTACTCTTATGATCTGATAATCTAAATTTAAATATCACCTGCCTTTTACTTCCTTACTTTCCAGGCGGCTCAAACTTTCCAATTGTAGATCGCTGCCTAA
The DNA here is from genome assembly GCA_019973935.1 of Trichonephila clavipes. NCBI lineage: Eukaryota > Metazoa > Arthropoda > Arachnida > Araneae > Nephilidae > Trichonephila > Trichonephila clavipes. The sequence goes on from BMAU01000191.1 coordinate 163,129, forward strand.
TAATCAGCGAGACGGTAATAACACTTGAATCTTCTTAGAACTCCTTCAACCTTTCTCTTGGCGTATAGCCTCTTGCTGTTAACTTACAACACGCTCCTTAAATACTTTGACTAATTTGCATATTCAGGTTTCTTCTAAAAGAAGAAACCTGGGTATGCTAATTAGTTAAAGTAAGTTTAGAGTTGGTTGGAAATAGTTGCGAGAGAATTTACAATCTCCAAAGACGCCAAAGAGTATTAGTGATAAAGTGCCGTACAGATCCGTCACAAAATTCATAGAAATACTATATAAAATAAACTTCAGGTTTTGGGGAAACTACGTTTAGAAATGTGTTTGAGAGATGGTACATGGATATTGATAAGTGCATATGTTTTACTTGTCTGGGGCATTTTGGTATTTTGTTTTTATTCTGCATCATACCTTCTAGTATGCCTAATCTTATTGAAAGAGCGAAATACGCTATAGCGAATATAGCCATATATTTTTTGTTAATGACTGGAGCGAAAACAGCTACAGTTTGCTTCACTTGAGTCTGTGATGGCTGATGATGCTTATAGAGAAATCATCTTGAGAGATATGTACGAATAAGTACATTTGTCAAATGCAATTGGTTGTATCATTCGAAATATTAAGGCTCATAATTCTTTTTACTGGTTATATATCATTGATAAAGAATTTCTGAAGAAGAAATTAACTTTATGATACTTCGAGAGAAAACAAACCATTTATTTTCCTTCGGATTCCAAAACGTTTCGTGACAAAGAAACATATACCTCTTTATTCGATTTTCAACCGTATATGACTCTTTTATCATATGAGCCGAAAAATAATCAATAGGTTTTTCTCCTTTGAATACTGAACTGTGAAATCAAAGTTTTAAATAAGAAATGATAGAAACTCCGTATAGTTTTATATGTTAACGAAATTTAAGGTGGAATAGACACTATTGATAAAGTATACATGTAAAAATGGTTAAGCACAGTAAAGATTAAGTATAATAAATAATATAGTAAAGATTAATCATAGTAAGGATAGTTAAGGTATCCGACTACCTAAAAACCATGTTTTTTTCAAAAATTGGCAATTTTTTTTATGATTTTATTTTATAGACCATTTTATTAACTTAATAACAATACCAAGTACTTTATTTTCCCTCCATAGAACAAAAACTACAAGCGTTCTAGTAAAAGCAAATGCCATAACTTTACACAAGATGTCAAACTTTAAAATGCGTTTTACTCGGAAAAAACTCAAACGGGGACCGCGATTGCTCAAAAAAGTTTTAAAAATAATTAGCTGAAATTTTTGCTTATGTTCTGCATAACAGTAGAAGTGTTTTGATCTTCAGATTTATCAATAACTGTTTTATTTCAAAATTTGCAGTTCTTTATGTGAATATAGCCAATGTTTTTTAAGCAATTTCGCATAATGACTTAGATAAAGTGCTCTAGTTTTTATAAAAATTAAAATATCTTTTTATCGTGAAGGTCACTTCAAACAAGAATAACAAAGTAACACATCAAAATTGAAAAAGTGAGAATTTGTTCATAAAATCTTTGTACAGAGCGGGCCCGTTTATGTAATTTTTCAAACATTTTTACTAGTTTTTTCCCATTTTAATAATAATAACTTTTTTTTCTTTTACCAATTTTAGGATTTTTTTCCTTAAAATATACTAAATAAATATAAAAATCACAAAAAGATCTCCATATCTCCTTTTTTCTTCAAAAAAGTTGTCGCAAGTAGTCGGATACCCTAATTATCGTAAAGATTTGCACGCATACACGATAGTGTATATATGCAAAAATTCATATAAAATATGTTATATGTGTTTATTCTACTATGTAGCTGACTTTACTGCAATAAACTCATTTGTTTAAGTCCTTCATACAACAAGGTACAAAAATACAATGTATTTAAATGAAATATCTGTCTTAATCTCACATATATATGTATGAACATAGAAAACAATATCCGTGTAAGAAGAAATAAGTAAATGACAATTGCTGTAGTTTAAATACCATAAGATACAAGAACATCTAAGTCAGAAAATGCCAAAATTGTGGTGTAAGAAATCCGAACCTAGGGAGAGAAATGTGGTTCATTCGCAGCTCTCTTCCCTAAGAGCATTTAAATATGTAGTGCAAAATGTGTTTATCAATAAAAATTTATAAATAAAAAAAAGAATCATAGCGTAATAAATTTCGAATTGAAAATGTATGTTTCTTCTCAATTTTTTATCTATTCTTCACTACTTATATAAATAAGCGATTGGTCTGTGGAATGATACTGCTTTAAAAGTGATAGGCACAGTTCGTTGTCTCTCTATAACTAAACAGATTACAGAAACTGATTATAGCTATCTGTAAATATCTGTTGTTATCTAGAACAAATTCAAAACAAACTGGATGTAATTTATCTATTTTGAAAAATTTCATTTTTTTTAAAATACGGGTGTAGAAAGTTTACTAAATTAAGATGTTTCAAAATTTGTTTGTAAAAGGAATAGGCCATTGTCACACATACATTTTAATCGTATATCTTACAAACTCTAATCTTAGAATTGATAGAAAATTAAAGGAAAAAAAACGCATTGAAATTTCCATTTTAACAATACCTCTTCCAACAAGTAAAATAAAGCAATGGTGGAATCAAACATTTGAATAAAACAATTTCTAGCAAAGTTTAGCCCGGTATGAAGTATTCATATTAAAACTGTAATTTTTCAAAATTGTTGATGTAAGAAGACATTTTATCGTAAGAGGAAATCACCATTAGACAAACGGCTCCTTTTATTTCGTAATCACAATCACCATCAAATTAAGCCAATGTCGATCAAGACAGTTTTAATGCTTATAAAGAAAGAATAGTACTTATCAAGAAATTCAGACAATTGGCTGAATTCATTAAGCTCCAGCATGAAGTGATGAATATCTTTTCCAGAAACACTGACGATTCAAATGTCAATTCTATTGTATTCTAACACTGTGGTTCTTAAACTTCCAAACGCCGCTGCCCTCCCTTTATGTATCTGTCTGACATCGCAGATCCTCAAGATTTTGAACCCCCTCCCATAGCTCCCAATACATGGCTAAGTGATTTAAAGTATCCGACTACGTTCGGAATAGTGATTTTGCAAAAGCGCATAAATGAATAATTTTCATGATATTTAGTGTCTCTTACATTAGAATATATGTATAAAATTGTTTTAAGAACATTTTGACAAAAACATTTATTTAAATAAAAAATTTTGGCAAAAAATGAACTTAGAATAATTTTTTTTCCAAACGTTCTCCTTTTGTGAAAAATGCTTTTATTATAATAATAATTTCCCTGTATATAGCTCAGACCTCTCTACAGAGGCTCAACTAGAATTTTTGAAATATATAACTTAAAAGTGGGTTTATTAATATTTTACGACAACAGAGGGGAGCAATTTTAAGAAAAAAATGCCAATAATTATTTCAATTTGTGGTAACTCTGAAAATAATATGAATTTTTTTCTAAAATTCTAGTTGAGCCTCTGTAGAGAGGTCTGAGCTATATACAGGAAAACTATTACTATAATAGAACCATTTTTTACAAAAGGAGAACATTTTGAAAAAAGATTACTCTAAGTTAATTTTTTGCCAAAATATTATATTTAAATAATTTTTTTTGTCAAATTGTCCTTAAAACAATATTATGCATGTATTCTAATCTGAGTGACACTAAATATCATGAAAGTTATCCATTTATGCGCTTTTTTTAAAATCACGATTCCGAACGTAGTCGGACACCTTAAAGGCTCTTCTATAATTCTAAGACTGCCTCTGCTGCTTTTACAAACTTTTTAATACTTTTTTATCTTTAAAAACAATAAACTTCTAATGATATACAAAGCATTTACAAAATTTCTATTCAAAATAAATAAATGTACCAGGTGGCTAGAATTAAACTTCGCCGATGAACGGTATCCTACAGAGCAAACGGGTGAACGGAATGCAACGAAGTTTTGTATATGGACTATACACAAAATGTGCTCAAGGAATTGCGAAAAAACTTAGTTCCAAATTGTCCACCAGAGGACACCTTTTCGTAAGAAAAACCCGAAATTTAACACAATAAATGACCAAAACGGAATACAGAACAAGAAGTATGATTAATAAAATTGAAAACCTGAAAAGAAAAGCTGATGTATCTTAATCTTGTAACATCTCAATATATTCTTTATTTTGTAGGTGTGGGAGCAAAAATCATAATGCGAGATGTAAATGTTTACAAGGGAAGAAGAGTTGAAGCTCGAGATTTAAATACAAAAGATATTAGAGTATAAAACGTTTGTAGACGTTGTTTTGCTTAAGTCGATGTTTCCGGCTGTACTAATGATGGTTTCTTTATTTGAACGTGCGTTATTAGTGAAACTGTGTTACGAAAACAAGATCGCCGGATCTAACTCCGTGTGAATTCTGGCTATGGGTCTATTTAAAAGGTCTGGTGTATCTCGGATGTATTGCAACGTTGAATGACTTGAAGAACTCCCCAACGCTTCATATGCCTCACAACTGATCAGTTACGATCTGTTGTTGAACACACTGTCCATCACCTTGAAATTTTACAAGTGAATGACATCCACATCGTCCTGGACACGACTGACAACTGTTCCTCTAATGCACATTTTGTCCTTAAATGTTCTAGTTCCTGTAAACTGTTCTGCACAAACTGTTTTTATTTCGAACTTAATTTTTCTCAATATGGTTCGATGACAAGGAGATATGAAACTAGTCAATAAAATTAATATTGTTTCTGTATCCCGTTTTAATCGTTTATTGTGTTAAATGTACTGCTTTTCCGGAAAGGGCATCTTTTAATGGACATTCTGGAACTATTTTTTTTTTCAAAATTCAGTGAGCGCATCTCGTGTATAGCACATATACAAAATTTCACTGCATTCCGTTCCCCTGTTTGAGCTGTAGGGTGCCGTTTGCAGGGCAAGTTTAATTATAACCGCCTGGTACTTATCAGTATTAATTAAATTTTTTAATATGAAAGATCGTGCTGTATTTTTATATCAAGTGCACTATTTGAAATCTGCAATCACAATTTCGGTTTTAAGCTTTCCAGACAGTTTCTACTGTTCTTTGAAAATATTACATTGTAGTAATGGCTATGTAATTGCAAACAATAAAAACTAAATTCATATTATTCATCGAAATAGTTGTTCTAGAAGATTTTTCATTGGAGCAATTTAGCTATCTAATCTAGGATGGCACATATTTAAATTTTTTCACGGCGGCTTTAAAAGTCGCGATTTTTTCCGCGAAAGAAGTTCTCCAATCAAACAATGGATGGAAAGTATTGTCCCATTAGTATTAGTTGAAAGGCGCAAATGGAACCTGTTACACACAGATGTAACAAAGCTGCAAATTATAAGTGTTACATTTACATAATTTAAATGTAACTATTTGTTAAATTACCGCATTGGCCTTTGTTCATTAAGCTTCAAAAATCATTCGAGTATGTAAAAATCTTAAAGATTATAGCTCTAAATTTTAAATAACGTAGTAAACCTTCATTATTTTTGTACAAATTTGATAATGTAAATGTATAAACAGTGCACATCAGTAATTACTAAAAATAATGAAAAGTTGAAACAGAGGTTGACTTACAATAAATTTCAAAGTATTATAATTTTTCTCATGCTTGAATTGCTTAAAACTTTAACGGAGTACATAGTTTAATATAAATACTGATATATGTGCTTACAGTCTGACAAATTCATCAACTTTAAGCCAAGGGATTAATTTGACCTTACATCAATAGCGACTAAAAAGATTAAGTTGTTAAACTTAGGAAGAACTTTTAATCAACAACTTCTAGTAGACGTGTTCCACTTCATATATTTCTATGTTTAAACATATATTGTATTTGTGATAATTAATGTTTTTACATGAATTACCTCCGTTGCACCACATTAGAGTATGTAAGCTACTAGATTTGCTATGATATAGCTTATTGACATAAAGTGTTAATGTGAGACACTGATAAGTTATTTTAAAAGAAATAGTTGAAGAATTCCGAACTTTGTATTTTGAATTTTTAAATTTTATTTTATTATTGACACTCGACTATATATTTGGAAAATAGATGCTACTTTTTTATCACTGTAAACATTTGTTATTTTTTAAAGTAATAGATGTAAAAGAAATTTAGTTTAATATTGATTAAATGAGTATAATTAATTTGAATATGTTTAAATAATCAAGATATATATTACAAATGTGAAAGTGTATTTGGAGAGAGAGATGTTTGGTAGTCTTTCACGTAAAAACAGCTGAATGGATTTTAATGGAACTATACAATAATATAGCTTATACATAAGTATAACTCATAAGCTTTAATTTATAAAGATATTGTGTGAAGTTTCCAAATTATAACGATAATTGTCAAGAAAGTAGGAAAAAATTCGGCCATCTGCAAAAAAGCCCGTGACAGCGGACATCTATCTTTTTTGTGTGAAATAACACTTTTCCTTTTGTTTTGTCTAGGCCATGCCTTAGTGCGCGCTCGCTTTTAAATTATTCCGTTAATCAGTGTAATCACTATTTTTTTATATTTCGTAATAAAACTAGATTTCGAAGGGAGAGGTTGTGGAACATAACATAAAATACATACAACAAAAGGTAATATTAATGTCTTACACTTCAAGATATAAATTATTAATACTATATTAAGCGTTCATTTAACAAAACTTGTAACAATGACAGTGGAAGGAAAAAAAAAAACTGTAATATTAAAATAAAATATAAAAATGTTTTTATCAAATAGCTTTTTTTTTTCTTTTTGAATGTTTTTTCAGTACACAAAAATATATATCTATGCTTTCTCCATAC
>BMAU01000191.1:172500-180341 GCA_019973935.1 Trichonephila clavipes
GGGATTTTAATTAATATATATGTTTTTGTTTAAAAGAATTATTTCTATTATTTCATTACTAAATTAATTATTTGTTAAATAAAAAGTACATCGTCTATTATTTTGGATAAAAATACATTTCAGAGACATTTTTAAGCTAACTACAGGTAACGATTGATTGATTCATGAAAATCTGAAATTTATTTTATTTTAGTTTCTTAGAAACTAACTGTTATTTAAAAAATGATGAAATTTTTTTTTGTTTTACTCCTAGCTTCAGAATCATTTTCTTTTTATTGATTCTTATTAATAATCTTTTAACTAACGCAATATTGCTTTTTATAAGTCATACATCGAAATTTGAATCTATATTTTATCTGTGAGGGGGAGGAAGGGGGAACAATAATTTTACACTAAAAAAACCCCGTGTTATGCCGGGCTAGAGAGAGGGAAAAGAAACCTGTCTTAAATCGAAAATATGTGGAACAAATTTCGAAAAAGGGAACTTTAATGATAAATAAATATTTTGTCAAAAGTGTTGTTAAAAAAACAATCAAGGGTTAAAATATACATGGATTTTCATCATTTTGAAGGTTTTTCCATGCCGTTTAACAAATGAATTTTTTAAAAAAATACTAAGAATTTTTTTTACAAAATCTCTTATTATAATAATACCAATGCAATAGATGTACATTAAAATTAATAACTGTACGACCAGTAAATTGTTTTAAAAATAAATGTTTCCTAAACTTAATATCTTTTTAACAATATGGAGATAGGGGAAAACACACGTAAAGTAAGCACCTATAAAAACATCCACTTAATACAAAATACTTATTTTTGTATTAAATAATATTAAAACCTTGCTAAAATAACAAGGTACGAGATGTTGTTGAATTATTGCAAACTATTATTAAATGCGTTTGAACGATTTTCATTTCTAAAAGAAATCATAATGAGAATATACTCTTTGTTTTAAGGGCAATGAAGTACGGTGAAAAAAATAACTATCAGCTTTAATAATTAGACTATCATTTATAACGTAAGCAATTGAATGCTGCAAAAGTAAAATAGTTTGTTTTGAATTTATTTTATCCAATTCAATCAATGGGAAGTTTAAACTGATTTAATTCCTGCATTATAATAACAACTGATGAATTCTTCTCAGCCATAGTAATCAATAGTAGAGTATTTATTTTTCAATTTACAGACAATATGTTTGAAGACGAATGCGTTAGAATAAATTTAATTCAAAGTTTTGAAGCTACCAACACATATCTTATCAGACACGTGCTTCGGGATCCATTACTGTATGAAGTACGATACAATCTTTTTTTTCTATTTACTGATCTTAAACAATTTGTCAAAGCTTAATTCAAATAAGAAGAATTTTCGAAAGATAACGATAGAACTTCTCAAGCCAATTCTTCTTTCAGTTTTCACAAACTGTGTGCAGTGGCATGTGTGTATAGTATATAATTTGATTACTACCAGCTAAAGAATTGAAACAACCTATCGAAGAATAAATTTTTCAGTAATTCAGTAAAATACGTTGAGTTACTAAATATACCGATAGCAGCTTTCAAAGAAAGCGCTGTTTCAGTCTTCACAAATATGTTAGTATATGTTCAACTTATTTGTGTAAAAATTAATTCCTTTATAATGTTGCTAATTATCACAATGCGTTGATTCTCTTTATACACTCAAAACAACTTTGAAATGAGGGTGAGATAATTTTTAAGAATGAGTTTTGATATTTGAAATACCACTTAACAAGCAGAGTGAAATGAAGTGTCATGGTTTATTTAGTCACTGCCGATACGAAAATTTAGAAGCTCGCGTTTCCCGATTCATTTGTGAAGCTAAAATATCAATATTTAAATAAACGTATTGGTGCTGAAAGTAACTTGTTTGAGGAAACTCCGAGACTTAATTTTGACACGTTGTGTATTTTATCAGTTAAGAACGACAAATTAAATTCATTAGAATGAAATATTTTGCATTCTTTGGTTATAACTTAGATTTTGGTACCTACACCATTTGGACTGGGAACTATTAACTATGATAACAGGGTACTCCTAAATAAAGATCTAATTCATATTTCATATTTTCATCACACATATGTAATATATATGTATATATATATATATATATATATATACTAGCTGTACCCTGCCACGCGTTGCTGTGGCTCAGTCTTGTTTAACAGAAAGGACATATTTTCAGTATGTTAAATAATTTGCATTTTATGATCTTTTATAAAAAAATGTATAAATATATATACGAAAACTTTCCTAAACTGTTATTTATAATTTGTTAACCAAATGCTTGAAGTTATTACAGCTTATTTTTGTCCTTATGTCATGTTATGAACCTCTCTAAATTTATTTACATTGTCTTTAAAGTGGCGATCTAAGTTTGAAGATAAATTTTAAATGGCTCCACTCTAGATTCATTGAGGGAATTGGGTTAGTTTTACAATGCTTATGGATATTTTTTTTATTAAATCAGAGGTGTGTTCACAAATGCACATTTATCCAAACAATGTCACTTGGAAACATGAATTGTATTTCCTGATGTCATATAGGAAATGTTATGATTCCGTAGTATATCTAGCAAGCAAAATTTGTAATGGCTCTGTTCTCTGAGTTGAGGCAGTTTAATTTTTTCAGTGGTACAAAACATTCCTTTGGTTTCTCCCTTAAATTCCAGAACATTGCAATAAGGATACACTTCCATCATTGTGTAAATGAGAACATGCTGCCTGAACCTAGAATCTTCCACTGGGTTGTACCGGAATGTAAATTGACTGTTATTGTGTGATTTCTCACCACAAAGTCATGTTTGATGCAGATGTGCTGTTTTTGGTTAACATCTTTCTGATGTTGTAAAACACGAATGATGTGCTCGCAAATGAGCTTCCTCAAGTATGGCTGCATGTTGCTTTGCTGCACCCTCAGCCTGTGTTTCTGACATTCTTTGTCTGCTTTTCTCGTTTGCTGATATCCATTCTTTCTCAGTTTGATGTGCAATTACACTCATTGTAGTACTTTTGCCTTGCAAGTATGACAACCTAAGTTTGATTTCCGCAAGGCATTTTTTTATCTAGTGAAGCCAATTGACTGCACTTAAAAAGAAAAAAAAATTCAAACAAAGCATATAAAATTTCTTAAAAACTTAAAACTACATTTAAAAAGAAAAGAAAATTAAAACAAAAAACATAAAATTTCAAAACATGAAAAAAAAAAGAAAAATCAGAAACAAAAAAGAAAAGGAAAAAAATAAAAATGCTAATGAAATATTTAACTTTAAACCTGCATCCATTGACACAGCTGAAATTCAACGCAATGAGAGGCTGAAGGTATTTTTAATCGAATACGCCAAAAAAATTCCAATATAAACACGGATTTTGCAGCAGAAAACTACGATTAACTGTTGATAATAATGGGAGTATTTTTGCAATTCACAATTGATAAGTATTAGCAATTGTTATCAACAAAGTTAAGGGCCTATCTTAAAAACAAAGTGGCTTATATCTAGACACAGACAGCTTTTCACATGGACAATTATTTGTTATCTGTGTACTTAAATATTAGCATCACCACAGCCAAATTACCGCCATGCAAATCGCAACATTTTCCCTCCATTTCTTTTTTCATAAAAAAATGTTAGAATCTTTATTGTTTAGATATTAAGGTACGCGATATACATGGCACCAATTTTGTTAGTGATGCTAATACATAATTACTGATGTGTGTTACAGAGCAGCAGTCACCAATTGGTGATGTGTGAAAAATTTTGGATGGTATGCAGAAAATTGGGAAATTATTTATACTTTTATGAAGATTCAGTTTAAAAAGATGAACAACAAAAACAACATATTACGGAACACGAATTATTCTTTACTAAAAAGCTTTTAGTTACTGAAATAACTAAACAAAAAAACATAATTCCTGAGGTTAGCGATTTTTTGGTAACCTCAACCATTTTTTCGAAAATTGTAGGCAAAACACTTCAGTTTGTTAATTGTTGCTTTTTCATGAAGCTTATTTGGTTCACTCTTAGAAGAGCCCACATCCTTGGCGCGAATTACTTTGGTTGGTGATAATTGCATGCCATCTTGGTAACCCTACTTTTAAACACTACATACGACAACCCTAACTATTTCTAGCATTTTCGTATTTTGTGGGCGCGCATTTCGAATTTCATTTTGTTGTTGGTCTCGGGCTGGTTGCGTGAGTGAGGGAATCTACTTTAGAATTTTTACTTTGTTGAATGCGAAAGGTAAGAAAGAATTGATTGAATGGTGTAAGAAGGAAGGATTGATTGCTTCGAGTTATAAATTTCCTAAATGTAATGATAAGCATGATGTAACATGGTTGGCAATAAAACACTTTCTTCGAAATCGTGCCAGCCACGCCGAATGTATGTTCGACCATTACCTCGCAGAATAAATATGGCAGCGTTCACACGATCATTCGCTTAGCGATGAGACCTTTAAGACTTTTTGTAAAATTTGTTGTTACGCTGTCCCTCCACTCGGAAAAGATCAGCAATAAGAAAGTAGGTGCTGTTTTTATATTTTTTATCTCAAATGTTTAATTTCTGTATTGCTTACATATATTTTCATTATGCATCCACCTTATCCCACTATATTTCCTTGCCATCATTGTCGCTTTCGCTTGGCACCATCTTGTTATGGCTTGGCGCCTTTTTTGGTTTGTCGCCAAGGGTGTGGGCTCTCCTAGATTTTACCGCTTATTTTCAGGTTATAGAAGATTAAATAAAGACGTAAATATAGCTATAGTGCACCACCACATAGAGGTCAATCCTATTAGTGAAACGCTAATTATAAAGTTATACATTAAAGTGGTTCATGAAGTGTTGAAAATGGCAACTACTGCTCTAAAGCAGGCACAGCAGACAATTTTTGTATATATACAGACAATGAAGCAACACAAAATGTCTACTCATAAGCATTGTAAAATTAACCCTTTCACCTCAAGAAGAGTCATTTAATTTGTTTTCAAACTTGGCACCTCTTTGATGGAGACAATGCAAATAATTTTAGATTCATACCATGACAAAAACATAATAACTTGGGAGTATTCTGTTAACAAATTACAAATGAAATAAATCTGTTTAGAAAAGTTTTATTAATGTATATTTCCACATTTTTTTCATAAAAATCATATCTCAAGTGCAAGCAGTTAAAGATATTAGAAATGTGTGCTTTCTCTTTTCTTTCTTTTTAACCAGACTGAGCCACAGAAAACATGATTGGGTACAGCTAGCTAGCTATAACAAACTTAAATGATAAAAAGCTATTAAAAACCAATTATTAACAACAAATTATCATTTTGATAAAATCACCAAAAAAGTTGCAAACAAAGGTTCTTGGGTACTGTTGCGACTATATCAACCCCGATTTTGTTTCGCATCATACACGGTGAATTGGCAATTACAGTGCTAATGTTGCCAATATGGTTGCGATAATACATAAATATCAAAACAAACACAAAATATACATCAGAAAATCTTAATTTTTCCATTTATATTTCACAGTAACACCAAATAAAATTTTGAAATTACACAAATTGATATTTCGTGAGTCTAATGTTATTGCCCCAACTATTAAAAACTGCAATAACTATTTCGTGGAAAAATTCACTACCAAGTGCAAAAGTATTATTATTGTGCACAAACAGGCATAGAATGTTCTTCCCTTATTGAATGCATATTGCAGTATTTGGCGATGTGTTTTGATTTTAGGTAAATGGACGACTAAAAATATAAGTACCATAAAAAAATTATATATTAATTTAATTTAGATTTATCGGAGAAAGATAAAATACCGTAAAGTCTGGCATATAACACACACCCATACTTTCAAGCTGCAATTTTAAATTTTAGGTATATTCGCTATATAATGTGCACCCCTTTTTACGAAGAAACCTGAAATGTACAAATGCAATGCTGTTATGTTTAGAAGCAATTTATTCAAGGTGTTTATCTAAGCAATTGCAAAACTAGTATACTTTTAGAACTACCACCTTTAAAGTTCAATAAGAACGTCATGTCTTTTAAATAAATAGTATTTCAAAATATTTAGAAGTTTAACATTTTTATGCTCATTTATTTTTTAATTTTTAAAGCCCTCATTTTTATACCCAGCGTATAACTCACACCTGTAAATTTCGATTTTATTTTTGTGTGTTCAAAGTGTGCGTTGTAAGCTAGGATTTTAGGTAGGTGGAAGATTTTAATCGGTATACTACTCGCTAAACACATACATAGTGTACAGAATTAAATTTAGTATTTTATATATAAAATTATCCAAAGTAAATATTATGTGCTTAAAAATAAATTGAAAAATGATATACAATACGAACAGTAATTGACATAAAAATAGCTGAACTATCTTTATCAACGCGAAAGTAAAATTTGAAAAATAATTACAATCTTATGACAACCTGCTTCCTCAACATGTATTTGAGCCCTCTGTCTGTTTTGCTCATTCACGGTTGAGTCCTAGGAGGACCCACTTTTGGTCGCCAAATTTTGAGCGATAAAGGTTACAATATAAGTGACCCTTCCATTTCATCCAAAGACTTGGATTTTCAAATCACCGAAAAGAATGGCAACCGTAAAAAGTGCAACGCGTTTTCGCCTTTTCCGAAAAAAACGTCTTTTGACATTTGACTTTGCTTGAGAAGGTTCCACCGGTTTTTTTGTTACGAATGGCTTGTGAGAAAGGAAATTATTTGAAAGTGAGGCTACGACAGGTTTCTTTGTGCTCCCTGGGCACAAAAGGGGGAAAGAAATAGACGTTAGAATGGTGTATGAAAGCTAATTTAATTGCTTCTCGTTATGAATGTCGAGGTGTAAAAATGCGTTTGCAAAGCGAGGAACGGTTGACGGCTACATGAATGGCGTTGCCGCAGCCAGTCGAAAGATAATCCCACGACGTCGTTCGGAGTGTGAGAAAGGGGCACTTGGTTTAGCGAAAGCAAACTTGCTATAACTATTATCTTGCGTTTGACGAGATATTGGTTCGGCAAGAGCATGAATGCGTTCGTGGTGAATGACGATCTAACGGTCAAGTTGTTGGATGACAATTTTCATGAATTCCTTGCATCCATCGCAAGTGGGTGTATCCACCAACAGAACATGACGAAATGCAAGCGTAGGTAAGTGCCTTTTAAAAATGATTGATATTTCATGTATTTTTCGATTTTATCTTTGCGAAACGCTCCTTTTTGTCCTTTTTAAAAATGTAAATCATGTTCTACACACTGGTTTTAGAATGCTTTTTAAAATGAATCTCATTGCTTTCTCCGTTTTTATCTTTTTATAATGATTAATTTAATGTATTTATTCGATTTCATCTTTGCGAAACGCCCATTTCATTCCCCTTCTCCCCCCGCTGACACATACGCTTCCCAAAGAGTTTTTGTCATTGACACCTTTGAAAACCTTCAATTTGGCGCTTTTTGGGGAAAATGTTTGGCGCAAAAAACCCAGTGGGTCCTCCTAGATTTTACCGAAAAACATATGAAATTAGAAACAGCTCTGAGTGGGCCTTGTATCCGAATTTCTTTGTGGCCCTTTTTCAGATATGAGCACCATGTAAGTGGAATTGTAACATTCGTTGGGGCTCCTGCATCATTGTCACAGCGGTAGCTCTACGTCCCCTGACAAAAACAAACCATAATAACTTTCAGTTTTTTTTTTTAACAAATTACAAATGGAATCTGTTTAAAGAAGGTAATAATCTTATAAAGCAATGAAAACAAAATAAAGGTGCAATATTTTGATGACTCAAAATCAAAATCTGAGTTTTAATATTTGTATTTCAATAC
>BMAU01000192.1:0-148969 GCA_019973935.1 Trichonephila clavipes
ATATAGGTTTAGTCATACAAAATTTTGAGAAATTTTAATATACTTCTCATAATTTTATCTTAAGATGTCGAATGAGTTAAGAGTTATGATAGAAATTGGTGTTTTAAAGTGAAAGATATAAATTAAGTTTTTAGAAAAATGACTAATGAGAGAACTAATACTAGAGATATTGATTTTATAAGAAAACAAAAGTAAAGTCAAGTTGTATTCTTTTTCTCTCCATGGAATTCAATTGTTTTGTTAATTATTTTATTCAGCAGTAATCTTATTGCATGTCATTCAATTTTTTTTTATTTTGAAATTGTGTGTTTTGATATACCGGCCATATATCGGGATTCACTATTTCTTAAAATTTTCCTTATCTAAAATTAAAATTAATTTAATAACTTGAAGCTTATTTTGGATATTACACAATGGATAAGCGAGAATACAATCATTATAATTTTGTATGTCTCGAAACATTAAGAGGACAAACTTGTTTAGTTTGATATGTACACCTCTCATAGTTTCTTATCAGCATCCCTGAACATCTGTGAGTTGATGACGCAGATTTCTCAGAGAGATGTGTTCAAAATTAAGTAAGGTGATACAGTTTTATTAGTGAATGTGTGATGCAAGAGAAACTCAAGAAATTTTGTCTATGAAACGAATTTTTAGAAGGTTACGGAAAGATTCAAAATATTGTATGCGATATTGTTAAATTACAGTGAATATATTGAGAAATTTTTCATAAATACTAAAGGTGATTGTTAAAGTTAGTCTACTTTTCCGACTCAAAAATAATAAAAAGAGCTCTTATATTCTTATAATTTTTATATTTTATAACGCATATGAAATAAAACATTGTTTATTATGTTGGATAGTGCATAGAAGTTGTGTGTTATACACCGTTTCATATTATTAATAATTTCATTTTATTAGTGTCTATATATTTTTTTTTATCTTTTTAAAAAATGTATTTCATATATGCAAAATGTGTGTAACAATATAAGGGGTATTACTACGATGGCGTCAGAGTAGATTTTTATACAAAATTATTATTTTAACATTTGTATGATTTCATGTATTTTTATATTTACTATCTTATTGTTTGATATATTATTTTCCAACATAATTTTTTTTGAAAATATCTACCAGCTATAATACGAATCTATTATTATGAAGGAATAGGAGGAAACGCGAGCTCTTTTTCTGGATGTCGAATAGATTTAAACAAGCTAATCTTCAATTATATGTATGGAAATTCATTTTTATCAATTAATTGTCATTACTGTGTTTGTTGTTATAGTTTCGTTTATTATATTGCATTTTGATTTTAGTATTCCTATTGCTTAAATATTTCTACTGTGTGTAATATGTCTTTCTAAATAACTATGTATTGTTTTGTGTTTGTTGACAATTGATTAAGTTTGTAAAGAGAGAAAAAAACCACGCCATGACTCCCTTTTAAAATTGGGGGGCAAATGTAAGGATAATTAAATTAGATTAAAAATTAAATTCCCTATCTAGCACTTGACTCATCTTTCTCAGCACCCATCTTCAAGTATCAAACTAATCACCCATTTATTTCTTCCGAACATATGGCCTAGCCAATAAACATGTCTAATTCCAGATCGTTAGATTTAATAGTCAACATATGTCAGCATTAACTTGCAAGCAACCTCTTCAAGCAGCGATACTTACCATATGTTTTTCAAGTGTTATCCACTTGAAACCACCACCATGGCGTGCTTTTTCCTCCCTGATCTCGGTATCAGAACAGAGGTACAAATGAAAGAATAAAGGTAGTCTTTTCACTTTTCTAACTTTAATCTGATTCCGTCTTAAAAATCATGACATATATATATATATATATATATATATATATATATATAATCCGGCTTGGGGGCCCAAGATCTGACCTTGTGGGGCGCCCAATTATTTTCCGTTACGCCACTGTCTAGAAGTATATTGTTTATTCAAAAGCCTGGGATAATACCTCGAATAAATGTCTTTAAAACAAAAGAGCATTACGCACGTACATTTCAGGTTTTTTCGTAAAAAAAGGGGTGCGCGTTATACGGGGAATATACCTAAAAATTAAAAATTGCAGCTGGAAAGTGGAGGTGTGCATGTTACTCCGGATTTTACGGTACTTTACCGTTATCTATCATGAGCGGTCTTAGGACCACTGCAAAATTTATAAAATTTTGTAAGGTTATCTGCATTTAAATCTCATACTTTCAAGTTTTCCGTGAGAATATCATCCATTTGTGTTTATGTACTGGTTGTTCTAACCCCCCTACAAAGCGCGGCTGTAGGCAGTCCACTAGACAAAATAACTATCATTACAAATATTTTCTACTACGTCAATTGAAATGTAATATAATAATAGGGGATAAACTTTGGGTAATAAATAAAAATAATAATTAGTTCAATAGTCATTTTTGTATTTTGTAATAGATTATTCAAACTCAAATTCAATAACTTACCTCCGAAATGTAATTTTAAAGGAAGTTTCCAAGAAATGAATGTTATAACTAATGCCACCTGATCGGCAAAGGCCAGATCGAGGCCCGCGAAATTCATCATTGCCAGGGGCTAAACGACCTCTTCACCAACCTCACGAGAGGATTTAAGGCTCGACGGCTATTTAGAGTACCCCCATGCCACGAAGACACTAAACATTTACAAACATCCATGTCTTCTCCGGTATTCGAACCCAGGCCCTACGGCTCAGCTGTCAGCGGAAGAAATAATTAATATAAGCAAGCTATGCAATCTGAAAAAGATGAAGAAAATTTTGAGGAAGAGACAATCAGTGGCGCACACAAGGTAGGGGCTCCTCGTGTCCCCGGGTCCGGACCCCCAAAGCCCTTGATTTTTTTTCGATTGATTATATTTTTATGAATATATAACGTTAAGTTTAATTAAGTATTTGTTATTAATTGCTAATTATTCATGTATTCATTATTTTTTTCATGTTCTTTTTGTTCCCGAAAATCGACAAAATCAAAAGAATATGTTGGGTGGAGTATTGGAGCATGATACGAGAATGAATGACTTTTAAACCTGGACCCCACCCCCCTTGAAAAATTTCTGCGTCCGCCATTGAGGATGATATATGTAATCTATTGGATACTGGACAATCGAATTATGAGGAAGGGAACATCGTGAATCGTGAATATGCGTAGGGGGCCGAAAAAGATTTGAGATTGTTCTCTCCGAAGCCGAATGTAAGAAGACGATCAGAATTTGGCCAAAAATCTGAGAGGGCTCTGAACCTACTATTTTCAGAGAAACATCAGGCCAGAGAAACTCAATATTACGAAAGGTAAAATAGATTTTCGATAAAGTGTAAAAATAGGAACGAAATTAATAAACGCGTCGCCCATCCGGTATAGTGGTTAGTGTCGTTGACTGCGGTGCCGTAGGCTCTGGGTTCGAATCCCAGGTACGACATGGATGCTTGTGTAGTAATCCTTCTCTTTGGGATTTGTGCTTAACGCGCTTACTTCTATGTAAGCCCAGTGTGATACTTCGTGATGCACGGGTTTATAAATGTTCTAAAAAAATTAATTAATGCATTTTATTATTACATGACAATGATTTTGTTATGTATTGCCCCTGATAGAGATTTTGAATTATTTATATTACACTGGAAAAGAATATAATGTTTATATTTATATAAAAAGTTATCATTTTTTTTTTACCGTCGTCGGTAGAAATAAGTGTATGAAAAATTACGGAAAAATTAATTAATGCATTTTATTATTACATGACAATGATTTTGTTATGTATTGCCCCTGATAGAGATTTTGAATTATTTTTTATTATTACATGACAATGAAAAAGAATATAATGTTTATATTTATATAAAAAGTTATCATTTTTTTTACCGCCGTCGGTAGAAATAAGTGTATGAAAAATTTCGGTAGGTTTAGTGTCAAAGTACTTGTTGGCGCATGCGCGCCAACGTCATGCGCACAAATGCAAATATTCTTCCTTGCCGCGCTGTGCCGGCAGTTGAGAACTTTCTGTGGAACGAGATAGACGAGAAAAAATTTCTCTTTAATATTCAGACGTGAGCATTAATATATAGGACTCTTAATACTCGAAGCTCACAATAAAAATTACTTAAATTTGCTGCGCTTGTAAATAGCATATATATGTTGAGTGATACATGTTGTGTGGTTAAATAAAAAAAAAAGTAAAAAAGAAATAAGCGTGGCTGGTCCGTCGATGAAACAAAAACAACAAACTAAAAATAAACAGTACTTTTCCTGTAAATTATGAAGGAAGTGGAGCTTATTAAGTTTCACTTCCTTACATAAATCGTTTTTACTTAAATGAAAAAGAGTACATGCATCTATTCTTATTCAAATGTTATTGTGATATTTATTCAGCTTCTAATTCTTATCGTTTGTGTACATAAGTAGATTTTACAATCAGTCTATAGATACATATCAAATTATGCTAATGAATCTATACTAATAAAAAAGGAGATAAGCGTGTGTGTTTCACCTCTACCGCCCAAACTAAGCAATCCTGAAGTATAAAACTTGGCACATAATTATTCTAGGTTTTAATGATGTACACTACGAAGAGGTTTTTCGAAATTCGCTTTAGATTTTTTTAAATTAAATTTTAAGCGATTTCCCACTTTTTTTTTAACGACTGGATTTTAGGTTTAATCGTTTGGCAACACAATGTATTTGCTTGAGAATTCTTTGCGCTCGAGAATTTCAATTACCAGCTTTTAGTTGTACGTTTTTTTTCCAGCATTATAATCTGCTACATCATTTTCTTTTTGAGTAAAAAAAAATTTTTTTTTTTGATTTATGTATTTTAAGTATTTGTAACAGAGTTTATTTTAAAACAGTATTACAGTTGGAAGATGCATCGCTCTTCAAGCTCTCTCTCAAAGCCTACTTTTTATTTTTTCAATAACTAAATCAGATTACTTTGATATACATTTTTGTTTCGCGTATTGATCTAATTTTGTCATTTCTTTTTCAACTTAAAAATATCTTACTTATTTTTTGTGTAGTCACAATGGTATTCATATTGTAATTTCTATTATGGTTTAAGGCAGCTTAACGTTTATTCTTTTTTCATGTTTACAATTGATTTTTGTGTATTGTTTCTGGTTTTAGATTTAATTAGGTTATCATTTTTTTTAAAATAAAGAATGTGAAATTTTTGAAAGCAACATTAAAGTTATCAGAAATTCTTATCCTGGAAAGAAAATTAGACAACTTTAAATCTAAAACTCGAAACAGTACGGAAGTATCAAATGCATACATAAAAAGATTTAAAATGAAAAAATAATAATAAACATGACACACAAGCCTTAAACCTAAATCAGATATTTTTAAACTGAAAAAGGAACCACAGAACTGAATCTAAACCAAGAAATGGTTCCGCATAATCAAATAAAATGTAAGCAAAACAGAAATGTATATTAAACTAATTTAATTCAGTTATTGAAAAAAATTATAAAATACGCTTAGGTGGAAGCCCAATGCCTCTTCCTACCACAAAAATACATAAATCAAAACACTTAAAAAAATGTTATAACAGATTATTGCTGAAATAAAATTGCTTTTTACAAGAATTCATTTAAATAGTAAAAAAGAAATTACCGTTTGTTTTCGATGAATGAAATTTGGAAATTTTCACTTAAAAATTAAGCCCTCAAAAAAAAGATTAAAACCTTAATGCAAACGTAAGTGAAGGGTTTGGCGTCAAAAACAGATTTTCGAGCCAAACAACTTTTTAGAGTAAGGACTTACACTCCGTTCCACCTTTGCAGAACAGGTTGACTATAACGAATGAAAATCATCAAATTGGCTGAGTAAAAAAAAATGCGTGTGAAAAATATATTTCTGTTTCATGATAAGTACATATCTTCTAGTCTAGATATATATTATAAATGCGAAAGTTTGTGAGGATGTTTGGGAGTCTTTCACGCAAAAGCAACTGAATGGATATTAATGAAACTTTACAGCAATATAGCTTATACATCAGAATAACACATAGGCTATAATTCAAAGCATAGGCTATAATTTATAAAGATATTGTGAGAAGTGTCCAAAATGTAACGATATTTGTCAAGTAAGTAGGAAAAAATTCTGCCATCAGCAAGCAATTCTGGCGTGCGCTGCAAAAAAGCCCACGTCAGCATATATCAATCTTTTGTTTGTGAAAGAACTCTTTTTGTTTTGGCTACGCAAGGCGCTCGCTTCTAATTAATTCCTGTAAACAGCATAATCCCTAATTTTTTTTATTTCAGAATAAAACTAAGTTTTGAAGGGAGAGGTTGTTATAAATCTCTCTTTATTTGAATGTTTTTTATGATTTTATTATGCACATTTGGTAGTAAGAAATTGATCTTTTTTCAAAATAAGTACTTTATTGCTTCTGGTACTTACAGTAAATAAACTTTGTCTTTCACACTACATCATTTGGACATATTTCCATAGTTTGTTTGTGGTTAGTAGTTAATTATAACGCTATAATTTTAAGTGAATAGGCGGATATTGCATTTTTAAGTATAAAAATAATTATAACTACTGTACTGTATTTTTTACTGTACTGTACTGAGTGAATATTAACGCCGCACTGTTCAGCTACACGAGAGCTTTTGGCAACGGACCACGCAATTTTGAACCATGAGTGAGTGAGTGAGTGAAGATTAACGTCGCACTGTTCAGCTGCACGAGGGCTTTTGGCGACGGACCACGTAATTTTGAACCATGGTCAAGTGAGGTGGACGACACCTGAGTTGGCACCCCTTTCTCCTAACTACCACACTACGCCAACTTAGAAGGAATATTCTACCAATACTTAGCAGGAATATTCTTTGAAATCCACTCTTCCAAGATATATGGCAGCACGGGTTCTATGATGAGTATTTTAGCGGGGAAGGCGAAGAGTTTTGTAGCAGATTTTGCGTTTTCAGCTGATGCCGTTTTCAGCGGATTGCAAAGATTATTATTTTTGTCCCGAAAAAATAGTTTATGTCAAAATTTAAGTGTCTTATATTTTGTATGTTAATGAAGACTTTAGAAAACGATTTGACTATATATTTTACGTGAACGGTGTATATAATTAATTTTACAGTGGAATATCTTTAATTAATTTATTATCTCTAACGTATTAAATTTCCCAAAGTGGAGTATTTCGTTTATGTATATCCCTTAATTTTCAATGTAGTGATCCAAAAAAATATTGCATGAAAAAAACTGCAGTAAATCATAATGCGGTAGTTAAAGCATTAACGTGCATCGCGCCCCTACACGGCGGGACTTACAAAGCTCTAATAAAGCTCGACCTATGAAAGAAGCTAGACATTTGCCAATTTGACTATCTTTATCATTTCGCTGTGTTTCTTACTGAATCTCCATTATAGCCACTATAATTTAAGAAACGGCGTTGCTTGCGAATATTACAAGTTTAACATAAAATAAATACAACAGAAAGTAACATTAATGCATTACACTTTCAGATATAAATTATTTACACTATTTTAAGTGTTCATTACACAACACTTTCAACAATGTGTTACTTTTGTTGAGCAGAGATCAGCTTAGGGAGGTATTTTCAAAAATCGGCCCTCAAGAGTGTTACGGGGAATTAATTATAAACAAAAAAAAAATCCTTTTTATCAGCTATTAGATCTACATACTTAAAATTTAACAAAAGTGTTTTTTTTGTTTGTTTAGCTGAGATATGCAAAAAGCTTTTTTTGTTTAATTTACAATTCACGTAAAATTAACTCATTAAAAATTTCTTTATCCTTCAATCTGTGTTGTTTAGTTTTTCAGTTCACCCGTGCGAAGAACGGGTAAACCAGCTAGTTAATTCTATAAGTTCATTTATTACATCCGTTAATAAAACAAACATTTCCTTAATATTTGTGAAAAATTTAATGGGCTTAATTCATGAAGTCACATGATAAAAACAAACACGTGTTTTCAATTGAATTCAAAACAAATATTAAACTAAATGTACTTGTTGATCTACTGGTAAAACTGAGATAAAATTTCAAATTTTGGTAAAGATGTTTAAATGTTAGGAAAAAAAAATTCTTCAAATTTTTTTAAATTAAAAAAAATCATATTTTATGTTTATACTTTTAAATAAAATGTATTTTGAAAACAATGTACTTTTTAAGAGAAAGTTTCTGCAAAGAGCAAAACTTGGCAACACCGGAGCGTTTGAACTGATTAGCTGGAAACACTAGATATTTTTTATCGTGTGGCTATGACGTCGCATGAGTTTTTGAATTGAATGGCTAGAATCACGTGTCTTTCACTATCATGTGACTGTGACGTCACATGAATTAAGCCCAATGGGCTTACTCCGTTCTTACTCCGTTAGCATTTTATTTTAAGTTTGCTTATAATAGAAACTATTTGCAATACATTTAAAAGTCGTTTTTGTATGCTATCTTAAGATATAATGCATAAAATAGAATTCTGAAACTCATTGAAAAATTTATCTCTTAAAATTTACTATCCTTCGCAAAACTTTTAGTTTTCTTAAAAAAAAATATCTCGATGTGCACATTTGAAAAATTACGTTACTGTCATATTATGCAAAATTTTTAAACATGTGTGTTTGTGTGTATGTTTCACCTATTCCGGCCAAACTAAGCAACCCAGAAGTATAAAACTTGGCACATAAGTATAAAAGGTCATTATGCACAATGAAAAGGTTTTTTTTTAAATTCGCTTTAGAGAGTTTTTTAACAATTTTCCTACGCTTTTGTTTACAGTTGAATTAGAGATGTCGATTGAAGTGTGAATCGTGTTTTTTTAATTGAGCATATTTTATCCTTTTCCGGATGAAACTTTGTTTAATTCATTAATGCAGTGTTTCTCAAACTTTCAATACTGGCGACCCAATTTTCAATCATCATTTTTGTCGCGCCCCCCTGTAAAACAATAATGTATTTACTGCAATAAAAATGCAATTGGACGCTAAAGCTACAATACGATCTCAATTATAAACTGTATTAGTATTAAATCTTGTATATGTTACTTTTAAGTAATATATATTTTAAGAAAATTACTTAAAATATACACTGGTGTGCAAAAATTAAGGACGAGACGGTTTTTTCAATATAACTTTGTACAAAAGCTTTCCAAATGAACACATTTAATACCGTAAGATCCCCAATACGTAAGGACATGTGTAATGTAAGCAACACTTACTAAAAGAGAAATCAGAGGGATAAAAAGAAGCTTGATTGAAAAAGTAGCATGGAGCGCAATGCGACTGAAGGCCGAAACATCCCTGTGATGGGTGTCCAGCAAGAAACATCCGGTCTTTAGTAGGGGATATGATCTCCCCTGACTGCTAGGCAGGTTTCACAGCGTCTGCCCATGCTGAGAATGAGGGTGTCAATGAGTTGTTGAGGCATTGCTGCCCATTCGTCTTGCAGCGCCAATCGAAGCTCCCGAATCGTTGCTGGTGGTAAGGTACGAGCTGCCAAGCATATGCCTAGAAAATCCCATACATGCTCGATGGGATTGAGATACGGAGATCGTGCCGGTCAATCCATACGTTCAATATCCTCACTCTCTAAGAGCTGTTCGGCAGCTACTGTGCGATGACGGTGCATTGTCGTCCATGAAAAGGAACTGCAGACCCATAGCGCCTCTAAAAAGACGCACATGTGGAAGAAGAATCTCGTTACAATAACGGGTCCCGTTGACTGAACCTGCGTCGAAGATGTGAAGGTCTGTGCGACTACCAAGCATGATGCCTCCCCAAACGAGAACACCGCGACCTCCATACCTGTCCCTTTCAATGATGTTCGAGGGATGATTGCGGCTTCCCCGCTCTCTCCAGATGAGTATGCGATGAGAATCGCTACTCAAACTGAATCTGCTCTCATCTGTAAAGAGTACTCGTCCCCATTCATTGTCTCTCCAATTCCGGTGTTCCCAGCACCACAGAGAACGCCTTCTCCGATGGGCAGGCGTTAAAGGTACACACCGTACAGGGCGTCGTGCAAACAGACCACCACCGTGCAGTCTTCTGGCCACGGTAAAACGCGATATCGGTCGTCCAGTCGCCTGTGTCTAGCGATTTCTCCCGCTGTCTGCCGCATGTTTCTTCTGGCCTGTAAGACAATGTACCGGTCATCTGCGGGTGTGGTTCCTCGTGGACGACCACTACTGAACCCCCGGATAGCTGTTCCTGTAGTTTGAAATTGTCTCCAAAGTCGTGAAACGATGCTGTGAGCAATTCCGAACTCTGCAGCCACACTTGTCACACTGCGGCCTTCCCGACAACATGCTTTATACTACTCAGACACTCCCCCATTACGTCTACCTGCATATCTGCGCATGTGCTACCGTACATCACCTTACTTAATCTCCTGATTGGTCTTTCTGTTCGCTCTGCCTCTTCGTTCAGCTGATATGCTAATTTTTCGACTTCGTCCTTAATTTTTGCACACCAGTGTATATTACTTACTTATTATTATATTTTCTTTTCTCTAATTCTTAAATTGGAACAGATTGCAAAATGATATATTTAATTAAGATTTATTTCCTTCAGCATCCATTTCTCAAAGTACAAATATCATTAGAAAAATAGTCTAGTCTATGTTTCTCTCTATCATATCCATCAGATCTGGCATTATCGGATACGTTTGCGTGAGTCTGGGTAACCTATCGAACGTCTGCGCAAAACATGTAAAACTGCTTTTACTCGTACAATTCCAGTCAGTTTTGGTCGACTCGATACTTCTATAGCTGCCGAATCTAGCTTGAATGCACATTTTTTAATTTGCGCGTTAATTGTAATTCACAGTAATTAAGTATTTACGGCAGTAGGTTAAAACAAAATCATACATATATTTTTAAGTCGTAAGCAAACATTCGACGACAAAAAAAAATTAACAAGTACACAGACGTGCATGGTTCATAAAATTAAATCAACGAAATATTCTCAAAAATACTTAAATTTTGGATTTACCACTACTGAAGTAAATGATGGGAAAATGCCCCAGCTCGTTATGTGTTAAAACTTACATATCGCAAGAACAACATGTGAAAGTTGTTTTTAAAACCATGTAAAATCATTTAACCATGTTGGCAAAGAATTTTAAAAAGTATTTTCTTGATGAGGACAACTTGGTAGCAAGTTACGAGTGGATTAGAGATCTATTTCAAGATATTCCAGAAGGGCTCTCAACTTCCGAAAAAGAAATCTTCATAGATTTCACATCCAGTGAAAAATTTAAAGGCAATTTTGTAATAAATCACTCTTTAAATTTTGGGTAGAGGTGGATGATAAATTTTCTGCACTGAAAACAAAAGCACTTCGTATACTATTACCATTTTTTCAACATCCTATCTTTGTTAAACCGGATTTTCTGCGGTGGCTGCTTTGAAGACAAAATATAGATCTCAGCTAAATATAGAAAAATAACCCAGAGTGTCAATTTCTGATATTAAACCTTCCTTTGAAAAACTTTGCTCTACAAGACAAGCCCATGGAAGTCACTAATAATTATTAAACTTGTTCTTAATTTAATATTAAGAAATTATTTGTGAAATAAATTCGTCAGTACTGATACATTAAACGTATACTGGCTGAAACACCGACTCTTCGCACGAGTTCATTTTTTTAAAAAATAAAACATTATTCTTGATATAATAGCTGAACTGTAAGGAGAGTAAAACTACGTGGTCGACATTGTATTCAAAAATGTAAAATGTTTTTTATAGATAAATGCTATAGTTGAAAATAACTGTTTAAAAGAACTGTATTTTTAAACCTCACAGAATTAGCATTTAGAATTAATGTTAAATAAGGAAAAAGAATACAAAATTCCGATGAGTAATAAGTGTGTTACTTTTTTAATATTTAAAGCAGAAATACTTCAAAATGTTTTAAACTCGGGAGTAAGCGAGCACTCGATGCTAACGCTAATGGTTGTGCGGGGGTTATTTGTTTATATTACATACATTTGTTTATATTTTTACTGCACACGATACAAATCGGAATTCCAGTGAATAATTTAATTAAGAGAAAGTATACTTACCGGCTTTCAAGGACTATTTAATTTTTCTTTGATGATTTGAGAAAAAAATCCAATAAAACTGAACTAAAATTATTTAGAAGTGCAAGACCATAGGACGCAAATCAGAGACACTTTTCACTAATATTACAGAAATGTTATTTGCTGGCCAAGCTGTCATATTTTGTTCAAGAAACGGAACTAATGTAAAACTAACCATGCCAGTTGTTTGAAGTTTGAAGGTCAATCAAATGATCAGCAAATGTATTATGCTGCCTGGCTGAAAAGTGAATCATGTCTACCTTTTCTTTCTACAACTAATGTACAGTATTTCAATAATAATTACAGTGATTAATTGTTTAACTTCTTAGAATTTTTCTCAGGGTCTGTGGATTTCTTTTTTCTGTTAACGAGTAATATTTTATGTTAAAACGTAATAAAAAAATCTCTCATTGAGGAAATACACCAAATTAAACAAAATGTTTTTTTCTTCTTCTTTAATTTGGTTTTGAGATCAAAGATAGCTATTTGATGAAGGCAAAACGCCAGATGATAAACATAAATTATATTAGTGTTGTTGTGTATTTTTTTTTATTATGGAAGTATTTTGTTTTACTTCTTTCCGGTTATTTTTTTTAAATCTTTAAATTTTCGATATGCTCGCGCCCACCTTGTAGGGTTATCGTGCCCCCAAGGGGGGGCGCCCCACACTTTGAGAAACACTGCATTAATGCTAATTGACTTTCAGAAGTGAAAATATTATAAGTTTTTGCCACAATGGGTGATAGCAAAGTTTGCTCAATGTTTTGTACGTGTGTGTTCGGGATACAGTTTCATATTCAATCAGTATTTTGGTTTTTACAAATAGCTGTGATTTTAGATAATAATAGAATCTGTTTTCTGCAAGGCTGTTTTTTTATTTTAATGCTCATTAAATTTATGTATCTTTTATTTTTGTGCATGCTTATTTCTGATATATTATTGTGGTTTATAGTACTAAATGTTGATTGTGTATTTGAACAACTACCCTTCTTGCAAGGCCTAACTTAATTACTGTACCGGCTATTTTAAAGATATTTTCATACCATCTGATATCCTTTTTCATTTGATATTCATGATTTGTCATAGCTTTGCTATCAGCATCAAGAAGGCCTGAGGGCTCTCTCTCTCTTTAAACCTTTAAGCTGTATCTGAAAAATTTTTGCTTCCATTTTGATTACTAACTTTATGTTTACTTTTAAAGAATCGACTTTGCAAAAACTCTGTACAGATTTTGGTACTCAACAGTTGTAAGGACTTCAGATTTGCAATTTTTTCAAAACTGAACGTTAGTGGTACAAGTCAGAATTTTAGGTATTTACCTATTAGTGTCACCACAGCCAAATTGGCACCTTGCAAGTCACTCCTTGATATCAAGACAACAAAAATTTTTACGTGTTTTATATGAAACAAAAAAGATCTGGGATTTTGGTCGGAAATAGCAGCGATTCACGTGGTGCCAATTTGACTGCAGTGGCGCTAATACGCAAGTCATTTATTCGAGGTATTATTCCAAGATATAGAAAAAAATTATATATTTCTATACAGAACAAGGAAAACGAACCTTTTTTAGACGTAGGTCAAATTTTGTTCATATTTTTTAATACTAGCTCGGGGGTCACTAATGCCTATTTTCCCCAGAGTTAAATTAAAAAAAAAATTTAGCTGAGAAAGAATATTTTTAAAACTAAACATCTTTAAAATTCAACTGGCGTTCGGGTAAAACTGGGCGTTATTTGGGGATTTAAACATTTTTAGCTGGGTTAAAAATTCCTAAGTGTGTGATGGATATCCCCTCACATCCTTTAGTGCTCGAGAGTTAGAATGAAGATCAGTTATAATCAAAACAATATAATTTATTAACAAGTCACAACAACCCAGGTTAGGAAACACCTATGAATAAGTATTGGAGCATGAGCAAGTTATACAAGATAATATATAATTATGAATTGAATCACTTATTTTTAGAACGTCTTGGTAATATATATTCCAACTAACGCCGGATTTTATGGCATGTAAAATTTTCTAATTTTTTTTTTCAAAACTGTTTGTGGCTTCATTGTTTAAGATTCCTTCTGACAATCTGTTCTTCATGCAGGTTTTAGCTAATTGTACACATACATATGCATTCTATACCTTTTTTACATATAAATACATTGCTATAATATTTTCTGTCGTTGAAAATAAAGATTTTTGCTATTCTTCCTTCATCGGTAAATTCATTGTTCTTCATTGTAGAAAAATATTGCTTTAAGTATAACAGAAAGAAAACGGCACTAAATTCAAACTTATTGCTATTGACGGATTGGTAATATTGTGATTCATGTTTTTTTGTATGTCACTGTTTATGGCCGAATTATCTCTAAGACCGATAAGATCTCATCTTTGTTTTAAGTGTTCAGCAAATAGCTATGATGAGGTGGACTTTGAAACAATATTCTCATATTTTATTTTGGATTATTTTGAATATGTTAGTGTTTTGTATAATATACTTTTTTTCGTCAGATACATGGTTAAATGATTTACTAAATACAGAAGAATGAAAAATTATAAAATTATAATAAAATACTAAAATATTTTTATCAGACAGTATTCTTTTGTTTTTTTAGTAATTGTAAACATATATATATATATATAGCATCCCCCATATATATATGTATAGTGTTTTTTTACACGTACATGTGTTTAATCAAACAATCAGAAAAAAAATCATTTCAATAGCTATATGTAATTAAGCCGGGCTATAGAGAGATAAAAGAAACGTGTCTGACAATGGAAAGATGTGGAAGAAATTTCGAAAGGGGAATTGTAATGAAGTTAATATAGAAATAATACACACATAACAGAAAGTGCTGACAACTAGAGGAGAAGGGGAATTTCCATGACAATATGTTATGCATTCAAAAATGTTCGTGCAACGCAGGGGGTAAATGAAGGGGAAAGAAACCTCTCACACGGTGAAAAGAAGTGAAAAAATTCCGAAAAAGGGAATTTTAATGACATCATTATAGCAATCACACATCGTACGCGTACACACCCGCACTAAAGTGCGGGCCTCATGAAGGAAAGAGGAAATTATATAACGAGGAAATTAAGTTATACATTCGGTAAAAGCCCGTGCAATGCCGGGCTAAGCAGAGGGGAAAGAAACAAAAAAGTCAAAGTAATTTCGAAAAAGAATAAAGGAAGTGCTGATTTTGTGAAGGGAAAATTTATAAAAGTAGAGAAAACCCGTGCAATGCCGGTCCATGCAGCTAGTATGATAATATATGTATTATGCGTGGATAGAAGGAAGAATTTGACAAAATTTGTAAACTATTTTTATCTTGGTTTTAATTTTAGATAGTCAACGTGTTTAGTAAAACGTTTACTAATTTATTTCGACCAGAAAAGCTTTATTTGTTAAAAATTTGAATAATTCTTAATTTTTTTTATTGCGAAATAAACGCGAGTTCATTATCAACAATTTGAAATATATTGAACATCAGTGTTTTGATAAAGCGCACGTATTAAGAGTCATCTAGTTTCATACAGCGACGTCAATAAACAATCAATCAATCATAAAAATCAACTGGCCTCTTACACATTTTCAATTTGTTTCTTGCAAGGCCGTATACAGGGACGTCTGAAAACTTCTTGAGGCCCTGTGCCCAGAGGCGTAGCTGCTGCTGTAGCAGCCGGATCAATTATATGGGGCCCCCAAAATGGCCCCCAAGAGTTGTGCCCCGGGTGGCATACGAAAAGGGGCGGCGGCAAGCACCGCGATGTTTAAATTCAAAAATATTTCAACTCCAAATCCCGCCCACGCGACGAAACTGACGGAAACGAGTGAAAACTTTAATACATACACAGATGCAGGAAGTTTATTAGTCGCTGTGCAATCGCATTCGTTTACATACATATTGATAACATACATACTGATATTGACATAACAAACATATTGATACTGACAATTGTATAAAAGATTTTACTTTGAAAAAAAGAAAAGTGCATTTTTAATCAATAAAAAAATCTTAAGCTGCTTTTTTTTTTTACTTTTGCTAATTTTATTGATAACTAATTAAAATAGAGGGGTGACAAATTTCTTGTCGGGCCCAGGCGGCGAAAGCCCACGCTACGACATTGATGGGGCGCATTCAGGATTAGCTACGTCAATGCTTGGGCCCCTACATAAATGTAGGCCCCACCTATGACCCTTAAAAGTAAACAGCACATAGCATACGTTGTCAAATACTCGTACAAACAACAACCGGAAATTAATAAATGTGCTTGATTTACAATTGCACACACCAGCTCGATCGACTGCCGTCATTTGACAGAATGAATAATGGTGTATAGCGGTAGGCTTAAGCCTGTACGTGGATGGCGGTCATCGCATGTAGCCAGTTGACATATCGTCCGAAATTCCTAGTTTTTTGGCGAATACAACCAGAAATAACATTCGAACTTTGAAATTATTCGAATTACGATCTTCTTAAGACTGAGTCAAGGAGACGCGAGGCCACCATTGCAGCCGAGGATCTGGGCCCGGGCCCAATCGGCCCATGCCTTAAGAGATAGATCCCTGGCTGTCTATTGATAGTTCCAGAAAGGCTTTATAATTTTAATTTCACACTTATTTTATTTATTATTATTTTTTTTCTTTGTAGCTCTTTCTTCCTTTTTCTTTGTATACTTTGTTTGCTTTACTTTTTACCTGTAAACTTCATGTGCTTTCATTGTGCTCTGCACATGAGAATTATTTTATCTTTTCACAAAAATAAGAAGAAATTGGAAGAAATTAATCAGCATTTACAGAGAAGAAATTTATTCAAGCACTCTCTTTTTTTCGATATATTTTGAAATGCTTTTGATAGAATTTTTTTTTTATTTCGTTGCAATCTTCAATTGTATAATGTACATTTTTTGACGTGAAAAGGTATAGCTTTCATTAAACGGGTTTCTTATTGCAGAACAAGGAGTCTCTTAAATGAAAATACTTCGAATGCAAAATCATTTCTTATTGTATGTTAAACCAAGGAAATCAATATTCAAATAAATTCTACTAGAAATCAATTAGATGTTTTTTAAACCTCTTAGATTTGACATTATTTTAAAGAAAGCCTTTTTAAAAAATGTATTATTATAAAGAAAAAACATCTTTTTCATTTTTTTCTACCAAGTAGATAAATGTCTTAATAAATTTTCAATTTTTACATATATATACTGCTGATTTTAAAGAAATGCTTGTGGACGATTAGCTAGCTGATTTTTTGTAAAGAAAATGTTCCTTGTTAATCAAATTTAAATAAACAGAATTAAAAAGAATTCCATAATACTTAAAAAATATCTTTTGTTTACAGTTAGCAATGTGTACTTCTAGTAATACCATGCATATGACGCAAGGAAACTTGAAATACTACGTATCTTTGTTTCAAAGAAAATCTTGCAATTCCACAGAAAAATAACATTTCATTGAGAAAAATTCATTATTTTCTAAAAAAAAAAAACTAGAAATTTTGCCTTTTAATTTTAATTATCATGAATACATTTTTATCAGATCTTTTCAGATTCTAAATCTTGATTATATAGTAGGAGTTATTTGCAGCACTTGAATTTATTTGCAGTTCAAAATTATTTATTGATAACTTTCCAGCCATTCAAAATGCAGCACCCTAAAAGAAGTATTCAGTTAACGTGAACTTCGCACCATGCCTCGAAAAATCGCCATACCGGTCTTTCATTTGGGTTCAAGTGGTATGGAATGACTTCGGACTTCATTTTAAAAAAAATCACCTTCCCCTCCCCCGTCCCTTTCCTCAATACACACTACCGATAGATATAACGTCTAGATCTACTTTGTTTCTGAAATTTATAGCTCGTTTTAATTTATTTTTTTTACATTTTACATATTTAAAGCATTTAATCTTAACAAAGGGCAAAAGACCATCAATTACAGTCACTCAAATACCTACTGATATGAGGTTGTAGCTCGAAAGAGCTGGGTACTCAAGTCATCCACCCAACGATAATTTTTTACATTCAAGGTTTTCTGTAGCGAAGTTTTAACAGTGACTTATTGAGGATATGAATGTGAGAAGTAGACCGCACTACTGCAAGCCCCTTTTAGCATCCCCTTCGAGATGGCTGCAAAAGGAAACGAGAGGGCAATGACTCCGAGGGAAGAGTGAACGCCAGAATACGTTGAGAATGCAGGAGGAACGGACGCACATCAGAAGATCCGTAGTAACTCTCAAAAAATAATGAAAGCCAATTGAACAACGACGTTGAAATGTTTCACTTAATTCATTAATTGTTATATTTTTCATTTTATTTATTTTTATTTTAAAAATAAACAGATTATTCT
Organism: Trichonephila clavipes; assembly: GCA_019973935.1. Lineage (NCBI taxonomy): Eukaryota > Metazoa > Arthropoda > Arachnida > Araneae > Nephilidae > Trichonephila > Trichonephila clavipes. Next base: position 18,408 of record BMAU01000192.1, read on the forward strand.
GTCAAATCCCAGTTTACGAATTCACCCCAGTAACAACATAACATGAATATATAACTGGGGTTATAAATACAGTACGTATAGTTGTGAAGTAATGGAATATGTAAAAATAAAGTTTACAGCGGAATCAGTTATTTAAAAGGGCACATTCATTTTTTACGGAAAAAATTTGAAAAATAAAATATTGAGTTGAAATATAGAATGTGTGTGTGAAAGTTATACCAGATTACTTGAATGAACAGTTCATGAACACAAAAAAATAATGCCATCAAATGGTTGATAATCTTTTGCATATGAATGAATTTAATTTTATTGTTTAAAATTAAAGAGGATAATTTCAAAAAATGTTGACAATTATTAATATATGTATTTAATATTTTTTCTAAGAAATTTTAAAATTTATTCTTGTACTTTTGTTTGGATTCAAGTCACCCATTCTTCACACGGGTGAATTTAAAAATTAAAAAATACAAACTGAAGGATAAAGAAGTTTTCAATGAGTTAATTTTACGTTAATTGTGTAAATTAAACAAAAAAAAAAGCTTTTTACATAACTCAGCTGAACGAAAAAACCATGTTTGCTAAATTTTAAGTCTTTAGATATAATTGCTGATTTTTTTATTATTGTTATTATTATTTATGACGCCTCGTAACTTTCTTGTGGGTCGATTTTTGAAAACACCTACCTGCTCAGCAAAAGTAACACATTGTTACAAATTTTGTGTAATAAACGCTAAAAATAATGTAAATAATTTTTATCTGGATGTGTAATACGTTAATATTACTTTCTTATGCATTTATTTTATATTAAATAGCTGTTACCTGCGACTTCGGCCACGTGGAGTTTAACAAAAACAAAAAAGTGTTTATTCACTTCGCAGATTTTACGAAAACTTTTCTTCTACATTGTGAATCTATGCTTCTTTTTTGTTTTTTTCTTTGCTTCTTGTTGAGCATGGGGTGAAAGGGACGCATGACCTTTGACACTGTCGATGGGGTGAGCACTAAAATCTTTAGGATCAAAATAGGTCTAAGTAGCAAGTAGGGTGAAACGCGAACACAAGCGAAGCCGCAAGGAAGGGGATGAAAGGGACGCATGACCTTTGACAATGCAGTTAAGGACTGTAAAATCATTAGGATCAAGACATGAATGGGAAATGTCGCGAATGGCAGCAACCTAATCAAAGAAAAAGTTTGATATAACTGCTAGCAATCGTTGAGACAGAAGGCTCGCGAAATAAAATAATTCCTATTAAATAAAAATAATTCCTATTGAATAAAAATAGTCCCTATTGAAATAAATAATCCCTATTTGAATCGGAAATTGCTCACTATTTCATTGGTTTTAATTTTATTTTCCCTGAATCCTAATTTTTTTTTCTAAAATAAGAGTAGCCTAAATTATTCCTTATAACATTAGCAATCTGCCAGTGAAAGTTTCGTCAAAATTGGTCCATCCATTTCAGAGATTAGCCGGAACAAACAGACAGACAGAAAGACAGATAGATAGACAGACAGAAAAAAATTTTAAAAATTGATTTTTTCATGTAAGTACCGTATATTCTTTTAAATGCATTTAGTAAAAAGCTGTTAATTTCAAATTACAAACAGACACTTCATTTTTATTTATATGTATAGATTAATAAGCAAGTTTTTATTCAAATAATGTAAGTACAATGAACGGAAATATAAAACAGATTAAGACTTCTTTTTCAGATCAGATATAATGTCCAAAATAAAAACAAATAACTTTTTAAAAAGCGTGGACCTCGTAATTTTAAACCTCGGACAAGTGACCAGAATGACACCCGTGTTAGCATTTCACTCCAAGTTTCCACACTAGCCAATGTGAGAACTTTCAGCATCGATAGATTTAACGTGCAACAACTTCTCTACATGGTAGATCTTTAACGGAAGTAGAGCTTGAACCAAGAGTCAACAGAAACAATGTGCCAACCACAACTTCGTGACTATAACCACCTGACTTCCACCATCTTAAACCAAACTAAGCTAAAATTAAGTTTGCGTAAATGTTACCAGTAATTCTAAAAAGTATTCAAGAAACTCAGTGTAAAAATAAATTCCAATTATTTTGGAAAAAATTGTGGGAAATTTTTAATTTTTTTATGTTCCCAACCACTGGCGTAGCTAGTCTTGAGTGGGCCCTGTATCAAAATACCTTGGAGACTTTCCCTTAACATTTAACGATTTTTTGCTTGCGCATGTAGGAACCCCTGTTCGCAACTCAAAAAATATTCTACGAATATCAGTGGTTCTCAAACTGTGGGGATGAGATAATCCCACGAGGGGGGCGAGCATGTCGAGAAGTGGAAAATAAAAGATTATTTAAAAAAATCATTAATTCACTGGAAGGGAGCAAAACAAAATAAATTCTGACACAATAAAAAATAAAATACACCTTGTCATGCTTATCGCAATCTGATAGAATTTAAAAATTAGAAAGGATAAGTAACACAATGCTTATCCTAATACTTAAAAGTAACCTATACAAAATTTAATTCTTCTTTTAGTAATTTGTTCGTTTTATAATTAATATCGTATTGTAGCTTTAGCGTCAAAGTACAATATTATTGCATTCAACACACTGTTATTGTATGAGGGGGAGGGGAAAGAAAATTATTATTGAAAATTGGATCGCAAATACTGAAAGTTTGAGAAGCACTTCTGTATACGATTTTAAAATTTGTAGACTATTAGGTATTGAGGTATAAATATATAAATATTTCTTAGCCTAAAACTTTATTTCTCGTACAACATTATAGATCTATTTTAACTGATTTGCCTGCTGTTTTCGCTTAAGCCGATTCACTTATGCTTTTATTTATTTATTCTAAGAATAAATAAATAAAAATAAACATCTCTCTCTCTCTAATGCTAGAATCTTAATTTTATGACATCTATCATTATATAAAGATTTTATTATTAATATAATTATTATTTTACATCAAATTAAATATTTTTCGAGATCACAAAATATGATGTCGTGGCCACACGCAAACTGGTTCTCATGAAATAAATACTAAAATAAATGTAATAAAGTGGCATTTCCAAAAACAATTCATTAAATATTATGAAAGTTACGTGACACTTGTTTTATTAGCGGACATACAGAACAAAATATTTCAATTTATTTTAAAGTTGAATAACAATGTAACAAAAATTCAATAACTGAAACTAACACTCAATGAATATAACAAAATTCAAACGCTTTCGATTTTTTAAAACATTTCATATGCATATCATAAAACTAAAGCTTGCGATAAGTTTTACCACCACTTAATCGAATTGGAAGTAAAATTTTGCATATTTTTAAAATGTACCGATCCTAAGCAATTTTATTTTAGAACCATATGAAATGAAAATAATTAACGGCAAATGTCAGGAAAAATAATTTTGAGTAACTTTTCGCAACTAGGATTATACACATTATATACTTCTAGATGAGCATGAGAATTAATCATTTTCCGATAATATTCGCTAATTATATATGTATTTTTACGAAAGCAAAATGCACCGGTATTTCTTTTTGCACAAAGCGAGAATGAGTTCATTTACAAGTCTAATCGCGGGGAAAATATGGCTTATGATGAAAGCTTATTCAGCATTGTATTAAACAAACATAAATTTCACTGAATACGCACGACATATGTATGTGAACCTGTGATTCATAAGTAAATATGCGATTCTTGCGCGTGGAATTTTTATCAACCATATTTCACTTGGAAATAGTTTGTTGAAAGAACATGCGTGTCTATTTTATTATCCTTATTCCTCTCAGAAAAATAAGTAGCTGAATGAACATAGTCGTAAGCTCGTGACTGATTTTATTTCTGTCAAGACGTGGATTTGATTTTTAGAATTGTTAAAAACTCGACGTGTAAAAGGCCAATGCACGTTAAATCTAGAGTGGATGTCGAGTAATAATGTCGAGGTTTAAAACCCTAACGTTGGCAGGGTGTTGAAGTTTGGAAAGTGATATGCCATCTCAGGTGCCGTACTCGTCACTTGACTGTGGCTCAAAATCACGAGGTTTGACGCCTATAGTATTCCAGTAGCTTGAAATGCAGGGAAATTAATCAACTCAAAAGAAAAAAATACTATATCGATGAAAGTGAACCTGTATTTTTCGTTATGAGATAGATGAATTATCAAATTTAATATTGAAATACTTTACAGAAAAAAATTCATTAGAGGAAAAGGAATTCTTTTTAAGTATAATTTAGTAATAAATATTTGTGTAGAAGAAAGTCGGGTATTTAAGGTGACCAACCGCCCTCCTTTTATAGGTTCTGTCCTTCCTTGAAAAGTGTCCTCCGACTTGTCCTCCTTTTCAATATTTTAAAACTGATCTGTTTATCTCTATTCAGAGATGAACCAAACATGTTTCCAATATGTCGAAGAGCGGTCTGAAACAAATACCACGGGAAATAACAGTTTTAAATGATGCTTTTTGACTGCATCACAAGTAAACTGGGCAGATATAGAAAATTCTGTTGAGTTTTTATCGAAAGAAATGCCTGATTTTAAAATCGATGGCAATTGTCTGTTTGAACAAATTAGAATACTGAATGTACTATATTTAAATTCTAATAAATTGGAACAATGGACTAAATTCATGTGATGTCACGATCACATGATTCCAGTGAGCTCTTGTGCACGTGCATACGGCGTCATCTGTTTACGACTATTTTGCTCTCAAACTCATACAGTTAGTTTTTTTTTACGTTGAGAAATGACATACTGTGAAGCATATGGATTTTTTTTTAAAAAAGGTACTTTTTAGCCTTAAAAACAAAGTGACTTATGCCAATTTAAAAAACAAAAACAACTCAATTACTGGAAATTATTTGTTAGGTCTGGTTGGACATTTTTCTTGTTTTGAAAATTCTTATTTTTCAATGCTGCGGCTGGAATATATTCAATTACTTTTATAACCTGAAAAGTTTGTGGAATGTTTAACGCAACAATCTTGTGATTTTTTGTTTTAAATTCACATATTTTTAAATAGTGTTATTCATCATTAAAATTGTATACAAATATTTGATCACTGCCTCTGCTATTCTGGGAGCATCAGGGTTGTACTGGAGTTCCCGCAAAGAGTCCCTCAAAGGGACCATTCCCATTTTTAGTAACTTTGTTGCGACAGTTGGGCATTCCAAGATGTGATTGGGCGTGAGTTGAAGATCTGGGCAGTGTTTGCATTGAACATATGATCTTTTCTTGTCTGGGTGAATCTTCATGCCCTTATGGAGTTCTCAATCTGGCAATTGTGGGTGTTATAATTCGGGGACAGTCAAATTCCGTAAATAGGGTTTTTTAAAAGTGTGATTCATAATTCTATGTTTGGCTACTGCGTTAGCATCATCAAGTGTGATGGTGGTGTACTTATGTTGGATGTCTCTAGCTTTGGCGAGGCTATATATATATATATATATATATATATATATATATCTGCACATTCATTACCCTCAATGATGACATATGCGGGTATCCATTGCAGGATATAGGATTTTCTTTTGTTGTGCAGCTGTTCTAGAAGGGTCTATCACTGGAGATGTTGGTTTCTCCGTTTCTTATGGCTTCTATAGCTGCTGATTTAGAATCTGAGAAGATTACTAATCATTCTGTAGAATCAATAACATGTGGGTCTGGTTGGTATAATATAAGGGCCTCTCTAATTGCCATGAGTTTACTTGTAAAGTTTGAGGCGATTATGCCTGTGTTAATTTTGTGTTTGTAGTTATTACCATCTGGAAGGAGGAGGAGGATTCCGGCACCTCCATTGCTGAGGGATCTGTCTGAGGAACCATCGGTGTAGGCGATTGCAAAGTTATCTTGAGAGAGTATTGCTATCGTTTCAAGTCCTTTTTGTCGGAGAGTTACAGGGTCTTCTTTTTTGGAACATGGCTGCAACAATTCCAATTCGAAACAGGTGTTATTTGGTGGGTTTTTTGGAATGAGGGGCTCCTGAAGGAACTCCAAGGAGGAATGTTCCAAATTGAGTTCTTTTCAGATTTCACTATCAAGTTGGAGAGTTGAAGATCTTTTGAGCCTTGTAGAATGCTTCCATTTATCAAAAACTCTTCTAGAGATATGGTCCAAACCATATGAGCGTAGTTTATTAGTGAACTTGATAATGGCAAGCTTGCGCCTGCTTTTTAGCGGAGGCAGGCCGCATTCTTGCTCGGCCTTTTCATTATTGGTTGATGACACTGCTCTAATAATAATTTTGGCAGCTCTGTGTTGTACAGAATCAAGTTTTCGCTTAACAGAAAAAGAGGCCGGAGTACAAATTGGGGTCTCATATTCTAAAACCGGTCTGATAACAGTGCAGAAAGTGCTTTTTAGGGTTTGAGGTCTTGAGCCCCAAGAAGTTCCGCTTAGTTTTCGAAGAATATTCAGTTTTCCAAGAGCTTTGTTGGCAGTTTGTTCGATGTGCTTTGAAAAGCGGAGTTCGGGATCTAAGGTTACTCCAAGATAGGTAGGTAGGTCGACTTTTTTGATTTGAGAGTTCTGTATTTTGATATTAGCATTAAAACTGCTTCTGTGTCGTCTATCGGTAGAGAAGATGCAGTAGTAATGCGACGCCTGTTTGACTTAATGTTAAATTGATTAATTTATTTCGTTAGATCCATTTTATAATACCCAGGTTCTAATTTATCATTTGGCGTCACACTATAGTTTACGTTTAAACATTAGATCTTTTAAAGACAAATAAAACAGGACACTAAATTAAAAAGCCGTTCTTTAAATTAACACTTAATTTATTTACAATAAGATTGAAATTATATTAAATACTAAGGATATACATGATTACTTAACTGAATTAGGGTCTGAGAGAGAGGAAACATGGTGTGGCCATCTCGAGAGTCTCCAACCGCGGCATTTTGTCAAAGGGTCGTCAGACCAAAATCGGTGATAAAATTTGTGTCAGAGAGTGTCTCAATTCGTCGTGCATGCGCTTATATTTCGCGGCGGTTTACTTCTGTATTCTGGAGAGGATTCTTTTCGAAACACAATCAGCGTTTCTGATTGGTCTGGAGTCAGCGGAGGGATATCTTCTCGCGGTCCATGACTCCCCCAAAACGTGGGAAATTCCCAAAAACATCCCATACCATGATGTATTTATGGGTACATTGCCTTCTTCCAGGCGTGGGAAACGCGTCACCCTTTTCGGTGGTGAGAGGCACTCCCAGAAATTCCTCTTCTTGTAAACAACAACAGGGCATATATAAAAATTACTGTTGTAATCCTTAGGGAAAGGCGGCCCCCATCACTCCTCCCCTCTCTCAGATTAACAAAACCAAAATGAATAATAAAAAAAATTCCAGGCAAACGAAATACAGAATTGGCCTAGCGTCGGCAAATGTCTATGTCAAGAACAAAAATTCACAGACTCCTGGTTCACGATCAGCTGTCCACGTCTTTATGAGGGGTTCTGTCCATGTTCATCCATGATGTTGGCAGCTCCATCGTCGCTCAGATATTTCTAAAGAAATCTGCTAAACTGCAAAAAATAACAGAAACTTTGTCTCCCAGGGAAACCATATTAGTAATGAAACAACAGTTATGAGAAAAAAAAAATTAAACTTGGCCCTTTGTGACCACCCTTGAAGACTCCAAGCACCCGCCTTTCCTAAATCTGCTATTTGACGTCGAAATTCGTTTCTTAAATTGAATGGAATCTTATAAATTGGACATTTAATGGGATAATCATGTTGTAAACTGATTCTGTGGTGCTCCGTAGCGGCTGCGGATAATTCTACCGTAGAGCGAGCGAAAGCATTTTTGTGCGAAATTAAAAGTTGAAATAATCTGTTTTTAATTTTACTGTCCAAACCTGAAAGGTTGAAATCTTTCTCCGTGAGTGGGGGTAAAATATCTTGAGAAACCGGAAAATCAGAAGAAAAGTCTTCGTAATTATTGACTGTAATTATTTTCATATTTTTGTTAAGGGTGATTATGTTATCTGAATCGTTTCTAATTTCTAAGACGGTGTCATTTGTCTGTGGATCAATAGTAATTTGCGAATTAGTTAAATGAATGTTTTTATTTCGTAGCTTTGCTGAACTCCGAATAGTGGCCAGTGACGTCGAATTAGGTAATGTTTCAACATGTATGCGAACATTTGTGACCGAATGGGGACCCACACACGTTTTGTGTTTTAAAAATCCATTTATAAAGTTACTCTGTACCACACGCGTGGGGAGTGCATAATGAATAAGCGGAATTGAAAAATTATTAATTAATAAACGGTTTTTACCTATATCTAAAACTGCATCCCATACTTTCAAAAAATCGTATCCCAAAATAGCGCAATAATTATCGTTAATCTCTTGCTTTGTTATAAAAAAAAATATGTTGAAATTGAAATTCCCCCAATGACAATTGTATTTCATAGCAACCGATAATTTCTACCGTGTCTCCACTTACAGCTTTAATCTGGATTGAAACATTAAATTCCCTAAAGTTATCATTTTTTATTTTAGTGAAAAAGGAATTAGACATTAAAGATACGGATGCACCTGTGTCAATTAAAATTCTAAACTTGTGATGTTTAACGTCAGCATTTATTATTGGTAGATCAAATATATTGTCTCGAGATTGAATAGGAGAAAACCTCTCCTCTACCGAATGAAAAAAATCTAAATACGGCTTTCTCCATGGGAGTTTAAATTCTCATTTCTGCGAAAACGTTGAAAACCCCTATTCTCAGAATTTGTGTGTGTCGCTCTCACTGAATGCCTGGGGGCTGCGTAATTGTCATCGCGGAAGGCAGATTCCCGAAATGTACATTTCTCCCTTCTGACCCGGGGTGATTTGAAAAATATTCGCTTGCGGCGTTTCTCCGGGGGGCTGGTAACGGGCAGCGCGTTCGTCCCTCTGTCTCTTTCTACATTCCACCTGTCTATGTCCTCGAATTCCACAATAAAAGCACTTGAAAACGTTCTCTCTTCTGTTAAAATAGTTCCCACCTGATTTACGAGCTGTAACTGCACTTGCCTCTTGTAGACGGCCGACCTTTAAATTTATTTCTTGTAATCTATCCGCTAATGCTGAAAGAACTGGATTTTCCGTTTGTGCGGACAACAAACCGGATCTCTCTTCGCTAGCTATTTGGTTTAATTTCATGTTCTGCTCTTCTATCAATGCCGCATTGATTGATTCCTCTAAATTCAAAGGATCGCGGGAAAGAACAAATCGGCGTATGTCATTTCTTAAACCACTTATAAACCGAGATTGTAACAATTGGTCATTCGCATTTCTCACCACGGTATTTTGTCAAAGGGTCGTCAGACCAAAATCGGTGATAAAATTTGTGTCAGAGAGTGTCTCAATTCGTCGTGCATGCGCTTATATTTCGCGGCGGTTTACTTCTGTATTCTGGAGAGGATTCTTTTCGAAACACAATCAGCTTTTCTGATTGGTCTGGAGTCAGCGGAGGGATATCTTCTCGCGGTCCATGACTCCCCCAAAACGTGGGAAATTCCCAAAAACATCCCATACCATGATGTATTTATGGGTACATTGCCTTCTTCCAGGCGTGGGAAACGCGTCACCCTTTTCGGTGGTGAGAGGCACTCCCAGAAATTCCTCTTCTTGTAAACAACAACAGGGCATATATAAAAATTACTGTTGTAATCCTTAGGGAAAGGCGGCCCCCCATCAGTAGTTTGTTTTGTCTGCGTTGATGGTTAATTTAAGATTCTCTGCCCATTCAGCAATACCTTTCAGTGTTGTGTTTAGGGCCTTTTCCAATTCTGTAATGTCATTGTGTGAGTGCCATACAGCAATATCGTCAGCGTAGCAGGCGATATTTGTGTCTGGGTGGATATGATGGTGGATGGTGTTCATAAAGATGAGAAAGAGCAAGGGGCTTAAGACAGAGCCTTGTGGAACTCCAGCCCACATTCTGCGAGATTCTGAAAGTGCCCCGTTAAATCTAACAGAAAATTATCTTCCTCTGAGAAAATCATTTATCCACAATAACGCTTTGCCATTAATTCCGGTGCCTTGTATAGTATGGACCAGTTTTTGACGCCAAACTCTATCAAATGCTGCTGAGATGTCCAAAAATACTGCTTAAGTTTTCTTGTGAGGCTTTTCTTGAAAACCATCAATTATCGACTGGCTTAGGTAGAAGAGCTGGTCGGTAGTACTATGATGGGTTCGGAAAGTTTTGATAGAAGTGAAGTTTTTTGTTTTCGATGAGCCAGTTCATAAGTCTACGGGGGATAACCCGTTCCATGAACTTGCAGAGAGTGCTGGTGAGGGAAATTGGCCTATAGTTTTTGCACTCTGAAGCATTCTTGTTTGGTTTCAGAATTGGAATGACGGTGGAAAGTTTCCAGATTTTGGGCAATTTGCCAGTAGCCCAAGAAAGGTTAAAAATTTCCAATAGTTCTTTTTTTGCAAGATTTCCAAAGTGTTGGACCATGCGGCCAAAAATAACATCCGGACCAGGGGCTTTGCCGGGATTCATTTTAGCAATGGCAGCTTCTAGCTCTTCCATTAAGAATGGTATTGTGAAGATATTTTTATGGTTATATCTTTTTGAGTCTTGAATGGTTTTCCTGTAGGTACGCAGCAGTTTCCTGTCATTTGCGTTGAAGATTAGCTTGCTTTTGTTTTCATAGTGCTTTGCTAGCAGGGAAGCAGTTTCCTTATTTGTGGCTTCATCTCTTCCAGAGGATGATATGATGTTAGTAAGAAGGTCTGCTTTTTGGTGTGTTGATTGATTATTAAGAGTTTTGATAACTTTCCAATGCTCAGATATTTTTTGGGGATCTAAAGTTTCGCAGAATTCAGTCCATTTTTTACGCTTGCAAGAGGAAATCACCTCTTCAACTTCGTGACAAAGGTTCGTGAATCTTATTCTGTTTGTTTCAGTATTATTCTTCTGAAGTTCTGTACTTAGTTTGTCACGTTCGTTAATTAAGTTCTCTATGTTGGTGTCTTTCCAAAACGGGACCCAGTAATCTCTTCTTTTGACCCTAGGGATAGAACGTTTTGCAGCTGCATTAATATGCGAAGCAAAGGACTGTAGTCTCTCGTCGAGGGTGTGTGGCGAAGAAAGGGAGCAGAGCGTTTCAAGTTCAGAGGTGAATTTTCCCCAGTTTGCTTTCCGAAAGTTCCAGGATCTTTTGCTTTGGATAGTGCCATCAACTCTTTGGTTTATCGAAAATATAATAGAGAAAGGATCGCTAATAGCACTTTTTAGAATCTTCCATGTCGCTTGACTTGCTGTTTGGTGGTTAATGGCCGTGATGTCAAGGGCTGATGTTGTGCCTTTGGTTTTGGAGAGGTAGGTACTTCTCTTTTCATTTAGTATGGAGAGATCGTTGTCCCAGAGCAGGTCTTCAATCTGTGAGCCTTTCAAGTCTAGGGTCCTGGACCCCCAAGATGGGCTTTTGGCATTTAGGTCTCCTAAAAGAATTTTTGTGTCCGATTTTGTGTCCAAAAGCGTGTTAAGGAGATCTAAGTTGATGTGAGAGTTGTCTGGATGGTAGGCATTAATGATTGTTACTTCCTGCTGCGGCAAGAGTAAAGTGATTGCTTATACTTCCGTGCTGTTCTCATCGCAATCTGTAGTTGGTGGCAGTGGGAATTCTCTAAATTTTATGTCTGCTTATTTAACAAGGAAAGCAAGGCCGCCACCTGGCCGGTCTTTTCTGTCTTTTTGCAGAGTAGTAAAGCCTTTGATTTTTAGCTTCAGATTTGGGTTAAGCTTGGTCTCTTGTAGACACGCAATATGTACCTGATTTACGTTGAGGATCTCAGTGAGCTCCTCAATCTTTCTCTGGGTACCATTAATATTCAACTGCAAAATGCTTAGGGTTCTCGTAGCATACTTCTCGCCATGGGCCCGGACTTCAACCCGTGGCGCGTCGGCTACCCCGAACGCGGTAACATTATCTGTATCACTCAATATTGCACTATTCATGGAAAAAAAGGTGCCATAGCCTCCAGGATGTTGGACTTCTACCTGTTGGTCCACGGAAGGTATTTTATTTCCCTTCTACCACCCATTGGAAACTAATGGAGGCGTTCCCCTATCCGCCACCTGGGGACGGGCCCTCTAGGGGTTACAGGCTCCCCCGAGGGGAGGTAAACATTGGCTTAAGCAAGTAAACTTTTTTTACAAGTATTTTGGAACCATTTATTTATAGATAAATCATATGTTATTCAATAAGAAGAAAAATATATTTAAAACTGAGGATAATTAAATGGCATTTCTGAAATTTACTGCACCTTTTATGTTAATACATTCCCTTAATATTGTGTAACTTTAAAAAATTAGATCAACATGTTATAGGCACTTTATATGAAGAAAAAAAATATTGAATGTGTTATTAAAAATTGTAATGTGTATTTTTAATATAGTTCATTCTCGCATTAATTTTAATTTGTAATCCAAGTGTCGCGTACCCATGCTTATTTATTGCGTGTTATTTTCAGAAAAATTATACTTTTTTGCATTTTTTCCCGATGCTCAATGTAGCAAGTGCATTAAAGCTTTCTGTACGCATGCATGATTGAATATAACTTTTTATTAATTTTAATATGCTGAAACAGCTCTCAGCACTTGAAATAGTAACTGCAACTTAAGAGCAAAGTGTTAAAACAGTTAATACGTGTGTGTGTGTAGAAATAACTCATTATAACTATTTGGTATGTATAGTGTGTTATTTTCATTCAAAATCAAATTCTGTTTCTAACTGATTTCATCTACATCTTTGTTGTAAAACTTTACAAAATCTTGGAACTTTTTTTTTCTATTTCATGTTGTTCACAGGTTTTGAAATCGGAATTAATATTTGGTATACGTCTAAATCTATCTTCTATTTGCGCAATAACTGTATCAATATTGCAGCGCTATAGAAGTAACACCTAAATTCTTCTGCCAGGTTTTTTTTTTTTTTGTAACTTGATAAGTGATGCACAATTCTGTTTCATGAGTTTTTTTTTTATTTTGTTGACATGCATTAACACAGGTTCATATTTACTTCATAATTCTTTTAAACTGAAAAATTTCCATTATTAGCTGTACCTATTACAGTAAGACCCCGCTTAACGCTGTTTCGGTTTAACGCTCTTTTATTTGAATTGTGGGATTCCCCGAAATATATAGCGGTAGGCTTCCCGATATCCGAAGCAGTTTATCTGTGTTTCTGCTTTCCATACGAACGTAGTTTTATCGTTTCAAACATTTGTTAACGTTATTGTAAGTCCAAATTTATATAGTATAAATATTGCTATTATGATTTTTAGTTTTTATCATGGGTGATAGTAAAAACCACGAAAATAAAGTAGCAAATTTTGACAGGAGTTCAAAGGCAAGACGGGGCGTTATTGATGCCTTATCCACTTACCAACAACTTCTTACAGAGCGCAAAAGGAAAACGCAAATTACATTAGATGCCTTCTTAATAAAAAAAAAAGCAGAAACTTGGAAATACAGAAGATACATTATGATCTGAAATGCAAACATACTGACTTAGAATTTTATTTATTTTTATGTTTATTCATTTATTATGTTTCTATATTTGTAAGAAAAACATTTTCAAAACACATAATTAATAAATTTAATGGTAAAATACCTGGCCAATTTTCTACCCATCTTCCCCTAACCCCATTATTTACATGATGAGATAACCTCGTTTAACGCTGTTTCATATTACGCTCTACTTTGATGGAACGTATACCCCGCGTTAAGCGGGGTCTTACAGTATTTCATTGTATCCACAAAGGGGGAGATTATGAAATGCTAAAAATAGAATCACATGTACAACTCTTTGAAATATCAATCTGAGTTGTTACATTTCCTTATTTATATAAACTTTGTTTCATCAATAATTGAACATGGCAAACAGAACACTCATTATAGCCTCCTGTAAATCTTGCAGATTGCGCATTCTTATTATAAGATATGTGGCGGTGAGAGAATAATATTCATTTATTGCCCTATGTTGACGCATCATATGTATGCGTTCCACATTTTATTTTATTTGCTGAAACTTACACGAACTGTATATTTGTATATTGTTATATTTTGTAAAGAAATGTCTTTTCATGTGAAAGAATGCATTTTAGTTTTTGATCATGCTGGGGCCCCAGTGCATAGCATCCGCTGCTCTCCCCCCAAAGACCGGCCCTTATTATGCATTTTATATAAAATTCAATAACTCATAATAATGGATAATCACATTAAATTTCTATAAATTATACATTAATATAAGTAATTATTTTTAACTTAACAGTGAAATAATAGTATTTTCTATCATTATTTTGTCATTTCTAAAAAAATTTCGAAACTCTTTTAAAGGATAATTAGCAAATAAATCAGACAGTCAAAGATGGAGAATGTTATTTAATTAGAATAATTTCAAACATCTTCAAATGCTTCATAATATTGTAAAGTATTTATATGCAACATATTGTAAAAATAAAATTCATTTTCATCAAATAACTGATCGACAATTAAATAAAATATTCATTTGAACTTTAAGTGTAGGTAGACAAACTTCATGTAAATATAATATATTTTATAGAAAACTGATACTTTTCATCTCTAAATATATACTGAAGTACAGGAAAAAAATGAGAAAAGTCATGCATAACATTTTCGATATATATAAATTCACACTTGTGTGAAGAACGGGTACACCAGCTAGTAGTATACAAGTACAAAGAAAAACATTTAAGAACTTGATTGACAACTCAAACCACAAAATTACAGGGTCATTTTAAATATATGACACTGGTCAGTCATATTATTATAAAACATGGGATCATGAAGTTGTAAAAATTTAATTTTTATCAGATAGATTAAATACTTCCCTATCAACTAAAATATTTTATGTACCAAATTTCTCTTTAAAAAGCTTTTCATTGTAAAACAGATACATCTATAAAATCACTAAAAAATATCCATAATTACGAGGGGTGATAAAAAAAGGTTAAGTCATAATTAATTAATAACTAAAATAATTAAGAGCTATATCTAAGTGTATCAAGACCTATAAATAAATATCCCAGCTATCACTGACCACATAATACTAACGAAGCAGACGAATACCTTATTAGATAAATAAATTAGAATAAGTCGCCCAGCCAGTATGGTGGCTATGTCCCTCGGCTTATAACCGAGTGGGTTCGAATCCCGAGTAAGACACGGTTGTATCTTCTACGGGAAAGAAGTAGGTCTTTCGCCTGAAATGAATTCCCGTCTCGAACGGAAAAGCAGCGCACCTCTTCTTGTTATATGCTGGGATCATCGTTTGTAATAAAATCTGTATTCTTCTGTGGTTGTGTTATATGTTTCTGTTCATCTATCTCACGTCTTTCATATGTATCCCAGTAATAAACACGCGACAACAAATTAAAATAAAACAAAAATTATATGAAAGAGTTGTTAAAAAAATTTCCTAACAAATATATATACGAGAATAATGCAAAAAATACAATAATATCATATATTTTTAATTAGATAAAATTAAGACACAAGAATGTCATCAACAAACATATAGGAAAACCCACGTTATGAATAAACACGTGTAGATATTGCCGCCGGAATCACATGATTACTTACTTGGCGCCTGCCTGTCGTGCAAATAGTCCATTGGTAAATCAGCATGCTGAAATTGATAAGTAAAGGGTGGATATATTTAACCATTTCAAAAATGAACACTTTCCATATGATAATTTAGTTATTCTTGTTGAATTTACGTTGTGCTAACCTGGAACTAATGCAGAAATTGAAACAGTTTTTTCAGTTGGTAAGGAGTTTTGGACAAGTGAGAAATCAAGATTGAATGTTGATACTTAAGCTGTAGCACTTATTGTAAAGCTAATAAAGGATATTTTTTGCTCAAAAAATATATTGACAAAAAAATATTCAGTGGGAAAATACTCGTTTAAGCAAATAATTAAAAGGAATGCAAGCATAATTAGCGTATTTTTATTTGAGTTAATAAAATGTTTCATATATTTGCTTTGTAACTTTTTCTTAAAATTTTCGCGCGCGTCCTCCTTTTCATTGAAAATAACTGATTACCTTAGTATTATGGAATAGTCGGGTAATATGGAGAATACAGAGGTTTTGTCTCTGTTTGTAGCTGCTCATGCGTCGGAATACTTTGAAGTACTGAAGAAATACTTTAATGATATATTGCAGTGAGAGTTAACCACTTCTTGTTGCCATACCATGTGACGAATCTGTACGGAACCTTTCCACTAATCTTCTTAGGCGTCTTTTTGGGGAATATAAATTCGCGTATATTTCCAATCAACTCCAAGAAGATAAACGGGACATGCTAAGTAGATAAGGTATTTAAGTCGAGCGTTGTAAGCTAGCAATCTTGATGATGAGGAAGGCTATTGAACCAGCAACAGTAACCTCAATCTTAGAGGATTCCAGGATATTAAGATAGTGAAGACGTCGTGCTGATATTCTACTGAAGAACGAGAAAACTTACATAACCAGTGGTAAATATAATTTATGTACGCTTAAAAAATAAGCGTTAGTTTAGTCAAATTAGTTTAAGTTAATGAAAGTTAGTAATTAGAGTACGTGTATTTCTCGGACCTCCTATTTCGGTAAACCTTACTTGATCTTGAGCGTAATTATTGATTATTTGCATAATTCGTAATTTAATTTAATAATAAAGGTAAATGCCTTCATTTGACGTAACATAAAAGTATTATATGTTATTAGAGGGGTTTTTTTTGAGATTTGAAATAATAAATAATTATTATTATTATACAAAATGGCTCTTGGTGGTTCTTTGCCTCAAATTAATCTTGGTGTCCAGGGTGAGACCCAGGGGGGTCTCCACAACCACTCACTCCAAAACAAAGTATGTTTTGCGATTTTCAGAAATTTTATAGCTAAGTTTTCAAACATTTTAATTTACTAGAACTCATGTGATTTGAACATTGAAGTTAAGCGTAATGTACACTAAAAATATTGTAGTTCATAATACTGTGGTCGCGTTTTTTACCTGACAATGTTTTGTCTTTCAGTTTAAAGGTTCATTTTCCAAGATGACGTGTCGGGTATTATGGAATACTAGATATTCCATAAAACCCGACGAATTCCATTCTGATGTATCATTTGCAATAGAAAGTTCAAGGGGCAAGATGATGAAGTTTTCAAGTATCCTCAATCGTCAATGTTAGAAATCTTTCATTTTTGTGGTAAGATTAACAATAATAAATAACACACAAGTAATATGTAAAAAAATTTAAGTCAATTCCTACTTAGATCAACAAAGAAAAATTTTATTTTAGCTACTTTTTATCAAATAGTTACAATTAATATAAATATGCATATACATATGACAGAATCACAACATTAAGTGGTAATTAACTTTTATTAATTATCATTAAAGTATCTCGTATTGTCATCCAAAACAATCGTGTCTATAAAATTTCAGTTCAACTGAATGCTTTAAAACGTGAGAAAAAACCTTTTCAAGTTTTGACACAAGTCGCCAAAAATGATGCCAACGTGGCTGTATTTGAAAATCTTTAAATAATCAGTTTTAATCAATTAATTTTTATTAATTATAATTAAATTATTTGTATTGTCATCCAAAATGATCATGTACATATATAAAATTTCAACTCAATTGAGCGCTTTAAAATGTATTTTATTAACGATTGAAAATTCCTCCCAGATAAATAATTAAACAAACAAATAAATAAATATATAGAGTGAGTTAATGGTAGAAATTGAAAACAAAATAAATGTGAAAATCTCCTTGTTTAAGGTGAGAACGACAGCCACAGCTCTTTTATCCGTTAATCTATGAGAATCTTACTTTAAAAATCTTCAATATACGCAAGACAAAATAAGCTAATTACTGTAACCAATAAAGAAAGCCAACAGGGTCACTTCGGTGGTTTTAAGAGTCCAGAACTATGGAGAGTTAGCAGCAAATGTGTAAAGTGTTACTATTTAGTAACATGAATTCAACTACAAGTAATTTTCTGACTTAGCGGATGTATCAACTTTCTGTCATAGATAATTTTTCTACATTTATTGTTATATGTTTACAATCTTTAATTAACATTTAAATTCAATTTTTGTAATGAATACTAAATTAATATTTCCGAAAATAATTTGTAATACAAAAAATGAAATAAAAACTAATTTGCACCATTAAAATTTTCTTGAGTTTCTCCTGCCAAAAGTGGACAGTGTATCTATTTATATATAAAAAATGGGGTTTCAAGTTCCAACACATTTTTAGTTTAAAACTTGGAATATGAAACAGCGAACGTTTTAATGCAATTAATATGTTTTCTGAGGAACACAACTTTTTAAAAATAAATTATTTTCATAAAACAAATTCTACAACATTTGTCCCATAAAATATAACACATTTAACATTTGCATACACACACACAGAACAGTTCTTAAAAAGAGCACCATAATTCAATTATTTCGCAACAGTGGTTGAAACCAGAAGGAGCTGGATGAATATATCCACTTTCCCAAGCAAGTACAGTTGCTAAGAGGATATGAGAATTAAAAAGCGAAGTGGAAAAAGGAAACAGCGCCACACTTTCAACACCTTTGAACGGAAACCTAGACAAAACAAAATAATTTTTAGAATGAAAAGAAAAAAGAAGTAAATTTTCAACATCAGGATGACAAGGATGTATCACGATGTCAATTTGGATTAGTTCCTTTTATATGAAAAAGAGGACAAAAAAATTTAAGAAAAAATTACGTGTATACATAAAACATTTTATTCACTCCAAACATAAATATAATAATTATGCTTGCATCCCTTTTAATTATTTATTAAAACGAGTATTTTTCCATTAAATGAACTTTTTTTTTATCATTATAACATTTTCTAAGTCGGAAATTTCAGAGCAGGAAATATCTTTCATATTGAATTTTACGGAAAGTCCTGCAGCTATATAAAGTATCAACATTCAATCATTATTTCTCCTTTGCCCAAAAATCTCTACCAATTGAAAAAACTCTTTTAACTGTTGCATTAGTTTCAGGGTAGAGTAGCGTAAGTTCAACAAGTGTAACTAAATTTTCATATGGAATTTGTTCATTTTTGAAATGATTAAATATTTCCACCCATCTTTTATCAATTTCAACACACATGTTGATTTTCCCATTGTTCAAATTTATCTAAGAATTTAAATATGCATTCAATCTTCTAATTTTCTAAAACAGGCAATTGTCAACAATTTTAATATCAGATATTTTTTCTATAAAAAACTCAACACAGTTTTCTAAGAGGTGTTGACTATACCGGCACGTGACACGTAATAGATTGGCCTGGCATCTCTGAATACAGAGATTCACAGATTGGTATCAAAATATTGAAAAAGAGGACAAGTAGAAGGACACTTTTCGGGGAAGGACAGAGCCTATAAAAGAAGGACTGTCTCCCTGAAGGAGGACAATTGGTCACCTTATTATTTATGAACATCTAATAATCCATTGGGTTTGTTTTAAGATGACTGACTACGTTCGAAATCTTGATTTTGAAAAAAAGTATACATGGATAACTTTTTTTACATTTAGGGCCAGTTGAATTACGTTATTTACGATTATTATAACTAGAAAAATATTTAAACGTAGTTTTTTTTTGGCAAAAAAATGACGAAGGACATATTATCGAAACAATCATAATATTTTGCCTATATATAACAAGGAGATCTTTTCTACGGTTGAACTAACATTTTTAAATAGTTAACCCGGCATTACTCGCGCGAAAAAACAACGGAAAGTTCTCGCGCAGGGTATCTCATAACCAAGGGTGTTTACATTCTGTTTTTACTGTAAAATTTGTATACAAAAGTTAAAAAGGAAGAAAAATAGGAAATACACAATATGTTTATTACATTTTCCCACTTAAATTTAGTTTTTCTGTTCTTTTTAAAAGGGCATTTTTTTCATAAGGGTGACCAGTTATTTTACAATGAAAAGGAGGATGAAAATTTTAAGAACAGATTACAACGTAAATGTATGAAACATTTTATTAATTTAAACAAAAGTACGCTTTTAATTATTTACTTAAACGAGTATTTTTCCATTGAATGATTTTTTTTCTAATACATTGGAAATTTCGGAACAAAAATATCCTTCATACTGAATTTTATGGCTAGCACTGAAGCTAGTATATTAACATTCAATCTAGTTTTTTCACTTGTTCAAAAATAATTACCTACTGAAAAAAACTATTTCAACTGCTGCATTAATTCCAGGGCAGCACACAACGTAAATTCAACAAGAATAACTAAATTTTCATATGGAATGTGTTCATTTTTTAAAACGGTTTAAGTATTTTCACCCATCTTTCATCAATTTCAGCATAATGATTTTCCAATTGTTCTAATTTATTAGAATTTAAATATGTATTCAGCGTTCTAATTTCTTGAAACAGACCATTGTCATCGATTTTAATATCAGGCATTTCTTTCGATAAAAACGCGACACAATTTTCTATAAATGCCCAATTTACTTGCGATGAAATAAAGAAATACCATTAAAAACTGTTATTTACTGTGATAAAGGGTGTTTTTTTAGAGGCATAGAACTTTAAATTGCAATAAAACAACGATGTATTATTCGATTGACATGATTTTTTTTATTTGAAAGATAGTCTTGTGGTATTATATTTTAAATATGATTTCTAGCATAGGACTGCCACGGCTGGCTCGGATGTAGTCCAATCTGGACGTCCAATTTTCGATGACTTTTTCCAACATTTGTGGCCGTATATAGGCGATAACACGGCGAATGTTGTCTTCCAAATGGTCAAGCGTTTGTGGCTTATCCGCATAGACCAATGACTTTACATAGCCCCACAGAAAATAGTCTAGCGGTGTTAAATCAGAAGATCTTGGAGGTATTCACAGGTCCAAAACGTGAAATTAGGCGGTCACCAAACGTGTCTTTCAATAAATCGATTGTGGCACGAGCTGTGTGAAATGTTGCGCCGTCTTGTTGGAGCCACAGCTCCTGGACATCATGATTGTTCAATTCAGGAACGAAAAAGTTAGTAATCGTGGCTCTATACCGATCACCGTTGACTGTAACGTTGTGGCCTTCACCGTTTTTGAAGAAGTACGGACCAATGATTCCACCAGCCCATAAAGCGCACCAAACAGTCAGTTTTTCTGGATGTAACGGTGTTTCGACATACACTTGTGGATTAGCTTCACTCCAAATGCGGCCGTTTTGTTTGTTGACGTAGCCATTCAACCAGAAGTGCGCTTCATCGCTAAACAAAATTCGCTTATGAAAATCGGGAACAACGACAATCTCGTTTTGGGCCCATTCGACGAATCTACGCCTTGCTTGATGATCGTTTTGATGAATTGCCAAACCAAACTGAGAATAAATCACTTGACAGCTGTTAAATCGGTCGCCATCTTGGAAAGTAATGCCAACTTAAACTTCTATACCTGGAAAAAAACACTCTTTATTTGTTTCAGACCATTTTTCGATATATTGGAAACATGCTTGGTTCGTCTCTGAATGCTGAGATTAACAGATCAGTATTAAAATATTGAAAAGGAGGACAAGTAGAAAGACACTTTTCGAGAAAGGACAGAACCTACAAAAGGAGAGGACGGTTGGTCACCTTAGCATTCAGTACATTGTTTATACACTCCTTTAATATCGTCCTTATTGTAAATGCGATGTTTTCACTGGATCTTAATTTAGTTTTTTAATCTGTATCTTTTAAAACTAAACATATAGGGAGTAAACTTCTCTATTCTTTAAATTAAAAAATTTTGGAATTCCTTTTATTGTTCTAGCAATCGTTTTTTTCTTTTAAAAAGTTCGTCTGAAAGTGGATAAGATGTGTAAGGCGTTTTTCATAAAGGAGAATGCATTGAAAATATGATATTCATTCTACATTTCTTGCCAAAAAAAAATTGCATTGAAGTTATTTTTCAGTAATAATATTCTTCAAACAATTTCATATACATATTCTGATTCAAGACACTAAATCTAAAAAAAAAAAGAGTATTTATTTATACGCTTTTTCAAAATCACGGTTCCGAACGTAGCTACCTTATATGGGAATTTGCCAGTAAAGCTTAGTCACTTTTAAACGAATGTTGATAGAGAATATACGTATTAAGATATATATAAATATTTCTTGTCATTTCATTATAATTTCTGTACCATGAAGGCTGGATTTACACTTTTACACACATTTAGTCTACATTGCTCAAAAAAACTACCTCTACCACGCACAGTTTTATATAATTTAAATAACAAAACTACTAAACCCACTAAAATACAACCATCAATGAAATTAAACTAGACAGCCAAAACGGATAAACTTTGCCATCGTAAATATTTGGTTGATCAATTATTTCTGATTTTTACACCCTGGCGTAGTTAGCACTGAGGGGGCCCTTTATCAAAATTCCTTCTAAACTCCTTTTTAGATATGGGAGCCCTGTTAGAGGACTATAGTTACACATGTTGTGGCCCCTATGAGAAATTTTTCCCTGTGTGTTATGATAAAAAATATCAATTAATAAAATTAACTCTTAATTAATTTAAATAGTAGATTCGCAATAACACCATAGTTTAGATGTCTTTGAGCTATTAAATATGATATTAACTTTGTCAGAGGAAGAAAAATTCAAAAAGCGAATGTATCTCATTTTCTTTTAATAACTGCATAACCATTAGTTGCAAATAAATCCCCCCCCAATTTTTTTATCAATCTCCACACTCAATCTCACACCACACAAAGCCATAGTAACTCAGTGATTATGATCCCGAACTCGTGACCAGTGTATTGCGGGCTTGAGTCCTGATGCCAATGAAGTCCCAACGAGTGAACGGGCCAATGCTCGTCAAAACTGCCGAGGCTCAAAGTCCTCCCATCGACTCGGTGTGTTCAAATTAACACACCGAGCCATGTCCAACTGACGAAAACTACTCGTGAGCTGACACGCCTCTCTTCAAACTCACGAGTAGTTTTCGTCACTTAGACATGGCTCAAGACCGAGGTCCGACACCAATAGCCCTCGTGTTGCTTTATAGCGCGGTGTTAATAAAACACTCTTATCCCCAAATTTAAGGGTACAGTCTATCAAACATCTTGAATTTAAAGTGGCACATATCCGGATGACAGAACCTGCAACCTACGGATTCTTAAGCACGTAACATACCACTAGACAAAAGTGATCAACTCTGCCCGAAGGCTGTTACTGGCTTATATAGATACCGCTATAATACTCACCCACCAGTGCGTCGGCGGATAGGTGAACAAACGATACAGTTGTTATGGCGAACGTGTGTTTAGCGTTAGCATTGTTGCTGTTAATTGGAGGTGCTGCGTCAAATGCGTCTGACGATTTTTTTTTTTTTGGTTTCAGCGTCAAGTGAGCCAGATGACTTTTGATCGCTCTTTTTTCCGGGGAGATGGCGCCACTACAGATCAGAAGGTTGCATTTTCTTTATTCAGCCAGGATCACCAATGAAGTGGCGCATATCCGCAGGACAGAAACCGCGACCTACGGATTCGTAAGCATATAACATACCACTAGACAAAAGTGATCACCTCTTTCCGCAGGCTATTATTGGCTTATATAGATAACGCTACAAATTTATAAATGTAATGTTAATTTTGGGGAAATTCTACTTTCCAACTAAGCATTGATTTTAAATTAAATGTAGTACATATCAAAATTTTCGTTTTTTTGTAGAAAAATGTTTCATCGTCTATTCATCGAATTAGTTTAAAATAAATCGAGAACCTGTAACTCTTAATAGTTAACAAACTATAACTTCTAACTTAAATTGTCGTACCATAAACTATCCCAAACTGAAATTATTTCCCAATCTGGCTTTCAAATTTCACATATTCTTAGTTTATAAACGATCCAAAGTTTAAGCAAGTGATTCTCGAAACTCACTTGTCCTTCAGGAAATTTAAATGTTATTCTCACTAAACTTATGGTTCACAAAAGTAGGAAAAAAGGAATTTTTATATACTTTTAACTGAAACACAGACTTTTGTTGCCGAGGGCATTTTACAACAAACGGATTATCACTGGATGTCTAATAGCAAAATGTTTGAATGAGTGGTTTAAAATCACTGGGGATTTTTCGAAACTTATGGAGCACCAGAAATGTTCTTTGAAGAAAGGAGCTTTCAATGCTTTTGATGTCTAACGCAAATATAAGAACGGAATAGAGAAGCCTGGGGGAACTCTTTCTGAACATGATCTATTTTCAAATTCAACACTGAAACGGAAATTAAGGGTTTGAGTAATGTGGGACTTAATTCAGTGAATAGGAAATTATGACAAAAGATGTTGATTCATGTCTATGGTTTTCTCTCCGAGAACTGTATTTTAGAAAAGATTCACATTTTTAGAAGAAATGATGAGACAATGAGAAAATTTATATTTGCTGTGTTCCTAAAAATGATATATTTTTTCTTTATTTAATATTTTTAATACACTTTTTTGCTTTTCAATTTATTTTAAATGAATCACACGATTATTTTTATATCTTTTACACAAAGTAATTAAAATATTACTGTCTAAAAGGAATTATTATTAATATCCCACTTATATATATATATATATATTCACCTTCAAATTCCGAATTAATTAATATAATTTTAGCCTGAAATGGTACAAAAACATTCAATTGGTCGTATACGTTGGACTAGAAAGTTTCTGCAGACCTACTTAGAATTGATATTGTTCCATTTTTTTTTTTCTTTTTATTTTAGAATTTATATCCGTTGTTTAAAAAATCCCCCCGACTTCTTTTCTTTTCTTCAGGTTGAGAATATTCATTGCTTGTTAGAGCTCTATGTCCTTCAAATTTCAGTTTTATCGGTCTCTACCAATGACTTTTGTAAGTAAAACATTGCTTGATTCATAAAGGTATTTTATATTTTCTACAACAATAACTTTTATTAAAATGAAACAGTAAATTTAAAAAAAAAAATAGCTTAAAAAAACAACCTTTTATAGTTAATCGAACAAAGTTGTAACTTAATCTTTCAGTCACCAAATTTGGAAATGGGATCTGAAAATGGGAAATCGTTAATCCTGATGATCCTGATCAGGACAATTGAACAAGTTTATTAAATTATTGCATTGTCATCGGTTCTGGACAAGTGAGCAAAATTTCGAATTAATCTGACGTTTTTAAAGTGGGTAAAAATTGAGTTCAAAGATTCCGTTTCAAACAAGTGAAACTTATAAAAGGGTGTTAATAAAAATGAAGTTTTAAACTAAAAAACTGTATAAAGTGCTCACAAAATTTAAGTGAATTTTGTGAAAGCGTACATTGCGTTGTTGTGCAGTTAATATCCTTTCCATTCAGGTAGATTTAAATTACAAATGGATATTGTAATATTTATAAAACCGGTTGTGTGGCGTAGTTGGTTTGGCGCTGGCCTTGTACACTCACGTTTGCAGGTCCGACCCCAGCCCAAGTCAATGGTTTTTCATCCAAGTCAATTGATTTTCGACAGCGTCCATGTCACATGATTATGCGACATGCTTAAGATTCCTAGATTACCTGTATAGCTTGCTCTCGGCAAAATTAAATTCCTGGTGTAATTTCGCCTCGTCACACCTCAGGTGTCTCCTTCTGCGAAAGAAACTGGGCTTCAAAATTGCATTGAGGTCATTCTTATCCACCTATATGGTACCACACAAAAAAGGTATACCAACTGCTGGAAAATGTTCTAGAGCTGCAATGGTAATTGCCATTCATTGGCCCCGTTAAAAAGAACTAAAATATTTATAACAACTTATTTATGATTAAAATTTTGTGATATCACTCAAATTTGAAGTAAAAATACTATCTGTGCTTGTTGCTTATACAATCTAAATCGCAAATCGAATTTATAATTAAAGTGCTACTTGCACTCAGCAAAACAATGGCCGTAGACACATTTATAATAATCTTCACAGATATGCACGCGTTCTCTATAACCCTCGAAATCTCTTTGTCTTTCCACTTTTAAAGTTTGGTAACAATGGATTTAGGTTCAAATATCTTTTGGTCAACTCTGTCACCAGTTTGGATGTTGTGATCTTTCTCACAGTTAGCGTTCTTATTAATCTCGTAGGTGTTCTGTGGGATTCAAATCTAGACTTTTAATAGGCTACTCTAATTCGTGAACATTCATGTTAGTGTAGCATATCCTTTGTTTTGTCCCACCAGATGATAGCACCTTATAATGAAGTGCACGTCAAGAATAGTACTAGTTTTCTCCGTTAGGTTCGTAGCATATATTACAGCTATGCTCATGTCTATTCAATCTGGCACTGGGATCCCATTGTAGTACTCAGCACGCCAATGATTTTCCGAAATGTGTCTACAATAAAGCTGTTAAGTTTTATCGGAATACGTCCTAATTGAAACACACCCAACAACACATCCTTCATCAGAAAAAGAAGAAAAAAGGTCTACACAGCCCATGCAGTATAGACAGGAGCACGATCCTGTTGAAACTGAAAAGAATTCTCTTCGAGCTGTTGCCTCCATCTGTGCAGCACGGAATTGACAAAATTTCGAGATAGGCTTCCGCCTTGAAAGTGTGGCCGCGGTAGCCGAGTGGTATATGTATCGGACCGTGGCTTGCCTTGTCACGAGTTCGAGCCCAGTACCACTAAAGACCCACCGTGTAGGGTGACGATGCACGTTAAAAGAATACTATAAAAACAAGTTTAATAATTACCAGTGACTCCATGGGCTTGTCCTATATACATTTATATACAAAATTAACACTTATCTCTATAATTATCGCGATTTATAATTAATCCCTTAACTGCCGATAGAAAGTTACTCGATTCACTCCCCAGTGCCACCATTTTCCATTTAGACACGCATGTGTCATGCATTGAGGGGGTGGGGGGAGAGAAAAGGAATAAATATGTACATCTTTCGCAGATACAGTTAAGGTCCTTTTATTTGTAGTCCAAAGACTTCGGAATAATTTTATGTATAACAATGCACGGAAAAGATCGTACTTCGGAAAGGCGTATATATACGTTCGGGGCAATAAACGCTTTGGGTGAGCGAGACGTTTATATACGTTGGTGGCATATAAGAGTTTAAAGCCGTTTTGTAGCTTTAGCGTCGAAGTATAGTATTACTGAATTAAATACATTGTTATTGTATGGAAGGGGGTGCGATGAAAACTATGATTGAATATTGGGTCGCAAATATTGAAAGTTTGAGAAGCACAGCTTTATCCAGTTCAAAATCATTTAGTTCGCGCTTTCTTCCCAAAGTATTTGTCTAGCTGCAAAACTGTGACTGCGAACTTGTCTGAAATTTTTTATCCTTGTCTGAAACAAGCAACTTGATATCACTGACCGAATATGCAATTTCCACAGGTGTCCGGATAGATTTGATCATATAGTGATAGGTGTATATACATATATTGTTACGGGTCACACACGATTATCGCATAGCATTTAATTAAAGTACTAGCTGCATGGCCCGGCGTTGCACAGGTTTTCTCTACTTTTATAAATTTTCTCTTTCCTTCAAAAAATCAGCACTTCTCTAATACTCTTTTTCAAAATGACTTCCACCCCCCTCCACCGCTTAGCCCGGCGTTGCTCGGGCTTTTCTCTTTCCTCATGACACCAGCATTTCTGTGTGTGTGTTTGTACGCGCACAATGTGAGTGATTTCTAAAATTGTGTCAAAAAATTTCCCTTTTTCTCGAAATTTGTTCCATTCCACTTATTTTTTATTTAAGATGGGTTTCTTTCCCCTCTCTATAGCCCGAACACAGTTTTTTTAGCATAAAATTATTGTTCTATCTTCCTCTCCTTCTCACAGATAAGATATAGCTTCAAATTTCGATGTATGACTTATAAAAAAATATTGCGTTAGAATTAAAAAATTATTAATGTGAAGAAATAAAAAGAAAACAATTCAGGAGCTCTAAAAGTAAAGCAAAAAACGTTCATCATTTTTTAATAATAGTTAGTTTCTAAGAATCTAAAATAATAAAATATAGATTTCAGATTTTCATGAATCAATCCATCGTTACATATAGTTAGCTTAAAAATGTCTGTAAAATGTATTTTGATCCAAAATAATAGACGATGTACTTTTTAATTAACAAAGAATTACTTTAGTAATAAAATAATAGAAATAATCCTTTAAAAAACATATGTATACTTATTAAAATGAAATTTCAATAAGTAATAAATAAAAGAAAAATTTACAGATAGCTATTGAAACGATTTCTTTTTTTCTGAACGTTTGAACGCTAAGAGTCCTGGCCTATCTATATAGTGCAGGAGTTCCAGGGCTCATCATACGACCTTGGCGCGCTTTAGAAGCGGTCACCTGCGTAGTATGACTTTTGTGCAGGGAGTAAAAACTTTCTTTACCTGTCCCTGCTCTCTTCTTGCTTCTCCTGCTCATCTTCTGACTGCTGGGGCATTTCCCTGCGATAGTTGTATGAAGAGCAAGGCCTGGTGTGTGAGACTATTACGCCGAAAGGTCAAATGGACTTGGTGTAGGTTTTCCTGCTCCAAGGGGATTGGAAAACAACATATAAATATATAAGTTAGAAAAAAAAAAAAACAGTATGGGAGAAAACCTATATATACACACACACACACACACACACACATATATATATATATATACATGTACTGAAAAAAACGTTAAAAAACCGATCTGGTAAAAACATTTTGATATTTTATTTTAATTTTTATCTTCAAAAAATGTAACAAAAATGATGCTTAAATATTTCTCGCAAAAAGAGAAGAAAACGAAAACACAATTTTTTTTAAAAACCTCCGTAATTTTTAAGTAATTTTTTCAATCTTTGTACAGATTAAAAATTACGGTTTTTGAAAAAATTGTGTTTTTCATTTTTTTTTCCCTTTTTGCGAGAAATACTTAAGCATTATTTTTGTTACATTTTTTGTTTTAAATGACCGTTGTTTGCAATCGGCAGATGAAGTTTCAAGGCATTAACTTAAAAATGAAGCCCGAAAAAAAGTTGAACTTTAACAAATAACGCAATACGAAATTGAATATCCTTTTCAGTTTCGAACCTAGATATTACCGTTTTATAAAGCAGCACCTTTGACATCCACGCTGAAGGTTCCTGCGGGGAAAAGCATTGAATTGACCTTTAAAATAAAGAAAGATATGTTCAATTACGTATTGCGTTATTTGTTAAAGTTAAAAAAATTTCGGACTTCATTTTTAAGTTAATGCTTTCAAACTTCATATATCAATTGCAAACAACGGTAATTTTTAAACAAAAGACTTGAAAAAGTAAAGCTTACATATTTCTCGCAAAAAGGGGGGAACAAACGAAAACACATTTTTTTAAAAAAAACCCGTAATTTTTAAGATATTTTATCAATCTTTGTACAGATTACGAATAATATTATTCTACACACGGAAAAAAGGTTTCGTGAGATTATTTTTATAAATAAAGAAGTTATTATTTAAATAATATTTTGAATATTTTTTTGAAAATTCGTTAAAAAAACAGTTCTTGACATTAAATTTTTAAATGACTGATTCAAAAAGAGAAAAGCATGAACTTTTTCAATGTAAAATATTTTTTCATTAGCTCGAAAGTAAATGCAAGCGGAACGATTTAGAAATCTTATTCATAAAAACGTATCGATTTCGACTCATTTTATAAAAATCGTAAAAAATACAAAATATAATTATTTTGTAAATAAATTATACCATATTGTCGCGAAGTAAATGATCTTTCCGAATCTGTAATTATTTTTTGTCTGAGCCTCATGAAAAAACTAGATCGCGTTTTAAAAACGTCTAAAAAGTTGAATTCATCCCCTTTTGACAACTAAGAACTTTCATTTATCCATTTATAATAATTGAGAATAAATATTGGAAATAAGAAATATTTGTGAATTGAACATTTTGGTTCCAATAACCTGAGAACTAGCTTTTAGATCAGATAACAAACGGTATACTGTCTATTTAAAAACATGCGAACTGTACAAAGTGTGACACAAAAAAACGAGACTAAGTGTGTAGCTTGAAAAAGAGTGGATTTGGTAACAGCTGTTTTGATGACGTCATCCCACGCACCTTTTCGATCCATGTGACCAGTTTTGCCTTCACCAATCACGCCAATTGGGAGGACTGCATCATTAAGTGAACACGTGCAACTGCATTCTGCCGGAAAATGTCGAATGAACATCACGTTTCTAGTGAAAATTAAGAAATCAACCACGAAAACATTTCAAATATTAACCGAGGATTTTAGAGATTAAATTTTGTATCGTGCACATGTGTTTGAATGGAATAAGCAGTTTGCAGGAGGAAGAGACAGAGTGGAAATTGATGAACGTGCTGGACACCCATGGTAAGCAATTACACACCAAAACATTGCCAAACTTCGTGACATGAGTGGGTTCCCACTCATGTTAGGAAGTGATGGATGGCTGTTGCTCCAACGCAATGCTCCCTCTCACACGGCCATATTTTTCAAGAGGTTTCTGTCCAGTAAAAGCTTTACTGTGATTGGGCTTCCTCTATATTCACCTGATTTGGCCCCGTGTGACTTTTTTTTTTTCCTACAGTGGAAATGAATAACCCATTTATCTCAGAAGAAGGGGATCAGGCAAAACGAAGAATTTCCGGAAGGGCCTTCCAAAGTGATTGTATATTAACGTCGCACAGTGGGCAATTTTCCCAAATCTGGCGCACGGAAAGTCCAAAAATGAAATTGCGCGAAATAAAAACAACCCACAATTTATGATCCTCTTGAGTGCCCTAGGCATATGGTAAATAGTTTTTGTCAGTACGCGAACGGAAATCGTCAACAATTATCGGTGTAGATCGGGTTTGTTCTTGTTACAAGAAACACTTGCGAGAGCCTCCTTTTCAGTCGCAAGTTCTATCGTTGCGTCTGAAAAGGATTTTGCAGATTTTAGCGGGTATTTTTTTAAAATAGATATCATGAGTAAGTAATTTCTCGATTTAACTTTCAAATTAGGTTCAAGTTCGATTAAAAATTGTAAAAACATAACATTTAGCACTGCATGTAACTCCTACTAACGTATGTCAGTTTTCGTGTTTAATGGACTATAACTTTTGGGATTGACACGGATTGATCACAGTAACACTTAAGTCGCATAGAGTTGATATAGACATTCAATTTAATACCAAATTTAGCTGCAACTTCCTGCTACTCCCAAAGTTATGATTTTTTTTTCAGCGTTGGCCGATGGTATTACTCGTCGTGCCTTATTCAATGTGTGAAAGAAAAGGAAGATACTAGCGCAAAATTAATGTTGTTTTGAGTTTAGTTAGGACTATAATATACTTTGATAAATATGAGAACCAGAAGGAATTAAAATTTGGAAAAAATTGTTAAGAATTTTTGCTCGTTTGTAGGGGGAAAATCGATGAGGTGCCATAGAAATGAAAAGTTCTCCAAGTCGAATGATGAGTGGTTGTCGGTGGAGTAAGATTTATATTATATTTTATTATTTTTAAAGAAAATATATAGCTAATATTTTAGTGTGGTATTTTTATGTTTATTTAAGCTTATAATAATTATTTTTACAGAATTAAAAACTTTAAAATGGTTTTCTCAGTTTGTGTTTTTTCGCATTCAAAATACTACTTCTTCCACAACTATTAATCAATCGCTTCCATTTTCTTCTCTTTGTCTTATATGTAATGCAGGTAACAAAATTCGGGATCCATTTTTCTGTAAATGGAATACTTCTTTTTAAAAAAAGAATTTAAATGTACGAAATATTAGGCTTTTGGTTGATTTTTAGCATATACAGTCGAACCTCTATATAATGAACCTTTGTATTGCGAATTTTTCTATATAGCGAACTTTTTCCTGGAACCAAGAACATTTCACGATTTTCTTGGTAAAAATAACCTCTCTATAGTGAAGTGCATTTTCTATATAACGAACTTTTTCTCTTGTAATTCATTTTTCTCTCCCTATTTTTAAAGTATTTCTGGACATTTGAAGTTATTCTTTCTTTTAACACATTTTATAGTGGTCATAAATTTTGAATAGGTTTTTATTAGGTGCCTGATTAGCCCAGAGCAATAGAATTCTAGGTGTTTCTTCCAAGAAGTGCAACCTTTGACCCCATTGTCCAGTTCACTGTAAGCATCTTCGATGTCCCCTTTCATCCTCAGTGGATTTGTCTCGTGTCCTTGAACTAGTCTTCGTTCATTTGTAGTGTTGATCAGTCGTACCGGTAACTTTGTTTCTTGTAGCTCGTAAATGTTAAAACTTAAGTTTTTGAACATCAAAGAAAACATTTAATTCTTCAGGAAGTGGATAAAGGCGTCAAGAAACTTTCCTTGCAATTTTTCTTTCTTTTGATAGTTAAGATATATAAAATAAATACATATTCATTTACAAAAAGGTATAAATAATTACTTTTTTAATATATAGTGTTTTATGAACTTAATTTTATTTTATGTGGTTTATAAGGTATATTGAAATTTGAACCTCTATATAACGAATTTTCCATATAACTAACTTTTTCCGGGATTTAGCGACTTCGTTATACAGAGGTCCGACTATATATATATCTCAACATTTTATTATTTTTTTCTCCAAAACTAATTAATGTATTGTAAAATCGACCCCTAAACGTAATTAAAAACATCCTCAGAAATATTGCAAAAATTTCATATAAAAAAATTAACTAACACAAAAAGAGTAAAATTTTAAAAATTTCCAAATTTTTAAAAGAAATTAAATTTGTAAAATTATGTGAACAGTATGTGAAAATTTTTATCTCGTCTCATTTTGTGATATTCCCTCCTTGGGAGAATATATCTAGGAGTATCAGCGTGAGCTAGAGGCGTAGGAATAACGAAAGAACTAGAATCAAACATTATCTTAATATAGCTTTATTAACATATTCAACTTAAAACTTTAACAAATTAGATTATAATAATTTATGTGAGAGAATCTACGATAGCAAAACACACAACACACAATATATTTATAATAACGACTTAATTTAACTCGGACCACTATCAATAACTGAATCATCTAAACTTAATTTTAATACAATCACTAACCCTAATATTAAATAATCAATCCTACCTTGCTGTAGTTTGAAGTAACGAATATAACATTTAGATGAAGTCCTACAGAGATTCGAGTGCAATGGTATGCACCTTGATTCTATAAATCTCTTCACGTATAATTCCTACTTATTCGACGCGTAACGTTATCCACAACTTCTTCACTCTTGGACCACGAACTATGTTAACATTCCTCTACTTGCCATCATTTGCCACAAATTGCCATTCCGCTTACTCTAAGTTCCGATGTTTAAAAACTTCCTAATTTACATCTTACTTTCGCACTTCACTTCTTGGATTTGGTTGGAAAAGAGTTGCCATTAATTCTGGCCCAAAGAACCCAAAGCACGTGTTAAAGAAAAAGACGCGTGAGCCCTTCACAATCCTCCAAAAGCAAAACGTGATTAACTCGAGGGTCTTACTGGCCCTTAAGAAATTACGTACCTAAATTTTATTTTTCTACTTCTAACTTTCCACGTCTTATTTAAATTTTAAACTTTCAATAGTCGTTCTACCCATTAATTTCAATAATCCACTTAACATTTAATTTTCCTATTCATCTTAAGTTTAATTTTTAATATTCCTCCTTAATTTGAACTTTCAACTGCCACAACAAATTTAACTCAATTAACTGGACCAACATTAATAGTTATGTATTTTAATTACGGTAGATTCTCACATTTTACAAAATAAATGGGCATACTCCATCCGGGCAACGGGACCGGTAAAAAACCATACATGACTTAACAGGAAAAACGAGGTCCACATGCTCCTTATCTTAATTCTACTTAAATGCTACTTAAAAACTATTACAATTCTTCTGCTTTTCTATTTCATATTGATCTTGTCCTCTGTACAAAGAAAGATTAGCACCAAGTTTGAAGAGAAACCAGAATTTTCTACAGAGACTTCAGGGTCTGTCACCCTGAAATAAAAACTCTTTAAGTCATTTGGAATAACAAAGCTGCACACATTACCATAACATTTCACAATTTTTATACATTATATATCACTTTTAAATTACAACTAATTTCTATATATACACCTCATCTGGCTTTTCCAAAAACTTCCCATCAAATCAAGCAGCGCTTGTTAATGTTATTGTTAGTTGGCTGTCTACGCCGCGTTCCCAAAACCAGATGTACATCAACATGAAACAATGTAATGATATATATATATATATATATATATATATATATATATACATGCACTATACAATTACAAACATTTTTCAATAAACCATTAAAACAAATAACCAAAGGAATCGTTGCATCTTAGCGAAGTCATACATAGAAGTAAACAAATGCATTTTTACAATTGCTTTCTCCATACTTTTTTAAAAAAATTTACAAGACAAAAGCTTATTTTTCTCTTCTAGAAAAATACACTCATTGTAGTGTCCACTTTTGCTTGGTGGCCGAACATGCGCAATGGGCGCCGCCCGGTGGTGATTAAGTGTATTAAGCGAAACGAGAATGGAGTAACTTCACGGACAGACTAACGCCAATAAGTAATCGCGTGATTCCAGCGTCAATAACTGCAAGTGTGAATTCATAGCGTTGGTTTTCCTATATGTTGGTTTTCCGTTGACGGCATTCTTGTGTCTTATTTTTATCTCATTAAAAATATATGCTATCATTGTATTTTTTGCATTATTCTAGTATATATATTTGTTAGGAAATATTTTTAACAACTCTTTTACATAATTTTTTTTTTTCTCATTTATTTATCTAATTATATATTCATTTGCTTCGTTAGTGTTATCTGAGATATTTATTTATAGTTCTTGGTACACTTAGATATAGTTCTTAGTTATTTTAGTTATTAATTAATTTTGTAGTTATTTATTTCATATTTTTTTCACAATAATGGATCATAGTATAGGTTCGATACCGCTTCTTTTGAAAAATTTCAATTTGCACGAAATATTAAGTTACAGTGCGAAGTTTTCTAGTGCCACTGGAAATCGAAGTGTTGCTGCGAATGTGTCGAAAGGATTAAAATTATTCGACGATAAATTCATAAGCAAGATATCATTTACTGAGTGAAGCTTAGTGAATGATGATTTTTTTATTCAAGGCTTTGTTAAAGGCGAAATGAAGAAGAGAATGACGTACAAGCCATCTATTCAAATCAGAACAACTTGTCAGGTAAGTTATAAATTATTTTGTTTTAATTTAGGTACTTTTTTGAAACTATTATGATTGTATTACTATTTACTCTGTTAAGCTTTAATGTAACTGATTGTTTTAAAATACAAAATAGGATTCTATGCATTAACATTGATAGTTATTTAATTATAAGTTGATTCCAAAAGATAAAAAGAAATGTGAATGGGCTAATTTGTATTTTTTAATAGTTACATTATTAGTGATAAGTTTATAATTTGATTCTTATTTTTAGAGTAGCATTGAATGTCAATTGCATTGTTTTCTATTTTAATGAATATGCATTATTAAGCTTTAATCATTCTAAAGGGTGTTTTCTTAGAGGTATAGAACTTTAAATTGCAATAAAAGAACGATGTATTATTCGATTGACATGAGTTTTTTTTTATTCGAAAGATAATCTTATGGCATTACATTTTAAATATGATTTCTGGAATATGACTACCACGGCTGGCTCGGATGGAGTCCAATCTGGACGTCAATTTTCGATGACTTTTTCCAACATTTGTGGCCGTATATCGGCAATAACACGGCGAATGTTGTCTTCCAAATGGTCAAGCGTTTGTGGCTTATCCGCATAGACCAATAACTTAACATAGCCCCACAGAAAATAGTCTAGCGGTGTTAAATCAGAAGATCTTGGAGGCCAATTCACAGGTCCAAAACGTGAAATTAGGCGGTCACCAAACGTGTGTTTCAATAAATTGATTGTGGCACGAGCTGTGTGACATGTTGAGCCGTCTTGTTGGAACCACAGCTCCTGGACATCATGATTGTTCAATTCAGGAATGAAAAAGTTAGTAATCATGGCTCTATACCGATCACCATTGACTGTAACGTTGTGGCCTTCATCGTTTTTGAAGAAGTACGGACCAATGATTCCACCAGCCCATAAAGCGCACCAAACAGTCAGTTTTTCTGGATGTAACGGTGTTTCGACATACACTTGTGGATTAGCTTCACTCCAAATGCGGCCGTTTTGTTTGTTGACGTAGCCATTCAACCAGAAGTGCGCTTCATCGCTAAACAAAATTCGCTTATGAAAATCGGGAACAACGGCAATCTCATTTTGGGCCCATTCGACGAATCTACGCCTTGCTTGATCATATTTAAAATGTAATGCCACAAGATTATCTTTCGAATAAAAAAAAATTCATGCCAATCGAATAATACATCGTTGTTTTATTGCAATTTAAAGTTCTATACCTCTAAAAAAACACCCTTTATAATTATTGCTATTTAGGAGTAAATCCTAATTTGATTCCAACACATTAAAAGTAAACGCAAGAAATGCCAAACCATTTTGAAAAAGAAATGTAAATTTTTCATTTAAAACTTCAATTCAATAAGGAGTAAGTAATATTGTGTAAACGTTAAGATTCTCCCAAACTGTTAGTAATTTTTCTTACAAGGCATATTATTTTTAATTCAAATACAGTAAAACTTCGTTAAGACGCTCTCGTTTAATAGGCTTTCCCGCATAATACGCTTTTTTTTTGTCGGTCCCTTGAATTTTCCTATGCTAATGCACATAAAATCTACTCGGTAAGACGCTCTGTTTTGTTGGATAATACGCTCTTTTCCCCCTCTGACAGACCGCAAACTTTGAACTGATAAGAAAAAAAAGTCAAGGTCGCATTTTCTCTCTACTCTACTAGGGATGGGGGTTGCGAAGTGGGGAAGCGCGCATTTGTTTTCCAAGAAACCCTTTCTCCGCGCTAATGCTACATGAGTCGCCCTTCAGTTTTCGCCGAGCTATAGAACGGTTTATTATTGCTTAGTTCTTTGTTCGAACCGCTGTATCACGTTTTTGTGAAATTGTGAAGTGTTTTACAATGGCAAGTGCTTCCAGTGGTCCTAGTGGCATTAAGCGAAAAGCTTTATCCATTTCTGATAAATTAAACATTTTTAAAAAGTACGATGAAGGGTGTAAAGCAAATAAGAAACAAAAGAAATTGCCGAAGAACTCGGCATTGCCCGTTCTACATTGAGAACGGTGTTGAAAAGTAGAGTTGATATTGAGAAAAACGTCGGTGGAACTAAACGACAAAAACTGAAACACGCAAAGCACGAGGATTTGGAGAAAGTGTTAGTGGAATGGTTCCAACAAAAGCTCGCAGCAATAATTACCCATTGAGCGGAGGTGTGATCATGGAAAAGGCCAAGGAAATAGCCTCTCATCTCAACATTACCGATTTTTGTGGATCGACTGGGTGGCTTGACCGATTCCGTAACAGACATGGCATTGTTTACCGGCAAATTTCTGGGGAGGCTGAAGCTGTTAATGAGGACGATATTTCTTCATGGAAAAATAATGTTTTGCCTTCATTATTGCAAGACTACGCGCCTGAGGATGTCTACAATGCCGACGAATTCGGCCTTTTTTTTAAACTCATGCCTGACAAGTCCTTCGTTTTTAAAAACGAAACATGCCATGGTGGAAAACTGAGTAAAGAACGTTTGACAGTTTTGGCTTGTACAAATGCTACTGGCACTCATAAGATAAAGTTGGTTGTGATTGGCAAAAGTCGTTCTCCTCGTTGTTTTAAAAATGTACGATCTCTACCATGCGATTACCTATCTCAAGCTCTCGATCTTGGATGACAGGAGATCTGTTTAAAAACTGGATTCATCAGTTGGATGCCATTTTTGGTAAGCAGAAAAGAAAAGTTATTCTTTTTGTTGATAACTGCCCTGCACATCCAAAAGACATCCCTACCACAAACATAAAAATCGTTTTTCTGCCACCTACTGCCACATCCAAGTTGCAGCCCTTAGATCAGGGTATTATCAAAGTGGTCAAACAAAAGTACAGAAAAAAATTAGTCCAGCGGTACTTGAGAGACATGGAGGGAGAAAATCCAACCAAAATTAATCTTTTAGACTCTAGTGATTTTATTACTGCTGCTTGGGATGAAATTGACCCACTCATTATTAAAAACTGTTTCCGGAAGGCGGCATTCAAATTTTCAGACGAGCCAAATACCACCGACAATATCATATCAAATATCACAGAAACTGAGGAAACTCTCCAAAATTTTCCAGATTACGCGGCAGTGGATGATGCCCTAATAACGAGCAGCACTCGCACACTCGGTGACATTATCGCCGATTCTCTCTCACTCACCACCTCTGACCCTGTGGGGAGTGAGAGAGAAAAGAGTGACTCAAGTAGAAGAGGACGACCATTTACCAACTCCTTCAGTTTCTGCTGGGTTGCAAATTGTGGGTGAGCTCAGAAAAATTGATTTCTACCATGGAAAATGCAGAGGACATGCTAACTTATGTTAACAGAATTGACAACTTCCTCTCCACACACGCAACCAAGAACCTGAAACAAAGTACTCTTGACAAGTTTCTCTCTGGTCAGTGATACATATTATTGATGTGAGTATTCATAACATTCCTGTACGAGTATTAAGAATTAAAATATATTTTACGTACAGATTTTGCTTTATGATTTTGTTTTTTACTTTTCCCCGATAAGACGCTTTCCCGTTTAAGACGCTCTTTAACGTCGGTCCCCTGAAGAGCGTCTTAACAGAGTTATACTGTACTTTATGACGTGTTTTTATAAACTGTTAATTTTTATTTATTTGAAATTTTCATTCACATGATTTATTTATATAAATTTTAAATTATGGTCTTTACATAAAGTAATTGAAATGAAACTGTGTGTGTGTGTGAGCTGTAAATTAACTTTGGCATAAATTTTTCGAAATGTATTAGTCAGTAGATTGATATGTAAATACCGAAAACTTGTATGAATTTGCAATCTAATTTTAAAATTTATTCTTTTAATATTTAATACTTTTTTTAACCTTAGGTTATAAGTGCAACATGCACTTGTCCTGCTGGAGGCACTCCAGCATTTTGTAAGCATGTATTTGCATTACTTCATGCAATCAATGATTACATAACAAAAAAAATGTATGAAGCGCCAACGGAAAGCTTACAAACATATGAATTCCATATGATTTATCTATAAATAGATGGTTTCAAAATACTTTTAAAAAGTTTGCTTGTTTAAACCATTGTTTATCTCAAATTAGAGAGTTAATATGAAAGTTTTTGATTAATAAATATTTATGCATTGATGAAAATGAATTTTATTTTTACAGCACAATGAATTGAACATTAGATTGAAAGAATGCAATATACATATATATAAATGTATAGTCGCATAAAATATCCATTCAGAATTAAATTAAAAATGTATCTGATGTAGACAAAACAAATACTTTTATACAATTTAAATTATAAATAACACTATTTAAAAATATGTGAATTTAAAACAAAAAAATCACAAGATTGTTGCATTAGACATTCCACAAACGTTTCAGGTTATAAAAGTAATTGGATATATTTCAGCCCCAGCATTGAAAAATAAGAATTTTTAAAACAAGAAAAAATGTACAACCAGACTTAACAAATAATTTTCAGTAATTGAGTTGTTTTTTCTCTTCAAAATGGCATAAGTCACTTTGTTTTTAAGGCTAAAAAGTGCCCCTTTTTCAAAAAATATTTTTGGATACAGTAACTGTATAAATAATTTTTTTTATGCTTTATCAAATTATACTAAGTTGATTCTGGTCAGTCTGACCAGCTTTTATTTCACTACTTCCAAAATTAAGAATTTAAGTTTTTCAAACTCATAAAATGCCCAATTTTTAAAATTTTTTATTCCTTTTAAGTGATTAGTGTTTCATAGATTATTGTGCGCAAAAGTTATAACGGATCGGAAATCCTATACCCTTGTTGGTTTTTAAAAATTATTTAATAAAAATTGGCCTTGAAATCAATTTTATAATTATGTAACTATGAAAACTAAAAACATAATCAAGCAGACACAATTTGAGTAATGAAAATTGAAAGTAATAAATCCAAATAAACAGTTACAGAATAATTAACTATTCGAGTTTAAGAGCAAGATAGTCGTAAACAAATGACACCGTATGCACGTGCACAAGAGCTAACTGGAATTTTGTGATCGTGACGTCACATGAATTTAGTCCATTAAGAGTTTTCAGAGAGTGTGTGGGAGATCAGACGAGCGAGAGCGTGGAATTACGGCGCCCATTGTAAGTGTTCCGAAATACCCCCGATCAACCGAGTGTGAAAATAAAGGTGTTTTGTCAACATCCTCGTTTGGTTTCCTGAGAGCAAACACATAGGGACCACTCCCCAACATGGTCCGTTCAGTTGAGCCGGAGAAGTGAGCTATTCAAGGTGACGTGCGTAGTGGTCCCTTTTATGTGTTTTTATTGTTATAAATTGAGGACTCAATTAATTTTAGAAAAATGTTTAAGAACT
The DNA here is from genome assembly GCA_019973935.1 of Trichonephila clavipes. NCBI lineage: Eukaryota > Metazoa > Arthropoda > Arachnida > Araneae > Nephilidae > Trichonephila > Trichonephila clavipes. The sequence continues at coordinate 58,988 of BMAU01000192.1, forward strand.
GCCGTAAGGAAGATCTTCGGAACGTAGCTCTTGAACTTGGTAAGATTGTTGCTTAAAAAGTAACTATTGTTGAGTTAACTGAAATTATTAAAGAGGATGTTGAATTTGTTAAAGAATTAATTCAAGTTACGATCGAGGACCGTAAGAAAGCAGAGGAAGCGCGTAAAAAAGCAGAGGAAACTAGGTTAAGAGAAAAGGAGCTTCAGCACTTCCTGCCTAGTGTAGAAATGCATTACTTACTAACCGCAACGAGTATAAACAGAAAAAAAATGTGTTTTGCTAAGCTCAGCAATTTGTTACATTGAAAGTGGAAATGGTGTATTCCCAGTCAAAGCAATTCTAGACAGCGGAAGTACCTCGAATTTTTCAACTAGGAGCTTATGCGATTTAATTGGATTGAAAAAAATAAAAAACTAATGTTTCGGTTTCGGGACTAAACAAAACAGTAATTCCGATTGACTCGCGAGTTTCAGTATCTATTAGCAATAAAGAAGGGAGTTATATTAAAACATTAGACTTTTTTTGGTACCAACAGTAACGGAAGATCTTGTTCCAACAACGAAAATCGATTTTAATCTGAATAATATTCCCAATCTTTTAAATTAGCTGACAAAAATTTCAATACTCCAGAGCGCGTGCAAATGCTTTTAGGTGCAGAAATATTTTATGAATTAATGTTACCCGGACAGCTCAAGATGGAGGGTTCAAATGTTATTTTTCGAAACACTATTTTCGGATTTGTCGTTTCCGGTTCTACTTCTTCAGGTGTGAAGGGAAAAGAGCATTATGGGCTTATTCAGATTGCGGATAATTTAGAGCTTTCAATTAAGAAGTTTTGGGAAATCGAAAGCGTAGAAATCGATTCTGTTAGAACCAGTGAATTAAATATTTCTGAAGATCAGTTTAAAAACACTCATTAGAGAGATGACCAGGGAAGATATACGGTGGCGATGCCATTAAAAGAAGATCCTTCATGTCTTGGTGAATCCAAACAAACCGCAATGCAGAGATTAAACTCTTTGTGGAAACGACTAAGTAGAGATAAAGAAAATTTGTCCCTCTATGAGAAATTTTTACAGGAATATGAGGATTTGGGCCACATGAGGAAAATCAAGGCGGATGGGTCTGGAGTTGCATTTTACATGCCACACCATGGTGTTGATGGCCCCGAAAAGTCTACAACTAAACTGTGAGAACTGTTTTTAATGTATCAAGTCCTTCAACGAGTGGGAAATCTCTAAGTTCAATTCAATTTAATGGTGGAATGGTCCAAGAAGACCTCTTTTCCATTATGGTTCGCTTCCGAAAGCACAAGTATGCCTCTACTACGGATATAGAGAAAAATGATTCGCATGATAAACATACACCCAGAGCAAACGTGTTTGCAAAGAATTCTGTGGAAGAAGGGCATAGGAGAGCCAATAAAAACGTACGAGTTAACTACAGTCACCTACGGCACAGTGCACCTTATTTAGCCACGAGAACTTTGAAGTAGTTGGCGATGGATGAAGCTAATAATTTTCCTTTAGCAACTCCTATGGTGATGAGTGACTGCTACATGGATGACATACTTTCGGGATCCGAGAGTATAGAAGAGGTAATAGAATTGCAGCATCAATTAATGGAAATGTTCAAGACCGCAGGGATGCATCTTCATAAGTGGTGTGGAAATTTACCCGAGATGACTTCACATCTACAGGAGTATGCTTTCTTGGCACACCTCCTTCAAAAAGTTTTGACTTCAAATTTAAGTCGCGCTGAATCTCTATCACTTTCATTAGCATATGTCTGGGTACTGAGTCTATATTTATATCGAAGAAAAAAACACGAAATTTGTCTATCAAAGAACTAAAATCTTTAAATTTTGCTTCAAATTCATTTCTAAGATTTGAAATTCTTCATACATATTTTTCATACGATGCAATATTTATTATTCATGTTGAATGTCAGGAAGTGCGTTAAATTTTCACTTTACAATTGCTTTTCCCAAAAAATTAACATGTGCCGATATATTGTCCAGTTGGCAAAAATATTCGTTGTGGTCCGCGAATTTGACACCCCTATTGAACAACATAAGCTTATGCTTTATTTTGAAAGTATACAATTCGATGGGTCATTTAGACCCGCCTAATTGTTACAGATAAATCATCATAATACTAAGGTGAACAACCGTCCTCCTTTTATAAATTCTGTCCATCCTCGAAAAATGTGACGGGGCTTTTATCGCGATTTCAATTAACTGTCCTCTTGGGATTTCTTTGGGACTGGAATGGCAATTCTTTCCAACCAACTAAAAAAAACGAGTATATGCAAATTAGAAATCATATATATATATTGGAAGTTTAGCATTCGCGAGGTTGGTGAGTAGAGAAGTAGTCGCAAAGTGATATGAGATAAAGTCTAGAAGAATTTTAATTCTGAGGAATTAGCCTAGCCGTGCTGGTGTAGACGAATCAAAAGTGGGCCCGAGACCAACGGAGCAAAGCCTAAGCAAGAACCAGACAAATTAAAGCTGGAACGGAAGATTTAAGGACCGTAGCTGTTTACCTAGGATAAAGCGGTAAGCTTGATTAATTAAGCTTTAAGTACAAGACGTTTACTTTTGACATATATCTTTAATCTATAAAGATAGATTCAGTAGTTAATTGCGTTATTTATAGGTAATACACTCATGTCCATAAATTAAGGATAATGAAGTTCAGGCAAAGAAAGAGACAGAAGCAAAACAAATTTGACTTATTTGTAAAGCCTATTTATTAAGCAAAAGGTAAAGAGCAAAAAAGATGCTATATGTTTGACATAATTAATAAAAATTGCGATTTTTACTTCCTGGGGCAAATTTCAAAAACGAACCTATTTACAAAAAGCAGTATAACATGGTTAGTATGATGGTTAATATGGAGTATGTCTCCCGGATGATGCAATACAGGCCTTACAACGCCTAGGCATGCTGCGTATCAAATTATCAATCTCATCTTGGAGAATATTACACCACTCATCAAGCAATGCCCTCCGAAGTTTCGGTAGACAGGTGGGAGGGGGTTGACGGGCTGCAATTCGTCGACCAAGCATAGCCCACACATGATCTATTGGATTCACGTCCAGTGAGTATGCTGGCCAATTCATACGGGTGATATCATCCGATTGAAGGCATTCGTCTACAATGTTTGTACGGTGAGGACGGGCGTTCTCATCCATAATCAGAAATTCAGCACCCATGGCTCCCTGAAACAAACGTACATGTTGTTCTAGAATGACATCCCGATAGATGTGATCTGTCATCGTTACACTCTGAACATGCAGATCAGTTCTGGAACCAAGAATAATTCCTCCCCAAACGAGCCATCCTGCACCAAAGTAACGGTGTCGTTCAATGGTGTTTGTTCTCTTGGTGGTAACGGGTACCCGGCGTTTTCCATATTAATGTCCAGCGAGAATCGGACTGCAAACTAAACCTGGACTCGTAGGAAAACATCACACAAGACCACTGTTGTGGTGTCCACAATGCATGCTCTCTACTCCAGGTTAATCGCAGGCGACAGTGAGTTGCGGTAAGTGGAACACATCTGACAGACCTACGAGCATATAGATCAATGTGCCCTAAGCGTCTGTACACGGTCTGCCGTGAAACTGTCGTACCAGTAGCTGAAGAGAGCTGACGAGACAGGTCTGATGCTGTGCTCCGTCTGTTTCTTTTGGCAGTAACTGCCAAATATATATATATATACCGGTCCTCATTCGGCGTTGTAACTCGGGGGCGACCTGTGCTGTAACATCCACTCACATTACCATGATATTGGAATCGTTTCTAAAGCCTGGAGATGACACTCTGGGTGATTCCAAGTTCCTCGGATTATTCGAGCTGGGTACGTCCACATTCCAGTCGTCCAATAATTCTATCACGTAAAAAATCATCCAAATGTTTCCTTTGTGCCATAACTATGCGGTTATTGCACTGAAAGGCTTTTAAAGCGCTTGTGAACAATTTTACTTCTTTGTCCCCATTCCTTATATACCTCTCTCTTACACTCTCGTCATTGTGACGTACTATCCGCGCCATCTGGTGGTTTCCTGTAATTTGCATATTCTTCTTCAAGATGTGTGTGGTTATTCTACAGGTTAAAGTTTTATTTTAGAGTTCAATTTTTGTGTGATTCTGAATTATCCTTAATTTATTGACATGAGTGTACACGTTGTTTCATACTCATTTTTCATCCTCCTCCTCTTAGATTAATATTGTGTCGTATTGTGTTTAAACTAAGATCTTAATAAACAGATTTCAGTATGAATGAATTTAGTAGTTCTTCGTTCCTTTCCACTGACATAGGTCGCGTGAATAATGGAGAGTGTGTGTCCCCAATGGGTGGAACACCACAAAGTGTTCTCCTTTTCAATATTTTAAAACCGATGTGTTACTCTCTATTCAGAGATGAACTAATAATGTTTCCAATATATTGAAGAATGATTTGAAACAAATATCACTGGAAATAACAGTTTTCAATGGTGTTTTTTGACTTCATCGCAAGTAAATTGGGCAGATATAGAAAATGGTGTTGAATCTTTGTCGAAAGAAATGCCTGATATTAAAATCGATGACGATTGTTTGTTTGAAGAAATTAGAAGATTGAATGTATATTTAACCTTTAGCTTCGCACTATTGCGTTTCTGAAACATATGTTTTATTTTAATTTAACAGACTCAATATTTTTTAATTACATGCAAATCACTTATCTGAGAAAAAAAGATTACTGCAATAAAATACTGTATCCCCCCGTTGTTTAGACTCTTCCCATATTAAGAGTAGAGAGACTGTCGCTCACTCTGGCGGACAGAACAATCTTCAGTAATGGTCAAGTTTTGGAACTGTAAGGATGTACGAGCATGCGCTCCGATCCCTTTCAATTCTATGCTAACTATTAGCTCTCTAGTTAGTTATGTATGTAAATGTTTGTTTTGTCTAATAAATGTGTTTAATTAACTAGTGGACTTTGTAAAGAACCCCTTCCCCGCGTGTCCCTTTATTACTTTGGGTCACATCCCCTCATAATTTGGCGCCCACCACGTCATCATCTGACGCCCAACGTGTAATTAGTTACAAGAAGCTTCGCCGTTGCTCGGTATTAATTTTCAGGTTAACAGCTCGAATGTTGTTATTCTCCTGTTATATGGATTTATTACTCAGTTCTCATCCGTAAAATGAGCAAGTAACAAATCTTTGGTTTAATCTTCAACTGAAGTGCAAGTAAAAGTTTTTTTATCTTGAATTTTCTTTTAAGTATTATACCTTATAATACTAGTTTCATTATTGCATGCCCAAATGCAAATTAGATTTTTAATATCCTAAAGAATTGTTGAATTCTTTAAGTATTGATCTCATTGTTCAGTATTAGAAAACATTTCTGTACATTCCTGTGCTAATTATATAAACTGTTCTCATTGACTTAACCCTCTAAGTGGATACCTTCCTCCTGAAAAGTTATTCCGAAAGCATTTCACTCTTATTTTCGTATTCCCTTCAAAAATTCAACAGACTTCAATTCTTTCCCCCTTTTAAAACTTGGGAGGTCGAAAGGGGACAATTTTATGACTTAGTTCGGCGTCTTTGACTTTCGGCGTGAGAACCAGGATAACAATCGTTTACAGCTAGCTGTTAAGTTGCCTTGGGCAATCTTGTATGAAAACCGTAGTTCTACTGTGTCGTTTTCCCGATAGATTCAGTCACAGTAAAATTAAAACAAAATGTAGGGTAAAAAAAACATGAAATAAATGGCGTGTTAAAAGTTGAAAAATAGTTGTATTTTCTTCAAAAAAAATTATTTTTCTATCATTTTTTAAAAATTAAAAAATAGTATTGCGATTGCGATAGTATTGTTATTGCGATTTGAACCAGAAAAAAGCATCCTGTATTCATTTTTGAATATGAGACTAAGAAAACGCGCTCACTTTCCTGTTTTTAAAAAAGTTATGAGGTAAAAGAGTAAAGGTCCTATCTTTTTTTCTTAAACAATAAGACAATAAATGGTGCATATTTATGAAATAAAATAGATCTTTCTCTATTCAATTATATTTTTAATTTAAAATAACATAAAAAATGATTTCAATACTTTTAATTTATTTAAATTTAAATCATATTAATGATATTTTTATGTTAACTGAATATTTTTCGGAAAAAATTTAAATTTTCCTTCCTAGTGTTCTCTTTTTCGAACTTCTTCTATTAAATAAAATTTCCTTCTTTACATAGGCATTTGTGATGGACATAACACACATTTAGTCAATAATTTTTAATTTAAATGGGGGATATACTTCTTCAAATGCGCATGACAGTACTTCTAAACCATTTTCTACTCACGTTAAATTTCTTATCTTTCTGTTTCTTTTATTAAAAGGAAAAATGTCACACATCGATAACTACATTTTTACACAATTCAGTCATTACAAATTCTATTGTGAGAAAAGTTCTCCCTATTTAATTTTGTCTTTCAAAACAGTACACTTAAAACAATTTTGTTCAGTGAAGTTAACCGACAGTTCCACAATGTATTCATACCAAATTTTAAAAACAAATTTAACACTTGAAAATGTATCCTGTTTTAAATTTTTCAGTATACGCAAATATTTCCTGCTGTAGGGAAGATATAGTATGAGAGAGATGTGGTGTGCGGTTGTGAAAGAATGTTTTCGTACGTGTAGACTATTTTTGAAAATTTAAATATCACTGAAGCTGATCATATATCTGCAAATGAGCCTTATTTTAATGTGTGCTGGTATCAAAGTAAAACACTTTACAATAATAAACAGCCCATGGGCTTATACTCAATATCAAACTATTCGCAAAATGGCATACAACTTCTATTCAAATTGTAAAGAAACTGAAATATAAATATATCTTACTGCAGTCAAAAATATTCATAATATGTAAATATCCTATTCCTCCACTTATTTCAGTACATTTTAAAAACTGTAGCTGAATGCAATTTTTTATATTTATAAACGAGGCATAAAAGCTCACACAGTCGTAAAAATGTCTCTTTATCATTTTTAAATATACTACTATAAAACGTATATGGATTGCAAGATCAGTTGTAAAATCTTAAAAGCTTTTAGAGGAGCTAAAAACATGTAATTTTGGATTGATCAAATGTTTAATATAATACACAAATATTGTCACGGAGTTCGAAAGAAGTACACAGTTCAATTAAACAAACAATTAGATTTATTCTAACGCTTGGAGCTCGATACAACACTGGACTGAGAACATGCCCAACTGGCGATGAACTCTGCTCTTATACACTTCGGAATATTCGAGAAATAACCAGTATGCACTCTAAAGAATGATCTGGATTCATCTAGAACCTAGAGAAACAATACATTAAAAACGGAAACAAAATTCCAGTCTTTGGATAAATCTGCCGGGATTCGAACCCGAGAAAGTTCAGTCCAACGCTCTGCCAACTCGGCTATCGGGACTTGTAGCAAATTATGCGTGCGGCATTGCTCCCTCGAAAAAAGAAGACAGCGCCCCGCTGTCATTTTGTTCAAGGGTCTTTATTCTGGAACGAGTGATGGGTCCTTTGTATGATTCTTTGGGAGGAATATCCTCGGTTTCGATTTGCTCGGCGGGATCATGGTACGGTTTCATACGCAGTACATGGACAACTTCTCTTAGTTTTCTTTTTCGTGAAGCAGGATCAAAATCTTGTACTGCGTAAGTCACGGCTGATAAACGGCGTAGCACCTGATACGGTCGAAATACCTTCTGAAGAGTTTTTCGGAGAGACCGACTTTTCTCACTGGAGTATAAACCCATACGAGATCTCCGGGAGCGTAAGATACCATTTGGTGTTTGGAATCGTAACGTCGACGATCTTTGTCTTGAGCTCTCAGAGTGTGCACTCGGGCTAGCTGTCGTGATTCTTCGGCTCTGGCTGCTATCTTGGTGATGTTATTGTCATCAAAATCGTTAGGACAGAATGGTAGCATTGTATCTAGTGTCGTTTCCGCTTCACGACCATGAAGTAAATAGAACGGCGTAAAACCTGTGGTCTCTTGTTTAGCGGTATTATAAGCGAAGGTTACAAATGGTAGAATTTCATCCCAATTTTTCTGCTCTACATCCACATACATTGACAACATGTCGGCCAAGGTCTTATTGAAGCGCTCCGTCATTCCATTTGTTTGGGGATGATACGCCGTTGTGAAACGATGATCAATGTTACACAAGTCGACGAGAGAGGAAACAAGTCTGGATCGAAAGACGGCTCCACGATCTGTGATAATTACTAGAGGAGCTCCATGCCTGAGGACAATTTCTTCAAGTAAGAACTTCGCTATTTCGTCGACTTCGGCTGTCGGCAAGGCTTTTGTTATTGCATATCGTGTTGAGTAATCCGTGCAGACTATTATCCATTTGTTTCCATGAGCAGACTTTGGAAATCTCCCAAGGAGATCAATTCCAATGCGATGGAAAGGAGCTATAGCTGGAGGGATGGGAACTAAACGTCCAGGTGGTCGTTGAGGAACGGACTTTCTCCTTTGGCACTCCCGACAATGCATGACATACCGAACGACATTTCGGTACATTCCCGGCCAGTAAAATCTCTTGCGTATCCTGTCATAAGTTTTCGCGAAACCAAGGTGTCCTGCGGTGGGGGCGTCATGAAAGTGCCTTAGTATGTCTGCTCGTAGATGTTTAGGAATGACTGGCAACCACAACTTTCCATCTGGATCAAAATTCTTCCTGCAAAGGATACCGTCGATAAATCTGAATTCTTCGTTTTTGGATGAGTTGCTCAAAAGTTTTAATTTCGCAAGGTCTTGATCCTTTTTCTGTTCCATCGCAAGGTTCATACTCGTCGTGACTGCTAAAAATTTGTCTGATGTTTCCGTTTCCTCTCCACTGGATTTCTCGAAAGAGCGTCGGCGTCACTATGCTTCTTACCGGTTTTATATTTTACGTCAAAATCATGCTCTTGAAGTCGGAGGGCCCATCTGGCAAGCCTTCCTGAAGGATCCTTTAAATTCATGAGCCAGCACAAGGAATGATGGTCAGTTACAACAGTAAAGTGTTTTCCGAAAATGTACGGCCGAAATTTGTTGGTAGCCCATACGATGGCAAGACATTCCCTTTCTGTGGTGGAATAATTCTTTTTTCGGCTTTTGTCAGAGTTCTAGAAGCGTATGCTATAACTTTCTCGACATTATTCTGAATTTGTACTAGGACAGCTCCGATACCGTACCCGCTTGCATCAGTATGGATTTCTGTAGAAGCTCTTTCGTCGTACATCCCCAATACTGGATCCGAAGTAAGTGCTTTCTTAAGACTGTTAAAGGCTTCCACCTCTTCAGGACCCCAATGAAACTCCACGCCACTTTTCAGCAACGACTGCAAAGGTTCGGCGAGATAACAGAAACCTTTAATAAATCTTCTAAAGTATGAACAAAGGCCAAAGAAAACTTCGTATGTCATGTATATTCTTTGGAGTGGGAAAATTTCTTACGGCTTTTTATTTTGTCGGGATCGGGACGAACGCCATTACTAGATACAAGATGGCCCAGAATCTTTACTTCTTGGGCAGCAAAAAGACACTTCTTTGAATTTAATTTAAGACCAGCTTCCTGAAGACATTTTAGAACAAGTCTTAATCGTATAAGATGGTGTTCAAAAGTTTCTGAGAACACTATTATGTCATCTAGGTAACAAAGACACATAGTCCATTTAAAAATGGCGTAGCAAATTGTCCATCATTCTCTCGAAGGTCGCAGGTGCATTACAGAGACCAAACGGCATGACTTTAAACTCGTATAAGCCTTCGGGGTAATAAATGCCGTCTTTTCACGATCCGCTTCGTCTATTTCTATTTGCCAATAACCAGATCGGAGATCCATGGAAGAAAAGAACATGGCACCTTTCAGACAGTCGAGCGTATCGTCAATACGAGGCAGAGGATAAACGTCTTTTTCGTGACGCTATTCAGCTTGCGATAATCGACGCAAAAACGCCAACTACCGTCTTTTTCTTACGAGCACAATGGGTGATGACCAAGGACTTTCAGAGGGTTGGACGATACCTTCATCAAGCATTTTCTGAACCTCTTCATGAATGATGCGTCTTTCAGTCGGCGAGACTCTGTAGGCTCGTTGGTTGATTGGAGCATGATCACCAGTAAAAATCCTGTGTTTCACATTCGTCTTCGCGGCTGTCGACTTGTCGGTCTTCGTGAAAAGCCCAGAAAATTTCCGGAGTAGTTCGGATAGCTTGTTTCTCTGTTCGTCACTTAACTCGGGTGACATCATTAACGAACAATTCATCTGTGACTCCGAAGTTTCTTGCTGGTCATCCAAGCAACCCGATGTGTCGGAAATAACACATAGATGCCCTTCATTTAGTGGTTCAGCTTGGCCTATGCACATTCCTCTAGGGATGATTTGGTTTCGGAACTGCAGGTTGGTAACCCAGACATCACTTTTTCGTTACGATATGTGGATACCATGGACGGTGTAGCAATATTTTTCTCGAAGAGCAAATGTTTGCTGCCGTCTAGAACTACATTTATGTCTCCTCGGGTTTGATATCCTGATACTGTTATTCTAGTTAAAGAATGCGGCTTAAGTGTATAGTCCCTGGTGGCATACAAATTCCAGGCGTCAGGCGCTGTGGAGTCTCGACAGATGTCTTCTAGAACAAGTTCATTTTGTCCACAGTCTATAACGGCTTGAGACTCCTCTAAAAAGTCCCATCCTAGGATGACGTCATGGCTACAATGTGATAAAACAATAAATTCAAAAGGCAGTTCTCGATTGTTTATACGGACACGTAAAACACATTTTCCTATCGGCCGAACAAAATTTCCATCCGCAACTTTCAGCATAACGCTCTTGGCATCAGCAAACAGAACTTTCTTTAAAAATCGGCGATACTTATCGGATATGACAGAAAACGATGCCCCAGATTCTACTAGAGCACGTATCGGCTTCTTATCTATTATTACGTCTAGTTGGTTACCAGTCATCTTGGCGGTCGACGGAGGATTTCCAGTACACGCGGCCTCACCTCCTTGGAAGGTCGCTCTCCTTAGTTTTCCTCGCTCCTACGGCCTGGCGACTGACTGGATCGGTGATATGGCGACGGGGATCTGTAACGACGTATTGGGGATCGGCCTCTCGTGGGACCTGGCGTAAAACGGCGAGAATTTGGTCGGCGTATTTCTTCTTCAGTGCCAACGTCGTCGAAGTTCCGTCGGCGGTTTCGAGAGTTGTCAAAGACAGCCTTTCTCTCTCGGCAGTAGCGCATTACATGTCCAGGACGTCCGCAGTGGAAACAAACAGGTCTGTTGTCAGCCGTTCTCCACACATCTGTTTTTCTTGGTTCAGGTGGGAATTTCTGAACAGGAGCTCTGTATTTCCTGGTTACAGCGGCGTATGTTGGTCGTGGTCTAGTTTCTGTAGGTTTTGTTGACACTGGGGCCAAAACCCTTTCAACTTCGTCTTGAACGATCTCTTCTAAGGATTGGGGATCGGAGTCCAAAGATTCTTGCGTCTGGTTAACTAGTCGATGGACTTCTTCTCGTACGATTGTGCGAATAAGAGAGACCAAATCAGTCTCATCCGTCAGGGATGCAACCGGTACGACGTTTGGAAGCCTTTCAAATCTCGGTCGACCAACTCTCTTCTGCTTCATATCTTCGATATAGTTGCACCATTTGATAAAACTTGCTGTGTCGTTGATTTCTCTCGTCAACAGGGCCTGATAAATATCCTCAGCAACACCTTTCATTAGGTGTGGCACTTTTTCGTCTTCTCTCATCAGAGGATTTACCTCTTGGCAAAGTCCTAATACACTTTTGTATGTAGGACTGTGTACTCTCGCCTGAACGCTGGGCTCGGCATTTTAGTTGTTCTTCTGCCCTTCTGGTATATTTTTGACGGTCACCGAAAAGTCCACTTAGTCCATTTTTAAACGCTTCCCAGGAATCTAAGGCGTCTTCGTTGTTGACATACCACTGTCTCGCAGTTCCGTCAAGAAAGAAATAAACGTTAGCCAGGCACATCATGTCATCCCACTTGTTAAAGTTGGCTACTCGATCGTACTCTTTAAGCCATTTGAGAGGGTCTTCCCCAGGCGCTCCTCGGAAGGTCGATGGGCTCCTCCATTGCTGTAACGAAGGTGTTACTACAGCGGGCTTGGCTTCTTGCTCGGTCGGCATTTTTGTCCTCTTCCTACTATTTTCTTTTAACAGTCCGAATTCGGGGATAATCCTCTTAACCGGAGGCTCCTGCGAAGGTTGTCACTATTATCCACGTTTGACGTAATTGTACCCCGCGCCTCCACCAAACTTGCCACGGAGTTCGAAAGAAGTACACAGTTCAATTAAACAAACAATTAGATTTATTCTAACGCTTGGAGCTCGATACAACACTGGACTGAGAACATGCCCAACTGGCGATGAACTCTGCTTTTATACACTTCGGAATATTCGAGAAATAACCAGTATGCACTCTAAAGAATGATCTGGATTCATCTAGAACCTAGAGAAACAATACATTAAAAACGGAAACAAAATTCCAGTCTTTGGATAAATCTGCCGGGCCGGGATTCGAACCCGAGACCTGAGGAAGTTCAGTCCAACGCTCTGCCAACTCGGCTATCGGGACTTGTAGCAAATTATGCGTGTGGCAATATACATGTTATTAAGCAAATACATTTGAAAAATCAAACTTCCTTCTGAAATAAACGTAATTGAAAAAGAAAAAAATGTTTAATTGCAAATGAGTGGAAATACATGTTTATCTAAGGGGTATCCCTAAAGTGAGGTAATCCTCAAACTTAAGACTCAAACTCAGTGGCACAACAATCCATGAGGGCCAGGAACTACTGTGCCCATCATAATACACGTGACCATTGTACGCTGAGGTGCATGAACAGATGTCCCGATTTGGTGGTCTGTCTGAAGAGAGACCTTCAGTGTTTAAGACCCGAAGCAAGCTTGGTACTCATTTATCGACCAAATGTAGCGGGGATGAAAGGCAGAGTCGACCTTGCGCAGCCCGTTAAGAGAACCCCAGACCTGTGGTGGGGAAGATCTATACACTACCACTCGATCCTATTCGGTGAAAAATAGAATTTAATGTTAGAATCTTATATAAATCCCTAATGAATGAGGGAGTCCAAACTTTTTTTTTCATGTAAACTGTTTAGACGGAAATGGTTAATTATGAACATTTCACAAGTTGCATAAATTAAAATTAACTGTTATAGTTTACATGAATTTTTAAGGGTTCAAAAGGTGTATTTCGGCTGCACGAATTAATTTTAAAAGGAATACGGTTACGAAAAAGTAGTACAAATCTATCTAAAGTAGGGTTTGTTACCTTGCATATTGTCAAACACAACAATGCATTGGAAGCCAATTCCACAATTCGTTGTTATAAAAATGTATGGAAAATTACAAGATTTATTTTTGCATTTGTAATTTATAAAATATTTTTTTCCTGAGAACTTTAAAAGCTAGACCGGCATCCATCAAAACCGCGGTTCTCTCTCTGTTTTTCCAGATCGCCCTGACTAAGCCGGCTCTGCCATAGTAAGTGAAAATGCCGGATTTTGTTTGTCAAGATCATTTTATAGCAGACTGCATTTTTCATGTATTTTAGATGGTCGTTTTATATTTTCTACATCAATATCTTAATGTCTGAATTTAAAATTACATAAAATTCTGACATTCGCATCAATGTCCATTATAATTTTTATTAGTATACGAGTGTGTCATCAAACGATTACATGATTATTAACATATTATTTTAACAATTAATATTAAGTATAACATAATGCACACAAATTTTCTGAACTTTAAAATAAATATTTCGAAAACTACTTCAGGTACACCCAAAATTTTCATTCCTATGCTTTAGCTTCTCAGTTTTGCTTCTATGTAAGATTTATTGTCATTGTATATTCATCAATTTTTTTAGTATATTTTTGCTCTTAGCATGCACTTTTCAACTGAATTGTATGAAATCTTCGAAATATATTAAAAGATACCAAAAGAAGCTATATAATAAAATTTGAAATTTTTATTATACTCAAACAATTGCTAAAACTTATGGTAAATAATTTTAACCGCGTGATGCATTTTTTCGAAATTTCAAATGGAATTTCTAACATAAAATTTCTAGCTTTATACGGTCGAGATTTCAAAAAATGTCCAGATTTTAATAACTTATTCAGTTAGCATTTAAAAAGGTAAATGTTGAGGTATTTTGTATAAATGGATAATTTTGAACAATAATTCGAATGTTTTTGAATAGCTCGAATTTAAAATTGATTTTATGTTTATTTATATGCATAAATGTCTACTGTTAATGTTTCCGTATATTTTTGATTACCATTTATTCAAACATTCAAGTTATAAAAAAATGTGTGAAAATCTTCATTCATGTTCTTTTGATGTAAACTGAAGTTGAAGCACTTAAAATTCAAATATAATTCGGTGTATTTTAACAATATATAACTAGACACTGTACTTAAACTTCCCTGAACACTTGGGCTTTGAAATCTAAAAAAAAAAAAACTAATAAATCTTAATTAGTTTTTTTTTTTCGTTATTTTTATCAAAGAGTAAGAAAATGTTTCAAATGATTTGATGAAGTTTTAAATTTATTCATTTTTAGTGGTTGGAAAATTGAAAAGGTTTCAAATTTTAAAGAGTTTGGTGTTTTATTAATTTTTCGGTATCTTATAATAAAATAATCATGTTTCAAAAACTGAAAGCTTTGATTAAAATAAGTAAAATGTAGCGAAAGAATATACTTAAAAAAGATAATTTGTCTAACTATATAAAATAGCAGATTGCACTGACACGCCCCAACTTTTGTTACAGTTTCAAATTAATATGAAACCAAAAGGGAATTGTAACATATTTTACTTATGCGTTGGGACTTTTCAAAACTTTTAAAATACGATGAAACAGATAAACATTTCCTGGGGTCTAAAGAAATTTCCCCTCAATTTTTTACGATTGCCCCAGGGTTTCCTGCGAGCCATAAAAATTCACCTGAGTGTCCTGCTGTGTTGCTTCCACCGTCCCCAATTATCTTTCAAGTTGTTAAACCTTTAAAAGGGGGAAAGGATTTCAGAAAAGTGGGGCTAATCCGCTTTTGAAAACGTTACTTGAAGGCAGAAAAATCAGTGCAGTCCATTTTCGAAGCATCTTTACACTGACGGAATTTTCCGTGCTATCCGATTAGAGGGTTAAGAAATCTTTTTCTTATTTCAAGAAATGCCATTTGCTAAACAGTAGTATACAGTTCAAATTATATTGCATGTTCTTAAAATATATGCTGTTTTGTTTTAAATTAATGCGTAAAACGTTGTTTACTTAAAAGCTTAAGTGAAAACACAAAATAAAATAGATATGTATTCTTTTGGTAAATGATTGCAATCTTTGTTCGAAAGATTAATGCTATAAAACTTCTTTTTTTGTTATATGCTCTTTTTAATAAAATATTCATTTATGTGTATAACTTGTTTAAAGATTTCCTTCAGTTACATAATATATTTAGTGGTTTAAAAGAAAAAGAATATTGATCCATTTCCTTATCAGTTCTAGTATTAATTTTAAACTATTATTCATTTTTGAAACTTGAGATATTTTATGCTGCGTAAGCGAAAATAAATAAAATAGTGAGAAATAGACAGTTCAAGGCTGTGTATAACTCTGAGTTCTAATAACTTTTCTTTTTGAATACTAAGAAGAAATTTTGTTTCGGCTAAGTAGAACTTTTATTTATGAGCATATGATTCTTTTACTTGTGGTATGACATATTTCAAATGTGTTTTCAGATCATTTTGATAATTTTTTTTAACTAAAAGTTTGATAGTAATTTTACTTTGATTGTGTATTGAAAGTAAAAACAACGAAAATATTTTTTTTTTTTTCGTTTTTGTGATTCATGAATTTTTTTTCAAATTGCATATTGTAAGAAATTGAGATATTACTTTTATGTGGTAAAAAATACTGTATTATTATTTCATTAATAACATTTTGTTAAATTTAATTTAAAGTTCAAAGAATATAAATTTGTAATTAATTTGAAGTGACATTTCACGATGACCTATTTAGCAAAAGGTCGCAGGCAGGACCTCCTTGAATTGGCTTAAACGCTAGACATATCAATACCAGACAATTTCAAAGTTCTTGACATAAAAGACGCAATCTTAAAAAGTGAAGGGTATGATGTAGATTTTACTAAAGTATCTTTAAATCGTATTATTAGTGATAGAAAAGAGCTCGAATTGCGAGCTGAAAGAGATAAGGAAAACCAACGAATATTTGAACTGCAAAAACTTCAAATTACAACTGCAGACTCTGCGCTGGTGTCTTCTGCAGACTCCTATATGTTTAAGTTAGAACTCCATAAGCTATTACCGATTTTTGATCCAAAGACAACTGATGTAACAATTTTTCTAGACCTCTTCGAAAGGCAGTTAACATTTTTAAAAGTACCAGTTCCTCAGTGGGTGGTGTGCCTTGTTGGTCTTTTACCGACTGAAGTTTCAAATTTAATCGCAAAAGAATCTGTTGTTGATGCTCAAGACTATTATAAAGTCAAACAAATTTTACTAAAACGCTTTAAATTAAGTGCAGAAAAATTTCGGCAGATGTTTTTCCAGCACACCAAAGATCCTGTAAAAACCTGGCGTGACTTTTATTTTGATGGGTGGCTCAAAGAATCAAAAGTTACCACGCTTGAAGAATTGAAGAATTTGATTGCGGCAGACCAAATTAAAAAGAAAGCCCCTGAAGATTTAAAAGATCACTTTTTGGACCAATGGTGTAGTTGGAATAACCCTCTACAACTTGTGGATAAGGTGGATTCGTATGAAGAAGTTAGAAACATGCGAAATAAAAATAACAAAAACTTTAGTTGGAAACAAAAAGAAATGAAGTCCACTCCTTGGAGAAGAGTAACAACACACGAAATCCTAAGTTGCTGTCACATGAACATTCTCTGTCAGGTGGTTTCCTCAGTCAAAGTAGACGGGAAACCGGGGTTCCCAGTAACAGTAGGCGGAATCCCACTTCAAATGACAGAATACCTGAGAAGAAAATTGTGGATACAAAAGAAGACAGAACTCCTGTATCTTGTTATGGATGTGGTGCTACCGGAATCATTCGATCAAGATGCCACACTTGCAACCCAGTTCGACAAAAAGATACCTTGTCATCAAGTTTGAATCAATCAAACTTTTATAGTTTCTCCAGTGAAAATAATCCCATTAGTATAATTCAAATTTCCATTTGTAATACAGAAGCAGCAGTTTGCGCTGATACTGATGCTACACATTTAGTGGCTGGTGAAAAATTATATCATTTACTTAAACAAAAATGATTGAATTTTGAAGAAAAAACTATGCAGATGACTCTAGCTGATGGTCGTACTCAAACCACTGAAATACTGACAACTTTTGTAGACATTGGTATCCAAGGAAAAGTAATTGCCACGGAGCTAATAATTTTAAAAAATGTTAAAGGCAACAGAACACTTCTAGGTATAGACTTTTTAACAGCTGCAGGGATCGTCTTAGATCTCCAAAGAAAACAGTTGTATTTCACGGAAACATCCCTCAGAAAATACAATTTTGTGAAAGCGCCTCCTAACTTCAATGCTCTTCTCACTGTTGATACTGAACCACATTCTTGTCAACTTCAGGAAAATGAAGGTACTCACCTTTCACTTACACAACGGAAAGAAATCAATTCACTGTTGGAAAAATATAAAGAATGCTTTCAACCAGGGGGAGAGCCTACTCCAATTATTGAACATCGTGTAAATACTAGAAACCATCTCCCAGTAGCAGTGCTACCTTATAGGATGAATCCTTCCAAGAAAGAAATATTAAAACGAGAAATCCATAGACTTCTTTCGGAAGGCATAATAGAAGAATGTGAATCTCCTTATGCTTCTCCAGTCGTACTTATACCAAAACCAAATGGAACATTTCGCCTCTGTATTGATTACAGAAAGTTAAATGAAATAACAGCTGCAGATACATATCCACTGCCCAGAATGGATGACTTTCTACATCAAGCAAAACTTACTCCTTTCATGTCTACATCAGATCTGAGAGCAGGATATCATCAAGTTAAAGTGCATGTTAAAGATCAAGACAAGACAGCATTTGTATGTTCTTTTGGCACTTACCGTTACTAACGGATGCCATATGGTTTGCGCAACGCACCTGCTACTTTTCAAAGACTGATGAACCGTTTTTATAATGGTCTGGAAGACATTCTAGCGTTACCTTATCTAGACGATATAATTGTTTTGTCAGAAACTTTTGAAAAACACATGTTTTATCTTAAAGCTATTTTTGAAAGACTCTTACTTTTCAAACTTAAAGCAAATAGAGAAAAATGCCATTTTGCCTCTTCTCGAGTTCAATATCTTGGATTTTGGATTACACAAAAAGGAATAGAAGTTGATCCAGAAAAAGTAGCCTCTATACTGGATATTCCACCTCCTAAAATGTCAAAGAAGTACAATCCTACCTGCAAACTTATTCTTGGTTTCGACGATATATTCAAAATTTTGCAAAGTTTTCACGTCCAACAAGTTATCTTAAAAAGAAGAAAGTCCAGTGGCAATGGGGATTTGATCAACAAAATGCATTTCAAACCCTTAAAAACTGTCTTACGACACCTCCTGTGTTGAAACAAGCAGATGGTACTCAGCCATATATTATTCGAACAGACGCAAGCAATTATGCCCTTGGAGCAGTTTTACTTCAAGGAGAAGAATCTGATGAACATCCTATAGAATACGCTAGTCGACTGCTAACTCCATCAGAACGCAACTATTCCACCACAGAGAGGGAAGCCCTTGCTGTGGTCTTTGAAGAAATTTCGTGGCTATATTGAAGGAACGGAAATAACCGTGGCATCCGACCACCAACCTCTGAAATGGTTTTTAAACCTCAAGTCTCCAACCGGATGACTTGCAAGATGGGCACTTGAAATCCAGTCTTTCAACCTGAAAGTACAGTATATTCCTGGTAAAGCAAATGTAATTGCAGATATGTTATCCCAGTTACTCAGAAGAAGTGAGTGAGTGAGTGAAGATTAACGTCACTGTTCAGCTAACGAGGGCTTTTGGCGACGGACCACGTAATTTTGAACCATGGTCAAGTGACGTGGACGACACCTGAGCTGGCACCCCCTCTCCTAACTACCACACCACACCAACGGGAGGACGTTTCAGCTCTCGACAGATTTAGCGTGCATCGCTGCCCTACACGGCGGGTCTTTAGTGGTACTGGGCTCGAACTCGTGACAAAGCCAGCCACGATCCGATGCCTATACCACTCGGCTACCGCGGCCACACTCAAGAAGAAGAATTCTTTTGCGAAGCCAATAATATCACGATAGCTGATATGCCAACACGAAGTTGTAAGGACATGCGCGAGAGAAGCGCAGCTTAAAGATGATAATTTTAAAAAATCATCGAGACAGTTTCGAATCCCCTCTGAAAACTGAAGAATATGCAAATTGGGCTGAACGTGGATTTTTGATGAATCAAGGTGTTTTACATCGTTATGTTCCTGATGCTGATTCCGCAGAAGCTCGGTTAGTCATTCCAAATGTTGAACGTGAATTGATAATGCAAAGACATCATAATGATCCGATGTCTGGACATTATGGAGAAGATGGAACATTCCAGAAAATCGCAAAACGATATTATTGGACAGGCATGAAAAAGTACATATCCGATTACATTAAGAAATGTCCAGAATGTGCTCGTTTTAAAGCTACAAACCAAAAGCCTGCTGGTTTGCTTAGAACTCGAATCTACTCACAGAGATTTGAAGTCATTGCTAATGATTTATTTGGACCATTGCCTCAAACTCACTCAGGTAAACAATGGATATTAATTGTTGAGGATTGTGCCACAAAGTGGGTTGAGTTATTTGCCCTTTCTCAAGCCAGTGCTCGTCAATGCGCAACAACTCTCATAGAAGAGCTTTTCATGCGTCATGGCATACCGAGACGAATTATTAGTGACAACGGAACACAGTTTGTCAGTGCTGTTCTACAACAGATTTGATTTACGTTAAATATAAGTCAAAACTTGACACCAGTTTATTCGCCACAATCTAATCCAGTAGAGAGAAAAAACAAAGACCTCTTAAGCCTCGCCTTGCAATACTTGTCGGAGAAGATCATTCTAATTGGCATTACAAACTACCAGTCATTCGTTTCGCCATGAACACAACTGTCTGTGACACTACAGGCCACACTCCTGCATGCCTACTTTTCGGAAGAGAGCTACAAACTATAGACGATGTGGTGCAAGATTTCAAAAGCGTCGTTCACAATGACAATTTTGTTGCCAAAATAACTCCTTATTTAAAACGATTCGCAACTATTACCGAAGACATACGAGAAAGAATAGAAACAAAACAAGATCAGCGAAAAAAGCAATATGATAAAAATCGTCGTCCAGTCTATTATTCTCCTGGAGATAAAGTCTGAGTAACTTTACATCCCATCAGTAATGCAAAGAACAAGAAAACTTCCAAGTTCATGCTAAAGCGTGACGGTCCATATTTAATTCTTACACAAAAGTCACCCACTTCTTATGTTATCGCAAGTCTTACCAATCCATCTGAACCGATATATAGCTACTTACCATACTTCTGCTTTAACAACTTTTAAAGACATGGACATTTCTCCTGTAGCTCCACTTCGAAAAAGAGGCCGACCACGAAAAGTTACGTCCACATCAACACAAAATACACATGTTCCAAGCCCGTCAACTGCTTCAACAGCCATTTCCAGGAGAACCATCCATCCCTCAACAAAGGCTACTACAACAGCAGCTAATTCTTCTGATTCTGTCTCCTCGCCGGGACGTCGTCGGATCCATTTAGACTCTTCCCATATTAAGAGTAGAGAGACTGTCGCTCACTCTGGCGGACAGGGCAATCTTCGTAATGGCCAAGTTTGGGAACGGATGTCGCTCGACCCTTTTCAATTCTATGCTAACTATTAGCTCTCTAGTTATGTATGTAAATGTTTGTTTTGTCAAATAAATGTGTTTAATTAACTAGTGGGGAACGTGTAAGGGATTTGGCGCCCACCGCGTCATAATACAAGATAATTTTGTCACTAGATAGAAGTATATTTTTCCAGAAATCACAACAAGTATAAAAATCTCTGATGCCTCAAGAACTGTGTTTTTGCTGTAAAAAGAATCCATTATATTGTATTCTTCCTCTTGTTTATTGACGAAATAAATTACCGCGTAAGAAATTTAAACATTTTATGGTGAATAATAAAATCCTCATATAAATAAATGTTTTGTAATTTACAGAACTATTGCGCAATGTTGCACTTCTGGAACAAACAAAAAAATGACTGAAACTCAATTTAAAACTGGTGGAGACAACAAGGGGTCCAAGACTTTTGTCTTTCTTATGGTTTATTTAACATTAAACAAAAATTAATTAAAAGGTAGATAAGTTTGAGCAATGATAACGCCTGCTCGCGCACCTCTCGCGTTCTCTTTTCTCTCTCAAAAGTTTTTGTTCTGCTTTTACTAGTTCAAAAGTTTTCGTTTCAGTTTCAATTCACTGCGCCTGCGCGCGAAGATGCTTGGTTTTGGCTGCATGCTACAACGGCCATTCTGACTTACGCTGTCCCAGCGTCATCCTTTCCATGGATACCCAGAGGAGAATCTGAAACATACAAAAAAGACGGAACAGACAAGGACTATACGACAAATACATAGAGATTTAACATATATAATTTTTCTGAACTAGAAGTTTCTCCATCATGTGAAGGCACCTCTTTCCGGAAGGTTGTCAGGAAAACATTGTGTTTCAGGCATAAGAACGTCTTTTAACAAGTTGATCTTTGGTTGAACGCATCGAATTTTCCTCTCTAGAGTTCTGGACGTCTGTTCAAAACGATTTCTCTTTTTCCTTCGTTTCCACTGCCAGGGCTGGAAGATTCTTCGGAGCATTGCAAACCGTCTATATTTACTCTTGTAGGCGTTGAAAGAATGGCACCATTTACTTTTTCTTACACAATACTATATCAGAACATTTTTCTCTTATAATACTCAATTTTAACTTAGTACTCTTAATTTTATTACATTTATAATCCTTAATTAGAGAACTCAAATCATTTTTATTAAAGTTTTTAACATGTGGCAAATCATAACTAGAGTTTTCTATCACATTTTGCAGACAACATTAGGATAAGCATAAGCATGAGCACCTAAAAAGAGGATTCACTTTCATTCAATAAAACATCGCTCTTTGCGTGGCCTAGTTTTTTATTTCAGAATATACACTGGGATGTATAAATCCAAGGTCGGTGATATTGCCGTTCGAACATAGACCGGAAGAGTGTGGATCAAGAAATATTTATGGATTTAACTTCTACCATACGCTGTTCGCCAAAACAGAACTTAATGTTATGATCTCTTCGGAAGGTGTTTGCACTCTAATTAGTGAGGAATTTAAAACTGGGATTGGCAACCTGAATCAGAAATCAAGGCTGTTACGGGCTGACACAAAAATGTTTACATATTGAAATTGTGCGAATTCATCGCTATTTTGTTTTTCGCTCTCGACTTTCAAAGTATTCAAAATGGATGTGGTCGTTAGATTCTTTAGGTTTTAAAACGCTTCTCACAGCCTCTTGCGCAAATGAGATGAATCACCCATCTAAAGCAATTTTTATTTTCTCTTTCAAGATATTGGGGATAGTTCTCTTTAATCTTTGGTGTGATCTATTTTTAAAGGGGTCTTCGGTATATCCATAAGTAATAGAATTTTCTTTATGTGATCCGCTTCTAGATTAAATATCACACTCTTTAGCTAAAGCCTAAACCAATCTTCTGCTTTGAATGCCAATATGGGTTTTCCTTATTTAAAGTTTCAAATAATTTATCAGAAAATAAGATCACATAGAGATTAAATTAACGAACCATAATATATATTGGAAGTTTGCCGTCAAACAAATTGGATGTATGTCTGGATGATTTTACAGCATTTTTAAATAAGTTTAAAACATTGGAATTATCTGAGTACTATAAATAAAAGCTCTTTTGTAAGATTTATTAAAATTTCAGATTTATATTCGTCATTTATTTTCTTGGTTAAAATGCGCGTTCTAATGATTGGAAGAACAGATTAAATTTTCAGATCTGGTGGAACAAAAGAGATAAAGTTTTAATACATCATATTTTCTATGTTAGTTTCGAACTGTTTCTCTTCGACTTTAGCTGCAATTTAAACTTAATGCTTTAAAGTTCGACTTCTTTTTTCTAACTGTGTTAACTGTAGTTTGCGAGCTCAAATTTTCTGTTTTTCTAAAGTTACCTCTCTTTCGTTTTGCGATACTCTCTCATAGTTTTTTGAATTAAATTTTTTAAAGAAATCTGGATCACTTTCAAATGTACTACTGTTCTCCAATTTTTAGTCTTTAGTTTAACTATAGTGATCCCACAGTACCGTCTAGAATCAACAACTCTTTTTTTAGACATTTAGAAAAATATGGAAAGATCTAAAAAAGGTAATATTGAAAAATTATAAGTTTCCGAAAAAACGGATTTCAAACTTTGATCAAAATCGAAATTTTTTTTCAATCCCGGCCTCTACACAGGCGGGGAAAGTTCAAACCTCTAGTTTTCGAAAAAAATGGCGGAGGTCTCCTTCACGGACGCTGCCGTTCATTGTCAAAATTTTATCGCCCCCCATAATAAAAGACAGTTAAAAGTTTTCATTTGTTTCAATTCACTGCGCCTGCAAACTTGGTTTGGCTGCATGCTACATATATATAAATTTTCTTGAGAACTATCTGATGTAATTTTTTCATAGAAATTAAAAAAGGGTTAAATTATAATAAATTGGAACAATGGGGGGAAATTAACATGGTGAAATTGATAAAAGATGGGTGAAATGCTTAGCCATTTCAAAAATGAACACTTTGCATGCGATAATTTAGTTATTCTTGTTGAATTTACTTTGTTCTGCCCTGGAACTAGTGCAGAAGTTGAAAGAGTTTTTTCAGGTGATAATAATTTTTAGACAAGTCAGAAATCAAGATTAAATGACTCGGTAAATCAAGATTTACCAAACTTTACTTCTTTAAGTAGTATGGAATTTGAATTTACATCATTTGCAAAGACTCCGTCAAAGGAACTTCTATGATTTCATAGAATATATAAAGAGTTAAATTTTATTTCCAGGATTAACCCACTGTAACGCTCAGACAACATGACGCCGCTCATATCCACACCTGCACCCCTAAAATATTGCAGGATTCTTTCATCTCACATCATGCCGACCATCGATGGCCATGAGAAAAAAAACAGCTGTATTCCACCTGTGAGCCGAACCTCGCACGAAATTCGAGGTGTAAGAAGGAACCGCCCAACCCCATAAGAGTGGAGAGGGCTTGAAACACGCGAAAAGAGACGTGGCGTTTTGTCCTCTATCACTAATAAAATATTCGGTGGTATTGAAATACTCAATTGTTTGAGTAACTTGTATCTAAATGTAAATATTGTAATTAATAGCTGTAGACGCAATAAATCAATAATTTAATTTCTTAAGACTCACTCCACTCATCCTTTTTCCTATATCGTCACAGCACCTGTTTTATAAAGGGTGTTTTTTTTAGAGGTATAGAACTTTAAATTGCAATAAAACAACGATGTATTATTCGATTGACATGAACTTTTTTTATTCGAAAGATAATCTTGTGGCATTACATTTTAAATATGATTTCTGGCATAGGACTGCCACGGCTGGCTCGGATGTAGTCCAATCTGGACGTCCAATTTTCGATGACTTTTTCTAACATTTGTGGCCGTATATCGTCAATAACACGGCGAATGTTGTCTTCCAAAGGGTCAAGCGTTTGTGGCTTATCCGCATAGACCAATGACTTTACATAGCCCCACAGAAAATAGTCTAGCGGTGTTAAATCACAAGATCTTGGAGGCCAATTCACAGGCCCAAAACGTGAAATTAGGCGGTCACCAAACGTGATTCAATAAATCGATTGTGGCACGAGCTGTGTGACATGTTGAGCCGTCTTGTTGGAACCACAGCTCCTGGACATCATGATTGTTCAATTCAGGAATGAAAGAGTTAGTAATCATGGCTCTATACCGATCACCGTTGACTGTAACGTTGTGGCCTTCATCGTTTTTGAAGAAGGATTCCACCAGCCCATAAAGCGCACCAAACAGTCAGTTTTTCTGGATGTAACGGTGTTTCGACATACACTTGTGGATTAGCTTCACTCCAAATGCGGCAGTTTTGTTCGTTGACGTAGCCATTCAACCAGAAGTGCGCTTCATCGCTGAACAAAATTCGCTTATGAAAATCGACCATTATTTTTGAAAAAAATTGCACAATTTGAAAGCGTTGTTCAGGCGTGAGTCTATTCATGATGAATTGCCAATCCAAACTGAGAATAAATCACTTGACAGCTGTTAAATCGGTCGCCATCTTGGAAAGTAATGCCAACTTAAACTTCTATACCTGGAAAAAAACACTCTGTATTATAAAAATCTATTCTTGTAAAGATAATGTACTAAATTTAAAGAAAAAACATACTGAGATGTTTAATATTGGTTGATAAAAAATTTGCATAATGAGAGCATATTTTTTTCAAAGTTTACTATATAACAGTAAGATGACCAACCGTCAGGGGCGTAGCTGCTGCCGTATCAATTATACGGGGCCTCCAAGCAACAGGGGCCACAACATGTGTAACTAAAATTTCACTAACAAGGTCTCATACGTACAAAAGAGCCCGAAGGAATTTTGATACAGGGCCCACTCAGAACTAGCTACGCCAGTGCCAGTGCCAACCGTTCTCCTTTAGGGAAGACAGTCAGTCCTCCTTCCATAGGTTCTGTCCTTCCTCGAAAAGTGTTCTCCTACTTGTCCTCCTTTTGAATATTTTAAAACTGGTTCGTTAATCTCTGTGTGTGTGTGTGTGTATTCAGAAACAAACCATATATGTTTCAAATATGTCGAAGAATGGTCTGAAACAAATATTACAGGAAATATCAGTTTTCAATTGTGTTTTTTGACTTCATCACAAGTAAATTAGGTAGATTTAGAAAACTGTGTTGAGTTTTTATGGAAAGAGATGCCTGATAATAAAATCGATGAGATAATTGTCTGTTTGAAGAAATTAGAAGACTGAATGTATATGTAAGGTATCCGCGACTACTTGCGACAACTTTTTTTTGAAAAAAAGGAGATATGGAGATCTTTTTGTGATTTTTATATGTATTTAGTATATTTTAAGGAAAAATCCTAAAATTGGTAAAAGAAAAAAAATTATTATTATTAAAATGGGAAAAAACTAGTAAAAATGTACGAACAATTACATAAACGGGGCCCGCTCTGTGCAAAGATTTTATGAACAAATTCTCAATTTTTCAATTTTGGTGTGTTACTTTGTTATTCCTGTTTGAAGTGACCTTCAGGGTAAGAGATATTTTAATTTTTACAAAAACTAGAGCACTTTATCTAAGTCATTATACGAAATTGCTTAAAAAAACATTGACTATATTCATATAAAGAACTGCAAATTTTGAAATAAAACAGTTATTGATAAATCTGAAGATTAAAACACTTCTACTGTTATGCAGAACATAAACAAAAAATTTCAGCCAATTATTTTCAAAACTTTTTGAGCAATCGCGGTCCCCGTTTGAGTTTTTCGAAAAAAACACATTTCGAGTAAAACGCATTTTAAAAAGTTTCACATCTTGTGTAAAGTTATGGCGTTTGCTTTTACTAAAACGCTTGTAGTTTCTGTTCTAGTACTTGGTATTGTTATTAAGTTAATAAAATGGTCTATAAAATAAAGTCATAAAAAAATTTGCCAATTTTTGAAAAAAATCATGGTTTGAGGGTAGTCGGATACCTTAAGATAAAATTATTGAAATTGATAATTGTAATAAATTGAAAGAAGTTGAAAATCAACAAGATGAAATTGATAAAAATGGGTAGAAATATTACACCATTTCAAAAAAGAACAAATTCCTTATAAAAATTAAGTTATTTTTGTTGAATTTACGCTCTGCTGCCCTGGAACTAATGCAGCAATTGAGAGTTTTTTTCAGTTGGTAATAATCTTTAGACAAGTGAGAAAAAAATCATTCAGTGAGAAAATACTTATTTAAGTTAATAATTAGAAGAAATTTAAGCGCGTAATTAGCGTATTTTTGTTTGAACTAATAAAATTTATCATATATTTACGTTTTAACTTTTTCTGAAATTTTTTGTCCTCCTTTTCATTGTAAATGTAAAACTAATTTTTTTAGCTAAGTACTTGATAAAAAAATCGTTATTACATACTAAGTTATCAAAGTTATTAAATATATAAATATGCAAGAACTGTAATGTGATTGCTAGGGCAATTGTGCTAATGACTGACGGAGCCTTGTTAGATTTTTCATGAATCCAATCTTATTTCATGGATAAATAAAAACAAAAACTTTAAAAATATATGTTAATTTATATACTCTCCCTTATAAAGTAACTCTAATTTGATACGAAATCGAACTGGTGAAAAAATTTTCTGTGATAAATATAGTAGATCTTTCTACAATGTTGTATATGCCTTCTTTTTTCATATACAGTTGAACGTCGTTTATTCGAACAATTGGGATCGGACACCGTTCGGATAACCGAACATCGAATGCGATCCATACAGTATATGAAACCCGACACTATGTGAATTTTGAAAATCATTGCATGCGGGAAACATGCTTGAAGAAAAAGAAAAATAGGTGCAAAATGTCGCAATATTAATTTATTGTGGAAAATAATCACTTATTTTTCGCTGTACCATTGCACACCTTCGTTTTTTCGCTGCAAGGTCTCTTATTCTTTTGAGCAGCAGTAGTTGAGTAGGACAGTATTCTGATTGTTGTTCGTACCACTCCATAGCTGTCTCTAATGCAGAAAACGCGCCAGCATTTGATGGATCTTTGCTACTTTCGTTGTTGTTGTCCTCGTCTTCATCCGTTTCATCGTCGACAGGGTCGGATTCTGCTTGTACGGAAATCACATTCTCGTCATCATTTAGCATTTGAAATCCATCTGAGTCTTCTGCATCGATTGCTATCCAGGTTTCTATATCTTCATCACATTCTTGAAATTCTGAGATCGATTGGACTAAGTCAGTAATCTCATCCCTGTGATCGTCATTGTAGTCTTTTTCGCATTCTAAATTGACAAAAGTTGACAAAAAAACTGGATCGGATAAACGACGTTCTGCTGTATATGGGATAATGAACTTCTTCCTTTTGTGTTTGAGGTAATCTCATATCTGCTCTACGGTCCATGACAATTAGTCGTTGAGGTGTGGGGAATCCCAGAGTTCCTAGCCCTTTCGCAGTGGCGTAGCTGAGATTTTTCGGGCCCCCTAATTGGATTTTACAAAGGATAGGTACTTAGTGGCAGTCAGGCTTTAACCCCATAGAACACTTCTCCCGGCAGTGCGTTGAATTCGGGCTGTACGTTACGCCACTGCCCTTTCGAGCTTCTGCTTCTCGACATTAGGATTTAGAATGACTGTGATAATAATAAAAACATAAATAAAGAAATACTATACTATAATAATACTATAATAATAAAAACATAAGTAAGAAAATAATAGAATGCATTAAGTGCTTGAAAAAAATAATCAAAATCAGTGCAAGCACTGCAAATGAAATCAAATTCCAGATTTCTGGGTAGTCCACGCAGAGTTGCCAGAAACTTATGCAGCAAAGTAGCACGAAGAGGGGGAAAAGTAGCAAAATGTAGCGAATCGATTTTCACTTACAATTCATAAATAAAATTTTTTAATTTTGAACTTTTAAAAAATACATTAAAATGCTTTAATTATATTTAAAATACATTCAAATTCTTAGAACTCAATATCGTGATCCGCTGTGTCAATTTTACAAATTCCTGAATTTTATTGAAGCATTTATGGTGGTGAAATAAAATCAAAAATCCCTCGTTCTTTTAAAGTAATTTTGACCGCGGTAGCCGAGTGGTCAAGGCATCGGATCGTGGCTGGCCTTGTTACGAGTTCAAGTCCAATACCACTAAATATCCGCCGTGTAGGGCAGCGTTGCACGTTAAATCTGTCGAGAGTTCAAACGTCCTCCTATTCGTCTGGTGTGGTAGTTCGGAGAGGGGGTGCCAGCTCAGGTGTCGTCCATGTCACTTGACTATAATTTAAAATTACGTGGTCCGTCGCAAAAAGCCCTCGTGTAGCTGAACAGTGCAATGTTAATATTCACTCACTCATTCAAAGTGATTTTGATTCTGAGAATTGAATCCAACAGTTCAAGGCACATTCGATTTTTTAGTTTTGTCTTTGTTGACATCGCTCTCGAAAATACCCTTTCCTCCGGGGCATTACTTACGAATAGGCTGTAGAGCTCTAAAGCAAATGTGTGGCCGCCGTAGCCGAGTGGTCAAGGTATCGGACCGTGGCTTGCCTTGTCACGTGTTCGAGCCCGGTACCACTCAAGACCCGCCATGTAGGGCAGCGATGCACGTTAAGTCTGTCGAGAGCTGAAACGTCCTCCCGTTGGTGTGGTGTGGTAGTTAGGAGAGGGGGTGCCAGCTCAGGTGTCGTCCACGTCATTTGACCATGGTTCAAAATTACGTGGTCCGTCGCCAAAAGCCCTCGTGTAGCTGAACAGTGCGACGTTAATAATCAATCATCATCTAAAGCAAATGTAGCTATATCTCTTGAGTGAGTGTGAATATTAACGTCGCACTTATTTTAACTGGTACTGGGTATTTAAAGATTTTGTATAAATGTATACTGTTTACATATATATGAATTATTGATATCTAGCATTCAGAATTCTCGATATTGTATTGAAAAATAAATTTATAACTGTAACTATCGCCTCTTGATATAAAAAGGTCATAAATTAAAATATCTAATTTCTATTTATATCTAAAATAGAAGTAGAAAGATTTTTTGCGCTCACTTAACCTAATAATCAAGTGGATTTCCTCCAAAGCAACTTTCAGTGGATCTCTACTCCATCAAATAAACATGCGTGCTAAATTTCAAGTCTAAATCCAACAGAGCAAAAACGGAATTTTTATCATCAATACTTCGTTGAGAGCATTCTTAACGGATTCCAATTCAACAAAAAAGAAGCATGCAAACCAAATTTTATTGTTATAGGCTTAGCAGTTTGAAAACGGGAATTTTGTCTATCAATACGCCCCAATAACTCTTCCCGCTGGAGTTGATTTCCGTAAAATACATTCTTAGTGGAACTCCATACAACTAAAGAAAAGTGCTCAAGAAATTTCAAGTAAATGAGTTAAATTCAAAAACAGGAATTTTTCTATAACACGCCTTAATCCCTTGCAACCCCACTCCTTTGGCGGTCCGTTTTCGCAAAACTCTTTGTAAGAGGAACTTTATTCCGTGAACGGAACACTAAAGTTTGATTCTAATCAATGGGCACGGAAACAATTAAGAACCTGGCATCTAAATTTTAAAAATTAAGGTTTATTAAAAAAAACATTTAAGGAAAACAATTATTGTGTACAGTTAGCAACGCGTTCGGACATGACTTCACTCCGTCGTACCCAAAGACCGAATGAATGCAACTTCACATTCCACATTCCAAGGGGGAGGGGAACTACCCATTCCCTTTAGCAGGTGTTAATGGACCTTTCCACTCCTACACCTCCCCCCTTAAAAAGCTCATCCGTCATTCCAGGACGATGAAGCTGAAAAGAAACTATAAAAAACAACAAAAAAAACACATGCATACATACATGGCAAGAAACGAGATAACGAGAGAAATTTTTTTTTTCAGGTATCACATAAAAAGAGCTTTTGCTAATACAACTCCGACATAGTTTTGCAAATTACATTAATATGCTAGAAAAATTTATATCCATACAAGTTTCAAACACAAATAATATTCAAAAAAAGTATTAAAATATAAAAAGACAAGTTACCAAAAATATATCACACAAGCCAAAATTTTCATCTTTAGCAGTTCCAGAAATTACTACACAGAAAAAATGTCAAGCGATCATCTGGCTCGACTCTTATTTAACTAACGGGAATAGGCAACCGGGATAATGCATCAGCATTTCCATGTTTAACACCCTTCCTGTATGAAATAGCAATATTATATCTTTGGAGGGCTAATGCCCATCGAGTTAGTTTGGCACTTTGAGGAGTTGTTAAGGTTAGGTAAGTCAGAGGGTTGTGATCGGATATCACCTCAATTTACGTGCAACTCCCTGCTTCATCCACGTTGGGTCAACGATCTTAAAGTCTAGGTGTCGGGTTTCAACCCTAACCTTTCCGTCTCGGTAGATATTGTCTTTTGGTCTCAATTTAAGTCGAACTCTTTTCCTGGTACTTCGATTTTCTCGCGATGATCGTCGTATGTTTACAGTACTATCTCGCTTGATAAAATCCGACAGTTCCCATGCAAGTTTTCCTATTCCACTTTTGTCCTGCGAATATTCGCCTCTAAAACTCCAGTGCTGGGGTATGAGTACCATGTTGCTTGAGGCTTTTAGATTCAGTTTTTGTTGTAATTCGGCAACTGTCCTTCTGCTTAAACTTTTGCGTTTTCTTCTAGGCAATTTTAGTTTTTCTTCTTCAATTTCATCCTCATCAAAGTCAATTCGTTCTTTGCTAAGGATCACGGAATTACTCTCATCTTTATGCTTTATCACATCAACTGATATTTCTTCCTTTTCTTTCTCCACAACAACAGATTGTGCTACGGCATATTGATCCGTACTACGCGTCTGAATTGGTTCACCTTTAGACACAAGAACCTTCTCGATTGCTTGGGTTACTTCCAAATCTTCATCGGAAAATTTTTTTTCCTCCTCATTTGCTTTGCTCAAAGACTGCATGTAAATTTCAGAGGGGTAAGTTTCTCGGGGCATTTCTTGGCTGGAAATTGATTTTGGATCATCTGCAGTAATACCTTCAACTGCCCTTGAAGATACATAGGAGTTTGCGGGGTTGTGAATAAATTGCACGCGTTTTCTAACAGCGCTTCATAAGCAGACGAACAGACTAACATGTCGTTAACTAGCCTCCTAGAAACTGCACACATAATGGGTACAACCCCGTGTCTGGAGTCGTCGATTTTCAGGTTGAAAATCTTCAATTCGGTTACTTCACGTTCCCCAAACGCCGACATTATTTGGATTGTCCCTCCACTATCGACGCTCTGTCCCTCGACGACATCTGCTCTTACCACGGATATCTGGGCACCTGTGTCGATGACAGCCTTCAGAATTTCATTCCCACACTTAATGTGGACAGACTGTAACTCGTCTATTTTCTCGTCCTCCTTGGTAGGGGAATAGACCGGAATCGCAACCTTAGCCGTTAAAATTGCAGAGGATTGTTCTTGAAAACGTTCATTGGTCTCCACAACATTGATCTGGCGATTAGGGGAGGTTTCCTTATGACTTTTAGCATGACACACCCTCGAGGTATGCCCAACTCTTCCACACGAATAGCAAGTAGGTTTAAATGTTTGCTGTTTAGGTTCTTGTTTGAAAGGCAATTTATACCTTTGACTCTGAAAATCATTTTTAATTATTGCATGTTCTTTTTTAATATTAGATCGTGAATCTGACGTATTGCTGAGGGACATTTCAGGTTGACTCGTTTTCTTGACACTCGACCGAACACTTTCGTAGTCGTCCAATTTATCTGCCAAAACAGATGGTTCATAAAATTTGGCCCATTCATCCACGAAATGCTCTCTTATCTCCCCCGGCACGCGTTTTTTGAGCTGATCAGTTATTAAATCTTTCAATGATTTGAAATCCCTTACTTCCATTCCATCGAGCCATTCTTCGAAGTAACTCGTAATTTTGAACACAAAATCACGCCAAGATCTAGCAGGTATGCGCTGATGTTTCATGAATTTTTGCCTGAAGGTCTCTGGGCTCATCTTGAACCTTTTTAATAACACACCTTTTATGTAGTCATAGTTGTCAAATTTATCTTCTGACTCTCTGGCTATTAGCTGAGTAATATCGGGCGGCATGCGTGCCAAAAGAGCCGATACCCAATTCGTTTTCTCCACTCCAATACGTTTCGCTTGTCTCTCAAACAGGGTAAGGAAAAGAACGATATCTCCATCCCTTATGTCGAAATTCGGAATGATTTTAATTAAATCACTAACACTTGTTTTAAGCGGGCTTAAATGTTCAGAATCGAATCGCGATCTTTCGATTTCCAAGCGCATTTTCTCTAACTCGAATTCGCGTTGTTGCTGGATTTTCTCCTTACTTTCCCTTTCAAGGCGTTCCTCTAAAATAACAGATAACTGATCTCTAACGAACTCTTCTTCGTAATCTTTGCTACCGATTATGATATTCCTTAACTCTATATTCGTCATTTTATCTGATACCTTCTGACCCAACTCCTCAGCCAACAAAACTAAATCTTGCTTTTTAGCCTTCCCCAAAAATGCCATTTCGACCCTTACTATAGTTATTCTAAATCAATCAATAACACTCTAAATTTCACAACAGTATGCTTAATTAATCCAGGTGGGTCTTATTTTTTTTAAAAAAATAAATGTTTTGTATTTCTTCCGCATAAAATTTGCACATTAATACCTTGGATGATACATTTAGCACATATGATAGACCAAAATTCAATTCAACTAAGTGTTATTACAATAATAAGAAAGGTTTTCTGCTGCATAAAATAATATCTAAATTTTCCAAAAAGGTATTTCTAAAAATCATCATAAATCATAATAAAAAAAAATATCTGCTTTTATATCCTTTTCACAAAATAAAACCAAATAAAATAAAAGAAAATCAACCTTTTAGCCAAAATAAAAAATCATTAGTAATCATATTTGACATATCAGATATTTCAAAAAAAAATATACTCATAAATACAAGTTCTACTTGGCAGACATAATATTCCTTAATGTATTCAAAAGAGAAAAAGAAATACGTTATTACACTTTATTCTAATAATAAAAAAAAAATGCACACTTCAGCTTATGGCCTTGAGCAATCACTCACTTTTTTTTCCCTTACTCAGCAATGGTTAAAATCGTATTTTCATAATGAGTCATATGCGTACAGAAAAGGAAATGAAAATATATGATCAATTCTCTTTTTTTTTTAAAAAAAATATTATGCAATCCAGTGAAATAATGAATAAATCTTTCATCAATTAATGTACATTTCACATTAAAAAAACAATATATATATATATATATTCTTTACTTAGATACTCTGCTTAAATTACATTTGATTTCTATATGTAATTCAACAATATTTTAATACCATAAATCAATCAAAAAAATAAAGGTTTTCTAAATACACTATGAAAATTTCACTTTTAACCGAATATGACGGTTACCATATACAACATTAAAACAAAACAGTAATAAGAATAAGGATACATTAGACTCTCTAAAA
Organism: Trichonephila clavipes; assembly: GCA_019973935.1. NCBI lineage: Eukaryota > Metazoa > Arthropoda > Arachnida > Araneae > Nephilidae > Trichonephila > Trichonephila clavipes. The sequence continues at coordinate 93,498 of BMAU01000192.1, forward strand.
CAACTAATACATAAATCAATCAATAATAGACGTTTTCTAAATAAACTACAAATATTTCACTTTTAACCGAATATGACGGTTATATGCATATACAATATTAACACCCAAAAAATATTATAAAGATACATTATGATTATGTTTCTGCTACTCCTCTTTCCTTAATTTATAGAACTGATGTTTTAAACACACTTTCCATTTATATGGAACAATAATACTAAAATATATATTGATGTATATAATAACTGAAATTTGAACTGGCGTTCAAAAATTTATGACTGCATGGATATGCAGAGCAAAAAAAAAAACGTACACTGACGTATACAAAAATAAAATCAAAATTCTCTCTTAATAAATGGATACTAAACAGTATAATTTTATAAATTTCTCTCGTCTTACATTACAGGGAGTTGCAAGCAAAAACTCTTACCTGATTCATTTCCACGCGGGAATCCAGAAAACTCGAAATTTCTGGAACGTTCTTCCTGTGGGGTTTGCCACTAATACTTGATTTTGCCGGCTGCGCCACTAAAGTTTGATTCTAATCAATGGGCACGGAAACAATTAAGAACCTGGCATCTAAATTTTAAAAATTAAGGTTTATTAAAAAAAAACATTTAAGGAAAACAATTATTGTGTACAGTTAGCAACGTTCGGACATGACTTCACTCCGTCGTACCCAAAGACCGAATGAATGCAACTTCACATTCCACATTCCAAGGGGGAGGGGAACTACCCATTCCCTTTAGCAGGTGTTAACGGACCTTTCCACTCCTACAGGAACATACCTTCTAATTTTCAAGCAGGTGGTTCTATTAGCTGAAAAACGGAAATATTTATCTATTACGCCCCTTAATCCCCCTCAGTGACCCTTGGGGATCAATTTCCCCCCAAAATTTTGTAGCGGATCTCTGCACCATGAAAGGAATTCGCTTACCAAATTTTAAGACTGTACGTCTAATAGTTTAAAAATGGAAATAATTATCTATAACACCCCTTAAGCCCCCGCAACGCTACTTAGGTAACTATTTTCACAAAACCCAGCTCTTATAGCGGATCTCTACTCAGTTCCTAAAAACTGGTGTATATTATTAGTAACGTTTTTGTTAACTATTCTTTTTTACAAAAATGAAGTTGTCAAAAACATTGCGCGCCTATTAACAGTGAAATTTCGTTTTCATTTGATGCATTAATATCCGACATCTGGATATTTTCATTTCTAAGCGTTTGTTTTATCTGATTAACTGACATTTTAAATCAAGAGAGCACCCAAAATAATTTCATTAAGAGCTTTTTTTATTCTTTTTTCAGAGTTACGCAAATTGCTATGAGTGATCTGCACAACTTTTTTTTTTTTGGATTTGGTTTTCTCGAGTCAAAAGTAAAAATATTATTCCAAGCCATCAACACCTCTTATGGGTAGCTTTAATGTGAAAAAAAATGTTGAGACGTGTTGTCTAATAATAAATTTATCTCTTTTCTTTTTGATTTATGTTCCAGCTGCGCTGAGCATACTTCCAATAAGAATAGGCGTTGAATAGGCGTTTAATTTCGGGCGTCTGGACTGTAAACAGTCCTCAATCCCATATCTCGTGAGAGTCTATGATGCTGAGCATGGCAAAAGTGGTGTTTTCCATTCTGCTGAGTGGCATGACGGCGATTGGTCGAGCGATGGAATCCGGGAGGCGTGGCTATGGTTCTTCATCTGGGTGGAAAGTTTTTGAGTTTTTTGGCTTGGCTGAGAGCTAAGAGATTGCTCTCTGATTGGATGCTGGGTACAGCTTCCAATAAGACTTATTATCAAATGTATTTATATCAGAACAGGAAATAATTTTCGATGAAGTCATAACATTTTGTTTCTCAGAACTGTGATTGGCGCCAATTAAACCTATAACGAAAAGAAACTACTTTTCTTTTGGTTGCAGCATGAGCAAGTTCATTCGCGGTGGCCGATTCCTGATTGTCGTGAACCCAGTGTTGCCAGATCGCGTGATTTTTCGCGAATTTTGCTACTTTTGAAAACTTTCCGCTGCTTTTTTTATTCTATTGCTACTTTGCAAATTTTACGCTATTTCATTTGATAATCCCGCTACTTTTTGCTACTTTCAACATCAAATAAAAGTATTCTATCAAGTTCGAAAAAATGAATTATTTGGGAATAATCACCCCAAAACACCAATGAAATCATGTGGAAACTCCAAAGCGACAAGAACGCTGTAGGAAGTTGATTTTGGATATGTCTCTGAATAAACTGAAAAGTAAAATAATTTCCCCAGAATCTACAAAAGAAATCTATGAAAGATATAATTTTCTCAAGACTTCATGTGAGTAACTTTATACCGAACCCATTCAAATTATGTAACTTTAAAAAATATAAATAGTTTTTCACCTGAATTTTTCTAAAATTCAAATCGTCCCTTATTTTATGATCTGCTTTTAGAATTAGCAGACCAATCTAAATAAGATGTTCTGGAGAATCAATTGAGACATATTTTTAACATACAATTAAAAGGCGATTTTCATTCAGAATCTGAACTTTTAAAAATGATGGAGCAATATTTTGGTGTCACATTTATAAAATACACAGTGGGAAGTCCGTTTTTAAGAGATTTAGCTGTGGTCAAGGTATGGGATCGTGGCTGGCCTTGTCACGAACTCGAGCCAAGTACCACTAAAGACCCGCTAAATCTATCGAGAGCTCAAACGTCCTCCCGATGGTGTGGTGTGGTAGTTAAGAGAGGAGGGTGCCAGCTCAGGTGTCGTCCACGTCACTTGACCATGGTTCAAAATTACGTGGTCCGTCGCCAAAAGCCCGGACTAATGAAAGCGAATGTTTTCATTAGAGTTATTTCTCCAAAGAATTTGTTGGTATTTCTGATCTTCATCAGCTACTAAAATTTGACGGTACATTTTTTTCAATGTCCGCCGTAAATACAATTTTAGGAATTCGAAAATTAAGTAATATTTCAAAAATATCTCTTTGTAATTCTGAGAATTTAATGACGCACCATTTGTAGTTTTGCAAGATGCGTCAAAAACTACTTTTTTAACTTTGTTGTAGTGCTGGATGGCTTGATAAGCGCATATGATGCGGTAAAAAATTCAGATATTTGTCCGAAGTATGGGAATTGGAATTAAATAAACTCACGTGACCTAACGATTCACATTCATTCATGAATTCTTTGTATTGTTTTTCTAAATATGGGTTATTTTTAAATTTCCGCTCCATTGCTAATAAGCGAGAAATTGCTGCGGGTTTTGAATCTCCCAATTCTGAATTTGATTTATAAAATAGGAGCTTTACAACAAAGCGTCCATCGGAATTACATGCATAAGTATTTTGAAAATGTGTTTCCACAAACTGCTCTTCAGAAGTTAATATTTTATCTTTTACGTTAGGAATTTTTTCTAATTCCCAAAATTGCTTTAATTGATTGTCAATATTTGTACCATTAATGTGAAGATTTAGCATCGAATTTGAGTTTAAAGAATCAGCTAATTTGCCTGAAATTAGGAAACCAAAAATGGAATTTCGAGCGATTAAATTACTTTGAGAGCAAATAATTTGCCCAGGAGTAAAATAGAAAAAAAGTAGTCAGATTTGAGAATCATATCGATATTGTTTAGGATAAAATATTTCGGATCTGCTAAGCAGGCAGTGAATTATCGTCCCCTGCGTGAGCGGAGCGTATCGGTCACTGTGCTCAGTCCTACGTGGGGTGCTTCCCGACGAAAACGAAATGTAGCTGTTCAAATTCAAAATTCTAAATACTTATTTAAATTCGTAATTCAAAAATTCAATTCGGATTCGTGCATTAAAATGAATAAATTGCTCTTAACTGTCAGAAGGAGAGGCGACGCATAAAACACCCCAGTCGGATGGAGGGACAAAACGTTTTTATTAACGAAACAGGAATGCTAGTTCACAGGAATCACTTGAAGCAAACGACTACAGTGCCGCTAAACAGGAGTTACAACATACTCCCCCCCGAATGACCAGGGGCTCATTCATAATCTGCTACTATTTCAAAATACACAGAAAAATATTAAATGCACATTACAAGTAATTCACATACAAATTCACCAGATACAAATTCAAAACTACCACTTAACTAAGAAATCATTCAGTAAGTTCAAGGTTATGTAACAATTGTACAGGTCTTTTAATAATTGAATTTTGTGTTATCTTACAAGAACGTATTTTACCATCCCTGCCAGGAAATACATCAACAACTTTACCTAGTTTCCAAAAATATCTAGGAAATTTTTCATCGTTAATTAGTACAACATCATCAATTTTAAGGCGGCATAGTACTTTTAAACCTTCAATTTATCGATTTTTCAAAAATACCTTTAAAAAATGTGAACTTTTTGGAGCATTTTAAAACAAACCGCGTCAAAATCCGATAATTATTACGTTCTGTACAAGAAAAAATGTAAATGTCTAAAGAGACTTTGCTCTTTAAATGGAATGTAAACAAACCATGCCTCCTAAGTTTCACTTTCGACCGGGAATATATTATTGCATTTTTTTCTTAAATTTTCAATTATATTTATAATTGTCTTTTGATAGAAGTATATCTACAACTCAACACATTTCTAATTCAAGCAGATGTTTATTTACGTTTGTATTTCTACTGCGCTGTTGTTTTTGCTTGCTAAAGTCTGCCTCGTGTCATAATAGTTTTCGAAAAAGTATTGAGTAACCATTAATTTTTTCATTTGATTATCCATTTTTGTGTATATATAAATATGAGTAGTAAATCCGCTAGAAGATCTACGGATTATAGAAGAAAGAAACGACGTTTTTTTGTGGGAATCAACATTCCAAAAACAAATCATTAGAGCTGGTAGCTGTCGATGTGACATCTGCTTCATCTAAGAAACTGTGTTTAGATAGCGATTCCTATCAAAGCATCTCCAATGAAAGTAAGGGGTATCGATTAATAAACCTGGATATTTTTTTAAAGAAATTTCAAAACATTCAGCTCTGCTTTTGAGCCACAGTAAAAGCATACTAAAAGAAAAGGTTCTGTTTGGATTAGTATCAGAATTTTATATTGATTGTAATTCATGTGCTATGCAATCAACTTTTAAAAGTTCACCGGTGTTCCAGTCAAGTAACCATGACTATGAAATAAACACCCGCATTACATATGCCATGCGTACACTAGGGGTTGGTCTACGTGGAATTAAAACTTTTTGTTCGGTGATGGATTTGCCTCCACCGGTTTCACAAAAGTCCTATGATAGGATTTTAAATAATATAAAATCAGCCAGTTCCATTGTAGCTGTTGCTTCGATTAATAAAGCGGCAAAAGAAGAGATTGCAGCATAGGAAACAAATGAAATTTGTGTTAGTGGTGATGGAACTTGGAAAACTCGGGGTCATACATCTTGTATTGGTGTCTGTAGCATTATTGGAGATATAACTGGTAAAGTTATTGATGTTGAAGTTTTATCATCATATTGCAAAGGCTGTGATCGGTGGAAAAGTCCAAAATATGGAACAGCATATCAAGAATGGAAAAAAAGCCATGAACCATATTGTGTCAAAAATCAATCTGGTTCTTCGGGACATATACAGAAGCGAATGGGTGCCAGACTTCGTAGGCTGAAATTGGTGTGTGTGAATCGTGGGAAAAAACTATCAGACGGCTAAAGTACGAGGTAAGTGGAAAAAATCGCCTGACGGATAAATTAATAGATAAATTCACGACATATATATATATATATAATGTGGCATGCAGCCAAAAGCAAAACACAGTCTTCGCGCGCAGGCGCAGCTAAGTGAAACACAAACTGAAACTGTGGAAACTTTTGAACTAGTGAAAGTAGAACTGAAACTTTAAAAAGAGAGAAGCAGCGGAGAGAACGCGAGAGGTGCGCGAGCAGGCGTTACCTTCTGCATATCATTGTCAAACTTAGCTACCTTTTTAATTAATTTTTGTTTAAGTTTTAAAATAAAATAGAAGAAAGACAAACGTCTTGGACCCCTTGTTGTCTCCCACAAATTATGGGGGCTCGGCCGCGATCGATAAAATTTCGATTTTGAACCAAAATCTGGACAATGAACAAAAGCGTCCGTGAAGGAGACGCTCCGCCATTTTTCGGAAACTTCGTTCAACCTGTGTAGAGGTTTGAACTCAGCATGAATACTCCGCCTGTGTAGAGGCCGGGAATAAAAAAAATTTCGATTTTGATCAAAGTTTGGAACGTGAACAAAAGCCGTCCGTGGCGGAGACGCGCCGCCATTTTTCGAAAACTTCATTCAACCTGTGTAGAGGTTTGAACTCAGCATAAATATTCCGCCTGTGTAGAGGTTGGAACTGTTGAATAAAATAACCTGTGTAGAGGTATATTTTTCATCGAACCCTAAATATTCCGCCTGTGTAGAGGTTGGAACCCATCGTCGAAAATTCCGCCTGTGTAGAGGCCGGAACTACAATTTCACAAACACCTGCGAAGAGGTGTCAATTCGAACAATTTCAACTATATTACCTGCGAAGAGGTGAAATCACAGTGGAATCGAAGCTTTTCTTCAATTATTGGATACATCGTATGTGCGAGCAACAAGGGAGCTAGAAAAAAAAGGTAGGATCTTTCCATATTTTTCTAAAATGTATAAAAACGCTCTTAAAGAGGATCTCATAAGAGTTGTTGAGGATCTAGACGGTACTGTGGAGAGTACGGACACCATAGCTAAACTAAAGACTAAAATTGAGAACAGTAGTACATTTGAAAGTGATCCAGATTTCGTTAAAACTTTAATTCAAAACTGTATTGATGAGAGAGTATCGCGAAACGAAAGAGAGGTAACTTTAGAAAAACAGAAAATTGAGCTCGCGAAACTTCAGTTAACAAAATTAGAAAAAGAAGTCGAACTTCAAACGGCTAAAAATGAAGCATTAAGTTTAAATCCTGCAGCTAAAGTCGAAGATAAACAGTTCGAAACTAACATAGAAAATATGATAAAAAGTATTAGGACTTTATCTCTTCCTGTTCCCACCAGATCTGAAAATTTTAATCTGTTCTTCCAATCATTAGAACGCGCATTCTTAACCAAGAAAATAAATGACGAAAATATAAATCTGAAATTTTAATAAATCTTCTGGGCGAAAGAGCTCATAACGTCTTACTGTATATTAAAGAGGAATTAAATGACTATGAAAAACTAAAATCTATAGTACTCAGATAATTCCAATTAACCCCTCGCGAGTGTTTAAACTCATTTAAAAATGCTGTAAAATCATCAGGCGAGACATACATCCAATTTGCTGCAAGATTGACGGCAAACTTCCAATATATTATTGTTCGTTAAGAAAAGTTAATTCCTTTGAATCTCTATGTGATCTTATAATTTCTGATAAATTATTTGAAACTTTAAATAAGGAAACTGCAACTCATATTTGCATTCGAGAAGCAGAAGATTGGTTTAGGCCTATTGATTTAGCTAAAGAGTGCGATATTTATATTTCATCTAGAAGCGGATCACATAAGGAAATTCCTATTACTTATGGATATACCCAAGACCCCTTTAAAAATAGATCACAAAACTTTAAACCAAAGATTAAAGAGAACTATCCCCAATATCTTGAAAGAGAAAATAAAAATTGCTTTATATGCGGTGATTCATCTCATTACGCAAGAGACTGTGAGAAGCGTTTTAAACCTAAAGAATCTAACGACCACATCCATAATAGAATAAACGTGAATACTTTGAAAATCGAGAGCGAAAAACAAAATAGCGATGAATTCGAAAATCTTCAATATGTAAACATTTTTGTGGAAAATCAGCCCGTAACAGCCTTGATCGATTCAGGTTGCCAGATCCCAGTTTTAAATTCCTCACTAATTAGAGTGCAAACACCTTCCGAAGAAATAATAACATTAAGTTCATGTTTTGGCGAACAGCGAATGGTAGAAGTTAAACCGATAAATCTTTCTCTTAATCAACACTCTCTCGGTCTAAGTGTTCGAACGGCAATATCACCGACCTTGACCGAAGAAATTATTATACATCCCAGTGTATATTCTGAAATAAAGAAACTAGGCCACGCAAAGAGCGATGTTTTATTGAGTGAAAGTGGATCCTCTTTGGGTGTTCATTTTAATCCAAATGTTTCTGTTTCAAATGTGATAGAAAACTCTAGTTATGATTTGCCACATGTTAAAAACTTTAATACTAGAAATGATTTGAGTTCTCTAATTAAGGATTATAAATGTAATAAAATTAAGAGTACTAAGTTAAAATTGAGTATTATAAGAGAAAAATGTTCTGATATAGTATTGTGTAAGAAAGTAAATGGTGCCATGAAAACGAGTTCCGTGCAATTCATCTCCCGCTCACCTACCCCTTCACCTATGGAACGTAATTATCGACGGTTTGTGTTGCTCCGAAGGAACTTTGAGCCCTGGCAGTGGAAACGGAGGAAAAAGAGAAATCGTTTTGAACAGACGTCCAGAACTCTAGAGAGGAAAATATCGATGCGTTCAACCAAAGATTAACTTGTTAAAAAAGACGTTCTTATGCCTGTGAAACACAATGTTTTCCTGTGGAACCTTCCGGATGTCGAAGAGGTGCCTTCACATGATGGAGAAACTGTCTAATTCAGAAAAATTATGATATGTTAAATCTCTATGTATTTGTCGTATAGTCCTTGTCTGTTCCGTCTTTTTTGTATGTTTCAGATTCTCCTCTGGTCTCGATGAAAAAGGAAAAAAGGAAGACGTACCGCTGCGGACAGCGTACAGTCAGAATGGTCGTTGTGGCATGCAGCCAAAAGCAAAACACAGTCTTCGCGCGCAGGCGCAGCTAAGTGAAACACAAACTGAAACTTTGGAAACTTTTGAACTAGTGAAAGTAGAACTGAAACTTTAAAAAGAGAGAAGCAGCGGAGAGAACGCGAGAGGTGCGCGAGCAGGCGTTACCTTCTGCATATCATTGTCAAACTTAGCTACCTTTTTAATTAATTTTTGTTTAAGTTTTAAAATAAAATAGAAGAAAGACAAACGTCTTGGACCCCTTGTTGTCTCCCACATTATATATATATATATATATATATATATATATATATATATATATATATATATATATATATATTACTACGGAAATGCTATACGTGAGAACTGCAGCTCCACAGATGATAGGCGTGAATCCATTTGGGCCATTTATTGCCATTACCGCTCAACAGATGAAGAACCAATGCATTACTTCTGCCCGGTTGGTGTGTCCTCATGGTGTAGTTACCAAAAGGCGAAATCTTCAGAAAATACATCATACAAACATAACAGTATAGTGCCAACCTCTGTTATGGATGCAGTAAAACCAATATTTGCAGAATTACCCTCACCTAAGTTATTGAAAAAATGCTTAGGGGGAAAGACTCAAAACTCAAATGAGTCTTTCAACTCGACGGTATGGAAATACTGTGCCCGAAAACATCAGGATCTTCCAAGAGAATAGTTGATGTTGCAGTGAATGAGGCAGTAGTAATGTATAATGATGGAATGGCTGGTCGTTTGGATATTATGAAACATCTGGATGTAAATTAGGGCATTTTTCTGTCACTTATGCCTTTCTGTCTGATAATGCTCGAATAAAAGAAGCCGAAATGAAGTCTAGGTCTTCAACATTAGATGCTCGTAGGACATGCTTCAACATTAGAATGCGAAAAAAAGCCATGCATGAGCATTTTGTTGAAATAGAAGGTGTAACGTATGAAGCGGGTGCATTTTAAGTATTAAATAATTGTATTTTCTTGTATAAAATTACATTGCATTGTTTAAACGTGATTTTCTCAGTTTCTATTTTTCATACTTTCCCGCAAGATTAAAAAAAAGTTTTGATTGTAGAGTTCTATAATTTTATATGGGTATTGTACTTGTTGTTTTTTATTCTGTGAACCTCACATTTGTTAATGGAATGATTAGATTTTATTTTATAACATGATAGATGGGAAAAAAATTACTTATTATAAATTTTATGATTTCTAAATTTTTTTAAATGTGGTAGAAATTTAAAATTTGAGGTTCTCAGAATAAAGACTTTATTTAGCTTTAATTTGGTACATAAATGAAGATTCTACAGTACATCTTTCAAAAGTTATCTTGCGGGTAACAGAAGGTAAGTTTTTTTTAAAAATTTTTGTATGCGTATTTTATGTTCTTAAAAATTTTATCAACTTAAAAGCAAAAATTGATTAAGTATTTTAAACTTTGAACTGTTTTGTATAAATTGTAAAAAAAACCCCATAAGAATATGGAAGTATCATTGATTTATGTTGAATCGAAAAAGTATGTCGAAATGTACAATTTTTGGTTTCGAAAGGTACTATGTCCCCTTAAACTCTTTAATTTCGCCTGTAGGTTTAACACAATGAGCAGATTTAAGCATGCAAATATATTCTTTTGACCATTTTGTCCAAAGCATAAGTAATCTTTCGCGGTAATTAAACCTTTTAATTAGAACTTTCCTGTTGGATAAGTTAGAATCAAAATTAAGCCTGGCAGGTGGTAGACTATTCACTCTACGTCCTAAAATCATATGAGATGGAGTAAGAGGTTCAGGTTCATTAAATTCACTAAAAATATATGTAAGAGGGCGAGAGTCGAGCACTCCTTCAATTTCAATTAAGAGAGTCCAACTCATCACGAAATAAAGTTGCTCTTCCCACAGTCTTTCGTAAAGCAAGCTTTACTGTTCAAATACGTCTTTCGTAAAAGCTGCCCCACCAGGTTGTTCGTTCGATAATAAACTGCCAGTAGATTTTATGAGAAGCGTAGAACGCTTTCACTGTAGGATCGCTGATAATCTTCCACAAGTTTTTCAGTTCAAGTTCGGATTTCTTAAAAGTTCTTGCGTTGTCAGTCAAGATTTTCGAACACAGACCACGACGACTAATAAAACGTCGAAGTGCTAATAGAAACGTTTCAGTTGTAAGGTTGTTCACTAGCTCTCGTAACAGCACACGTAAATAAAACAATGTAATGTTTATTCTCGTCTTTTGTGTAGAGGGGGCCTCCAAAATCTATTCCAACTACAGAAAATGGAGCTGACTGCTCTACACGAAGAGCTGGTAATGGAGCGGTGACTTGAACACCTGAAGTCGAACTAAATCTTTTGCATATCAAACATTTCTTTAAGATGTTTTTCACAGTCTATCTCCCCTTAATGAGCCAAAATCGCTCTCTAATTTCTAGTAGAGTTTCACTAACACCACCGTGAAAAACCTTTTCGTGAGAGTCTCGCACCATTAAATTTACGAAGTAATGCTTGGCCGGTAAAATGATAGGGTGTTTTGTAAATAAGAAAATTTAGACTTTTGCAGTCTTCCACCGACACGTATCAGTTCATCTGAATCAAGGAAAGGATTAAACTCTAAAATTACTGAAGTTTTGAGTATTAGTTTGCGTGCACGTAAACAATTAACTTCTTCGGCGAAAGCATCTCTCTGTACTAATTGAATCCAAAATTTTTCGGCACCATCGATTTCTTCTGTACTTCAGTCGTCAGATCGTTTATTGAATCGATTGCGAATGTTATGCACAAAACGAAGCACCCAACTAGTAACTCGCAATAATTTCTGCAGGCTGCTAAATTTTCTTAAATTAATTATTGAGGCTGTGTTTAATTCACATGCGAACGTAAACACTTGTTCTTCGGATTCATATGGGTCGGTTGAAGAAAAGTCACAATTCAAGCTTTTTGGCCAGTTGTTTTCCGTCGTGCGAAGCCACTGAGGACCATGCATCCAAAATTGGCTGTTAATAATCGTCTCGAGATTCGCTCCACGAGAAACAATCTGCTGGACATATCTGTGTCAGTGGAGTTCCAAACTTCTTGAAGTTTTTCTTTTAAGTTCTCTTTACTTGTTACATTTTTTTCCGAACTTCAGGGTCCAAATTCATTCATAAATTTTCTATAGGATTAAGATCTGGAGAGTTTCAAGTCGCCTCTTGGAGCATGATAAAGCAACCAGGTTTTAGTAACTATAGTGTTGTGCTTCGGATCATTGTCTTGTTGGAATATAAAAGTGTTCTCCATGTGCTCAATTTCTTAGCACTATCTAACAAATTATGTCGCAACACATCGATATAAGCTAAAGCATTCATTTTATTGTCAATAAATGCAAAAGTTACCCGCTCCATTATTAGCTTCACATCTCCACACCATAACATTTCCGCCACCGTGTTTTAAAGTGGGAAGTACATTTTTGGGTTCAAGAGCTGTTTTATTTTTTTATCCAAATTTTTCGAATACTTAGTGGTGCAAAAATCTCAAACTTGCTCTCATCAGAAAGAATAACCTTTTTCCAAAAATCCATGGGCTTATTTTTGTACTTTGTGGCAAACTCTAGACGTCTTTTCCTGTTTACTTCACTAATTTCGGTTTCTTTCTGGGCGTTCTGGCTTTCAGACCAGCGCTGCTCAGTACATTTCTGACTGTCTGAGCAGACACTGAAACGTTACATGATGAGAGAGAAGTTCATTTGCAATATTTTGAGCTGATGTCATTGGTTTATTTGTTGCTGACCTTACAATCATTCGTTTAGCTCTTGAAGTTAATTTACTCGGACCACCAGGTCTGAGGTTATTTTCAACACTGCCGGTCTCTAAATACTTTTTTTACGATGTAACCAACGGTTGTAAATGATAGTTTTAAAATTTTTCCTATTTCCCGGAAAGAATTTCCCTCTTTATGGAGCTTTGTAATATGTTCTCTCATATCTAAAGAAATTTCTTTGGTTTTGGGAGCCATTTTCAAGATTATATCTCTGTAAATTTAAATATAATCTGAAACTATTTAAAAATTATTGATAAACTAAGAAAAACGCGTATGAAAAACTAAGTTCAATCTAAAGAGTTTAATCAAAACTTTTGCCATACTTACACCAAAAGAATTCTGTACAAATACTCTTTTTGCAACGATTTTTCTCATTTTTCCAGATTACAATTTACTTTTACACTTAAAAAGAAAAAATAATTTGCATGCAACAGCTAGACGCATTAAAGAAATGCATGATTAATGCGTAACTAAAATATGGGTATTTATTTCATCAAAAACGAAGAAAAAAGTGGTGTACAAATAATCATTTTGTCAACTGTATACCGTAAAATCCGGCACATAAGGCGGCACTTTCAAGTTGAATTTTTTAATTTTTAGGTACATTCGCCGAATAACGCGCACCCCCTTTTTTACGAAGAAATCTGAAATATTTTATTTCATTGCTTTTATGTTTTAGTCATTTATTCGAGGTATTATCCCAGACTTTAGAACAAATAGCATGCTTCTAGAATTGCATCTTGTAACTGGTGTTGATGATGAAGGAAGGCAGATGAGGTTGGATATGTTATTACTCTTTCAACGAGAACTTCGTTGTGAGTAATGTATTTAGTTTTATTTGTCAGAGAAATAAATAATTTATGTGTATATTTTTAAGTTCAGATTAGTAGTTTTTTATCCTGTTGTATCTAGCAAAGAAAAAAAATACCATATGATGGATTTATCGAGTTGCTTTAGAAATGTAGAACCAGCTAGGGCACGGGTACTCGACATTTTTTCGCAACACGAGGATTAATGGTAGGTGACCATTTTTTTTACGATGAAAAAGGACAACAAATTTAAGAAAAAATTACAACTTAAATATATGAAACATTTGATTAATTAAAACAAAAATACGCTAATTACACTTACATTTTTTTAATTATTATCTTAAACGAATATTTTTCCATTGAATGAATTTTTTTTTTGTTTGTCAATTTAATTTATTATTTTCTAATACATCGGAAATTTCGGAGCAAAAAATATTCTTCATCTTTACTGTAAGTACTGCTGCTAAAATTTCAACATTCAATCTTGATTTCTCACTGGTCCAAAAATTACCGAAAAGACTTGATACTGGTGCATTTGTTCCAGGGCAGCACAACGTTAATTCAACAAGAGTAATTACATTTTCATATGGAATGTGTTCATTTTTTAAATGGTTTAAGTAATTTCAACCATCTTTTGCCAATTTCTCAGCATGTTGATTTTCCAAGTGTTCTAATTTAGTAGAATTTAGATATACATTAAGTCTTCTGTCTACTTCAAACAGACAATTAATTGTCTTTGATTTTAATATCAGGCATTTCTTTCGATAAAAACTCAACGTAATTTTCTATATCTGCCCACTTTACTTGCGACCAAGTCAAAAAATACCATTGAAAACTGTAATATTTGTTTTCGACCACTCTTCGACATTTTGGAAACATGTTTGGTTCATCTCTGTGTACAGAGAGGAACAGATCAGTTTTAAATTATTGAAAAGGAGGACGCTTTTCGAGGAAGGGCAGAACCTATAAAAGGAGGATTGTCCTCCCTAAAGGTGGACGATTGGTCACCTTATTAATGGAGACGGGGAAGAAATGCTTTATGACCAAGATAACATAGAAACTTTAAAAATGAGGAAAATTGATCAAAATATTAAAACTCCTATTTTGCTTTTATTTTTATTATTTGTTATATATTTTTATTTTTGTCACTAAATTTTTCTAAATTGGAAGCATTTAAGAATCACTCCTTCACAATTCCTACATCAGTAAACGATTTCCATATATTTACCAATGATATAACAAATTCCATAGGGTGCCTTTGTTACCGTTGTGACATTATCATTGACATAACACTTTTTATTGTTGTTGTACAGATTATTCAAAAAATAAGGTGACCAAACGTCCTTTAGAAAGGACAGTCCTTCTTTTAAAGGCTCTGTCCTTCCTCAAAAAATGTCTTCCTTTTCAATATTTTAAAATTGATCCGTTAATATCTATTTTCAGAGATGAATTAAACATTTTTCCTAAATGTCGAAGAATGGTCCGAAACAAATATCAAAGGAAATAACAGTTTTCAATGGTATTTTTTGACTTCATCACAAGTAAATTGGGCGAATATGGAAAACTGTGTTGATTTGTTATCAAAAGAAATGCCTGATATTAAAATCGTTGATAATGATTTGTTTGATGAAATTGAAGACTGAATGTATATACATTTAAATTATAATACAATGAAACAATTGGAACATCAACACGCTGAAATTGATAAAAGATGGGTGGAAATACTTAACCATTTTTCAAAAAAGAACACATTCCATTTAAAAATTTATTTATTATTGTAGAATTTACGTTGGGCTTCCCTGGAACTAATGCAACAGTTGAAAGAGTTTTTTCAGTTGGTAATGACTTTTATGAAATGACCATAATGAGAAATCAAAATTGAATGTTAATATTTTAGCTACAGTGCTTACCGTAAAATGCAGTATGGAGGATATTTTTTGCCCGAACTTTCCGATATATTAAAAAATAATATGTTGACGAAAAAAAAAATTCATTCAATGGAAAAAATACTTGTTTAAGATAATAATTAAAAAGAATGTGTGCGTAATTAGCGTATTTTTGTTTGAATTGATAAAACGTTTCATATATTCAAGTTGTAATTTTTTCTTAAATTTTTCGCCCTTCTTTTCATTGTTAAAAATGTCAACTTACAAAAAACCCTATTTATCATCTCTTGAAAGAGATCTTCGAGGAAAAGCGTCATTGAATGCGCAATTCCTCTGTGTCTATTGGCATTTTTTAAATACAACACTTTTGTAAAACTCACTCAAACAACTACTGATCCATGTTGTTTTTCACTACAAAATAGTCAACTTCCAAATTGTCTTGAAACATTCTATTTTCTTAGAATATTTTTCGCTTGCGATATATGAAAGACAGTTACAAATTAATTAAACTTATAAAATTGTCCCTACTCCACTGTTTTCTATTATCGCTTATCAGAAAAAAGTACCAATTCTCACTCAAACGATATCGACAGCAAAAAGCAAAATTGATGTATTTGATTTCTTAACAAAGAATTTCCCTTTATATTTTCCTACCTTAATGAATTTCTCTGAACAATGAGCCTTGACTGGCCCACTTAAAAATGCCAGGGGGGCGCAGGTTAAGTACCGCTGAGTTAGGGAAATAAAAATACTGTCGGACTTCTATATAATGAAGTCGCAAAATCCCCAAAAAAAAGTTCGCTATATTGAAATTTCGTTATATAGAGGTTCATCTTTTAATATACTTAAACCACATAAAACAAATTTTAAATTCATAAACACCATGTATTAAAAAAGTAATTATTCACACCTTTTTTAAAATTATTTTTTTATTATATATCTTACCTATTAAAAAGAAAGAAAAACTGCAACGGAAACAAGAAAAAAAAATGTCGAAGAATTGACTGTATTTTCAATATTAAGACAATTTTATACTAAAATTTATGAATTTTAATGACATTTCATAATTTAAAGCATACAAGTAATATCAAACATACATTATTTTTTTAATTAGAACACGGGACACTGAGGGTGAAAGAGGATATGGAAGATGTTTCTAGTGAACTGGGCAATGGGGGTTAAATGTTGCACTTTTTGGGTGAAACGTAGAGAACTCTATTGCCCTCGGCGAGTTAGGATCTAATAAAATAAGTTCAAGATTTATGACCACCATAAAATGTATTAAAGAGAGAATAACTCGAATTTTTTTCAGAAATACTTAAAAAATAATGAAAAGGAAAAATTGAATTATAAAAGAAAAATTTCGTTATATAGACAATGCACTTCGCTATAGAGAGGTTATTTTACGAAAAAAATCGTGAAATGTTCAAGGTTCCAGGAAAAAAGTTCGCTATATTGAAAAATTCGCAATATAGAGGTTCGACTGTATAATAACGGAATGAGCGGAATAAAGTTGTTCTATATTTTCACCTTCTGAAATGGACGTAAATTTATTTCCTTTTTAATACATTTTAATCATCGCGCAATAGTTAACATCATAAACTCTTTTAGTTCTTAGGCAAGTCGTTTCTTTTAAATAAACAGTGTTTCGAAACATGTAGAAGTAAATTTTTTTTATCCTTCTCTCTTTTGTTATTTTTAAAGCTATCGTTTTAATACCCGGCATATAGCGCGCACCCTGAAGTTTCGATCTTATTTTTTGTGTTCAAAGTGCGTGTTATAAGCCGGATTTTACGGTAAATAAACAAAAAAAAAGAATGAGCTAATAGTAGGAATTGAAAAAAGAAACTGAATCAAGTAATATATCTAATGCAAAAGCCAAAAGCGAACAATATTGTAGTTGAAACTCCTTCAATTGTAAACGTAACAGTTTGATGGCGATATATTAAAATTTAGGGATTTCTTTTTCCATTTTAAACAGCGATTCATAATAACGCAAATTTAATTGATGTAAAGAGAAATTTATACAACTACTTAAAGTAGTACTCAATAGTTTTTAAAACGCATATATTTCTATATATAAATTATTGCATTTAAATCCAATGATGAAATCATAGGCTGTTTAAAATTTATGAAAATTTTATTCTGAATGTGAAACTCATATTCTCGGTTTAGAAAATAATGACGTGAACCCGAGAGAACCCCCCCTTTCCCAAATGTTCTTTAATCTATCCCAGTGGTCTTCAAACTGTGTTCCAGGGAACCATGGATTTCCACAAGGCATACTCAGGGACTCCACGAGTCACTGCAAAAAGTCGAAAAGAAAATTTTAAACGTGTATGAACAATGAATTTATGTTTTTTGTGAAGTTTGATTAACCACAAATGTCTAAAGCTCATTCCGATGATTTCAACTGAAAATTTTATTTAGACTTTCCTTTATTCTGTAATACCTTTTAAACGATCATTATATAATAAAGGGATTTTAAGGAGCTGTTTTTTTCTCTTTTATATATACTACCTACTAGTAGGTTGTGAATATTCATTTGTTTTCGGGCTCCACAAAATATGTTTATACTCCTTACTACAGTGTTTCTCAAACTTCCAATACTGGCGACCCAATTTTCAATCATCATTTTTAGCGCGCCCCCCACCTGAAACAACAATAATGTATTTAGTGCGATAAAAATACACTTTGGTGCTAAAACTACAATGCGATCTTAATAATAAACCATATAAGTATTAAATTTTGTATATCTCTTACTTTTAAGTAACATTGTATGAAAATTACTCAATTTTTTTTATTACTTACTTATTATTGTGCTATTTATTAATTTTTAAATTGGAACAGATCACAAAATGATATATTTAATTAAAGATTTATTTCCTTCAGCATTCCTTTCTAAAAGTACAAATGTCATTAGAAAAATAGTCTAGCCTATGTTGCTCTCTATCATATCCATCACATCTGGCATTATCGGGTACGTTTGCGTGAGTCTGGGTAACTTATCGGACTTCAGCGCAAAACATGTGTGACAAACCTATACGGAACTTTCTCACTAACCTTCTGAGACGTCTTTTTTAGGGAAATTTAATTCCCCTACCTATTTCCAATCAGCTCCAAAAAGAGGACAGGATTCCTTGTTATGCAGATTAGATAAAGTATTTAAGTCAAACGGAATCGTAAAGTAAAAAGCAGTAGGAGAGAGAGAGAGATTGAAGCAGAAAGGTATAATAGTGAAGTTCGGGATTTATTATTGAAGATTTCTAGTTGGATAGATTAATCTCAGGAAGAGTTGAAATTAAGTGTGGTAAATATTGATTTATATTTAAAGTCTCATTAAAGCTTTATATTAGGAGTGAGATTAAAGTTAAATGTTCAATAGGAATATTATTGAATTTAATTTTGGGATCTCTTATCGTGGTAATCTCTGCGTGATCGATATTCTAATTGTTAATTAATTGGATCATTAAATATTTAAGTTAATTTAAAGGAAAGTCCCTTTTAAACCTCATAAAGCTATTTTGATTTATTTGTTAGTAAAAGTCTTTGATTCTATCTGGGAAATATAACCAAATAAAGAAAGTTTTTTATAAAAATGGCTACTGGCTCTTATCTGACTCCAAATTATTCTCGTTCTCAAAGTGAGATCCAAGGGGATCTTCACACATGTAAAAATGCTTTTCCTCGTACAATTCCAGTCAGTTTTGGTCGACTCGATACTTCTATAGCTACCAAATCTATCTTGAATGTACATTTTATAATTTGCACGTTAATTGTAATTCACGGTAATTAAGTATTTACGGCAGTAGGTTAAAACAAAATCATACATATATTTTTAAGTCGTAAGCAAACATTCGACGATAATAATGAATTAACAAGTACACAAACGAGCATGTTTTCGAAAATTAAATCAAGGAAATATTCTCAAAAATACTTAAATTTTGGATTTACCACTACTGAAGTAAATAATGGGGGAAAATGCCCCACCTCGTTATGTGTTAAAACTTACATATCGGAAGAACAACATGTGAAAGTTGTTTTTAAAACCATGTAAAATCATTTAACCATGTTGCTAAAGAATTTTAAAAAGTATTTTCTTGATGAGGACAACTTGGTAGCAAGTTACGAATGGATTAGAGATCTATTTCAAGATACTCCAGAAGGGCTCTCAAGTTCCGAAAAAGAAATCTTTATAGATTTCACATCCAGTGAAAAATTAAAAGGCAATTTTGTAATAAATCCCTCTTTGAATTTTGGGTAGAGGTGGATGATGAATTTTCTGCACTGAAAACAAAAGGACTTCGTATACTATTACCATTTTCAACATCCTACTTTGTAAAACCGGATTTTCTGCGGAGGCTGCTTTGTAGACAAAATATAGATCTCAGCTATATATAGAAAAATAACTCAGAGTGTCAATTTCTGATATTAAAACTTCCTTTGAAAAACTTTGCTCTACAAGACAAGCTCATGGAAGTCACTAACAATTATTAATAGAGATAAATGTGTGTGGTGGTACATAGATACTGGTATCGTGTGTGGGTGTTTTTCTGGAAAATATTACTGGAGTCCAAGCTTGTCTTTTCCTGGATTTATTCATAACATTTCGATAAACTTCAATAAAACAAAACTTAATAATTTTACAAAAAATAAATCCTCAATTTAACTATTAGAATGAAAATATTCTAGAAAACAACGGCATTCCTAGAAGCCGAAGCCAAGACCAAGATTTTAAATAGAAAATATCCGCGATAAACAACAGCGACCAAACGCGCTGAAGCCAAGTTCAGGATTCAACTAGGATCCGCTACATATCGTTTTCGTCGGGATGCGCCCCAGGGGGGTCCGAGCGCAATGACTAATACGCTCCGCCCACGCAGGGGACGATAATTTACAACATCCTGCCCCCGGATGAACTAAAGGGGTTCATAACATTTCCATGTATTGAAGCAATTAATTTTTAAAATCAAGCATTTCTTGGCTTCTAGCAAAAAGTTAAATTTTAAAAATATTACACAAATTAAATAATTATTTTAACAAATTTCAATGCACTAATAAGAAATAACACTTAAACAACAAAATATCCTGAAATTTAAGAAAAGAGAAAAAATATTTCATTATACAAATTTTAAACATTTTCAAGGAAATTATACATCATAAATTTTCTAACTTATTAACCCTCTGACTGGATGACCCGCTAATTGAATTTCACTTCGAAAGCGGTCTACTTTTTCAAAGCTAGCGGTACCCAAAATGTTTCGATAAATTTCGCGAACTGCTTCAAAAATGCACGGCAGTTTAATGCCTTCCCCTGTTAAAACCGCAGCAGGTCCTGAATTGGTTTTGCAGGGGATGATTTTATTGCTTTTCGGTCTCTGTGTTCTTCGAAACGGGAGGTTTCTCATTCACAAATGTGGCCTAGGGCGAGGATTGTGAAATGGACATTTTCTCCACTTCACGGCCAACAGAAAGTTCACCCAATTTATTGCAAATATATATTTCATATATTTGGAAAACTTGCTCAATTTCTGATCTAAAAACCAATTAGGTTTTAAGAAATTTTAATTTTCTGACTTTTGATTTTAAATTCGGTTTCATTTTAAAGCATTTTTGCATTCCTAGATTGAATTAATTAAAAACATTTTTTAACACAATCCAATATTTCGTGTGAAACGGCAATTAACTACAATTTTAGTTTCTAAAATCATTTCTGTTTACTCATGTTTTTAAGTTTTTGAGTTTTCTCACATTTACTTAATTAAGATTGATTTAAAGACCAATATATTTTTTGACACATAGTTTATATAATTTAAAAGCTCTATACTTTATCTTCACTAATTTTTTCCTTTTGAAAAATGCCATGACCAAAATGTACGCAGGGTACTGTGAGAAATAATACTTGAAAGGAATGGAATATGACTGAAAATGGTAAATCTAAAATGCAGCTTTTTCAGGTAATATTACAATTAGACTACAGAATACAAATGTTGCAGAATGAACTAAATATTTCCCTGATGTACCACAAACTACATTATAATAAATCTATTGTAGTACTACACTGCAGTATTTTAAAGTCATGCAACAAAAACTTAAACTTGCTTAACTGCCACGATGGGGGGAACTGAGAAAAAAATAGATATTGTTTACAAACTTGGTGATTTCTGGATTACGTTTGTATAACTACTAATTTCTATATAAATATTTTGCATTTAAAACTCTTGTGAATATATAAGGTTCTCATAAAAGTGAATAATTGATCAAATTAACAGTTGTTATCAATGTTATATATATGTCTTAGAATATTTTGAATTAAAAAAGGTATTTCAGTCATATTTATTTCAAGTGTAGAATTTTCATGTAGAGCATAAGTTGAATAGTAACAGATTAAAAAATTAAAGCTTTACAGGCAATGGAATTTTTTTATGCCTTTACAAATTTTAAATATGTTTTTCTCAGATTTTTAATTTTGAAGATGATAGTGTTTTCTAATCCCTAAGGCGTGTGTGTGTTTTTCCTGTTCAAGATAGAGTCTTGAAATATCTTGTAAATGTTCCCTTATACATATGTTCTATAAAAGTTCATATGGATTTAGGTCTGAGAGCTCTAGTTATTTTTTAAAAATATCTTAATGTGTTAATATTTAAAAAAAGTTGGGTTTTTTCCAGGGGTTTAGCCATAAAAATAATTATTAAAATTCAACAAAGAGATATATTTTAAATTTTATACTTTTTGTTTCCAATAATCTAAGAAATATTAATCACTTACAATAATTAAATATTTTTAATAATTTAACATTTTTTAGAAAAGTTTTAAAAATTTCAAAACTGTTCAATTCTTTAAAATTGTGAAATAATGGCTTGTCAAACTAACCTATTATTTTCAGAATCAATATAACAGTATAATTTGAATATAAAACAAAAATTAATTTTACTGTGACAAACTGTTTACGACTTCTACTCATATTGTAAAAAGAATGAAAGATAAATATGTAACATAGTGACAGTAAAAAACACATTCATAATATGTTAAAATCCTGTCCCGATACAAATTTCAATGCATTTTCCAAACTGTAGCTAAAAACAATTATATGTTTATTAGTACAGAAATTATTTATATTTAGATATATTTTTCCTTATTAAGTACATAATGAATAATGGCAAGTAATTTGTAAAATCCTGAAAGATTTTAATGAAGAAAAAAGCCAGAAATAATTTTAGATAGTTAGAAATTTAATTATATAATACACAAATATGCATGTTTTAAATGAAATAAGTTGGCTAAGAAAATGAAATTTACTAAAAATTTCCTGAATAAAGTAAATCAGATTTCATCCTCAAATACATATAATTGTAAGAAAAGGTTTTATTCAATTTACAATTAGTTACAAAAAACCTTTTATAAAAAATAATTTTAACAGGTATAAATAGCAAAAAATATCAAAGAAGTATGAGAAAGACACATATATGTCGTTTACAGAAATGTCACAGTGTGATATTTTTCGAAACACGGCATTGCACACACACACAGTCCAACATTACAGTCTTTACATTGAAAACGAGTTTTTGATGTTTAACGACTAAATCGTAAATATAAGAAACAACAGTCAAATATCACGAGTGCAGACGGCGCTCGCTGATATTTGAGTGAGAAAATTACAGCAGCATAAAATGCGACCTCGTTTGAATTATATCTAATGTGCATATTTGGAACTGCTTAGCGTACTCGAATTAACTCAAGTGCAACTTTGTCAAGGGTTTACATTGCATTCTAAGTCAACACGGTGGCTACTAACGAGCGACTACGTATATAATTTTGAACCGCGGTTAAGTGACGAGGACGATACCTGAGCTGATAACTCCCCTTCCAAACTTCCACATCACATCAATGTGAGGACTTTTGACCTCGACGTGTTTAACGTGCATCAGCTCCTCTTCAACGCTAAACTTTTGTGGTACCAGGGCTCGAACACTGGACACGAGTTCATAACCATGACCATCAGGCTACCGTGGCCGCAAAAGAAAATAGCAAGTTTGAAAGAAATGTGTAATGGAGAAGTATATTTGAAGAAATAATTTCAAAACTTAACGAAAAACCAAAATATCAAAATTTAGTTTAGGAATAATAGTGAATATAACTTCGTACACCTAAAACCACTTTACGCAGTGTATTTTGAAAGTGAACGTTTCCCCTTTTAGAGAAACTTACTATAATTATGTCAAATTCCTTTCATTTTGCTCTAAGTGGATCCCTGAAACAACGTAATTTTTTGATACACAAAATTACTTATGGTTGAATCTAATACAATTCCCTACAAAATGAATGAAAACCCTTTTTTATCATATAAATTGTGTTTAAATAGGAGATGGTTAGTTAATAAGAACATTTAAAACGTGTCGGCAATCTATGGACCTGTGGCACGTGGTACAATTCTTAGTGGCACTCAGCACTACTCTACAAATTTGTCAATTCTTGAGTGGATGGAAGTTGATAATAGACCTTATTTGACAAACATCTTCTGAGAGAGTTATGGACATTTATGGAACTACAAAATAATCTGAAAGATAATTCTAAAGATAAATTTACAGCTATTTTGTAAATAATTGAGTGTTATTGCTAGGGGATTTAATTGTTGAAAAAAGAAAATTGCATGTACTCTGCTTTCCACTTATGATTCGCCATATCAAAGTAAAAAATCTTTCCTAATATGAAAAATATTTCGACTCCGCAAAGAAATTGTTTAACAACTGAATGCTCAGAATCGTGTCATGCATTATACCCCTGGTTTTGCGATATGAAAGAAGATTCAAGAAAGAGTTAATTCGCATTACAATTTTTATTTAACTGTAATGAAGGGAATCATTTATATTTCACTTTGTCTATTTCTTATTTAAGTAAATATGTTGGAAACATACACTTTTAATTTTTTTATCTTTGTTGAAGAAATAGTAACATTTTATATTGTTTATTTTTATGTTAATAAATGTATTTTATTGATCCATAATTAATATAAAATAAAACTGTAAATCTAAATTATTTACCTCTATTCTTTAATATCTGCAAATATGACCGTAAGAATCGAAGGATTTCAAAAATTTCCCACTATGTGGCACGCTGAATGATACCGACAGATTGGTTTGGCACGTCTTAGCTACACAGTTGCCGCCCCTGATTTAAAATGTTGGGTAAGATAACCATTATGTTTTTAAAATTTTATAAATATACAAAAAGAGAGTATTTTGTCAATACATGTTTTAAAAGGAGTAAAGTTTACGAGAACGAAATATAAAATTGCGTTAAAATTATTGGTACTCTATCAACCGTACTTCTTCTTATATATATATATATATATATATATATATATATATATATATATATATATAAGAAGTAAGTCGATAGAGTACCGTAGTTACGCCAACTCGTGACAATGAATTGGAAATTAAGTTCACAATTCATTGTTATTAAAATATATAAAATTTTACATGACTTATTTTTGTATTTGTTATTTTTATATTCCTTACTGAAAGCAACAAATGGGAGTTCATTACCTGCCAAAATTGCAGAGGCCTGGTTGTTTACTCCACAAGCTCCTACCTTATGCTTACTCTGCCCTACTAAGTAAAAATGCTGTCTTCTGCTCGTCAAGATCATGGAATTGCAGATATTGTTTTCCATATATTTTAAATATTAGTTTTCTAACTTCTACATCAGCCTTTTAATAGTCTACACTCTTGCAAAGAAGTCTGAATTCAAAACTATAAAAACATATTATTCCCAACAATGTCATTTATACCTTTATTTTTTATAATCTAGGAATGCGTTAAACTATTAATTTGTTATCGCGACTATTTAATATTAAATGGGGAAAAAAACGAATAAAAAAGTTTCAAACTGAAACTTAAATTGAATTTTTCAAAAATTGTCACCAGTAGTAGAAAAGTGGGGTTCTGGATCACGAGGCGCTGAGGTGCTTGAGGTCCCCGCCTCCCCGAACGAGTTATCTCCGTCCCCTCCACCCCTTCCCGCGGTTCTCCCTATCCAACCCTTCCGGCGTTTCCCTCCATCCCCCCCATCCAACCGGTCCCTCCGATTTCGTCCTTCTTCATCCGTGACACTTTACACCCCCCTTTTCCCTTCTATTTTCTCTTAGCGGGATATTGCATAAACAATCAAAATAGAAAAACAAAGCATAAATAATTTTAGGCTAATAATTTTTTCTGTAGGCTACAATACTGGAATATTGCTTTTCATTTATAGATATGATTAAATATGGGAAGATAGATTTCGTAAATAAACCATATTGAAAAAGCGCGTTTTTTTTTTTTCTTTGTGAATCTGATTATAATAGTGATGTCATATGACTAGTGACATCAGTAATTTTTCTACCAATCAGTTGCTTCCAAAGTTACGTCATGAAAATGAACCAATCAGCTTACTGTTGCCACCTTGTAATACTCATTTTTTTTCTTTCTGTGTATCATTTCTTCTCAAGCTCTGAGTTGGTAGAATACTTTGCTTCTCGATAAAGAATTATCACGTTCCAACCCTACCACAAAATTTCAAGATATTTTCTTTCGTGATTAGTAAATTGAAATTTATTTAGTTAACCATGAAACATGCTACACCTCTCGCCTTCTCCCATCCTCGAGCCAAAAGAGTGTGTTTTGATAAAGACAACGGGAAAACTTCTTCGTTTAAACCAGATGCTGTTCCTGAGAATCATTTCCATTTAGGAAGTCACAACTACGCCGTTGTTTCTGATTTTGCAGACGTTGCACGAATTCACTTGCGCCGAT
Organism: Trichonephila clavipes; assembly: GCA_019973935.1. NCBI lineage: Eukaryota > Metazoa > Arthropoda > Arachnida > Araneae > Nephilidae > Trichonephila > Trichonephila clavipes. Next base: position 119,551 of record BMAU01000192.1, read on the forward strand.
ACAAGCTCGATGCCACTGGATCTCTTTTACCTACCAAAGATGGAATCACTGTAACACCTTCCGTATGGTTAGCCCTCGTAAGAGAATTTTCTGCAATCGATCAAGCCTTTGAGGATGGAAAAGTATTTGTTATCAAGGATTGTCTCTTACTTTCCCGAACTGTTATCGAGAATGTCACTCATATCATAATACAACGTTATTTCCAACGAAAGGACTTTACTCGTAAATTTTTGACTCCAGTTTCCATGCTAAAAGAAACGGAATGGAATGTATTAAAAGATATCCATAAGCAGATCACGTCGAAAACTGTTTCAATCATGTTCGGGCGTGTTTTTCTGAAACTTCTGAGGCAAGAAGTGGCTAAACACATTCCTTTTCCAAAATCTGACTGCATCGATTGTATCGACGCAGAAATGGTTCTCACTACATCAATGGTCGAACTCTTATGTAACCATATCGAAGAAAATATTTCATCATTGTTCGTATGCTTCGGATGTTTGGAAGGATACGAAAATCAACTAGGTCATGAATGTATGACATATTCAAACGGACAGAGAATTTCCGAATATGGTGATTTAGCCATATTAAACATGGACTGGGATAAACTGGTTGCAGATTTTGTCAATCGAAACATCCAAATGGTAAATTACATGAATGAGATGTTTCTCAATAAGTTAAATATGAATGTGCTGATAGAAAATGCTAAACAAATGTATGTTGCTAGAGATTCTTTATTATTATTGTAAATAAAAAGTATTATTTTTCTTCAAAGTGTATTTCTTATTTTTTTTTTTTTTTAAGAAAAAAGTGGTAAAGTACACACACAGAGAGATAGGTACACAATTCGTACAAATGTATTATTCTCATTAAATTTAAAACCTAAGATTGTAAAAATGATAAAAAATATGCTCAAAATGTATTCATTTCTAAGGGTTTTTTCATCAAAACAAAGCTACAGAAAGGTAATTGATGCATTTATGAGATAGAAAGAAGTTTTACTTGTAGACATTACTAGATTCTAAGGTAAAAACTCTAAGGATTGAGGAACCAGAAAGCCGAAACCATTGAATGAACTTTTAAAAGATATTTATTTTTATCGGCACATTTAAAGGAAATACAAAGAGAGGCCGAAAAACATTTATAAATACTGTGTTCCCCGAATACCTTTGAAAATATAAATAAGGTAACTGAAATTTTTAAATCAAATCAAATGTGGGGAGAGGTAATCATTCCTTTTAAAAAAGAGATTGTAAAGTAATATACACATCAATGGGCTTTTAGAAAAGAGTACTGTGGTGGGTCTAACCGTTGAAGTGTGAGAAAGTTGAAACTATCCTATTAAGTCAAAAGATGTTTTCCAATCTAACAAAAAAAAAAAAACACCGGTGGTTAGAAAAATTCTCACGTAAAAACATTTTGAAAGAATCTTCGAGAGCAAATAAAAAGTAATTGGAACTCTCCCTATGACATAGACTAAGAATTTTATCTCCATAGGGTAGCAATCAACCCATTCATAGGTATGTATGAAAAAAAAACACGTGTGTAAGAATTTCAAGATTGTAACAGTTGTAAGTCTAACTATTGAAGAATAAATTGCGAAATTATCCTATTAGCTTGTAAAAAAAAATCATTTGTCTGAGTATCTCTTTCAAAAAGCACAAACAGATTTTGCGAAAAGTCCACACAAAACATACCCTTAAAGCAGACTTTGTGTGTGTGCGAATATATCAGTACAAAATAAAAGAAACTTAACAACTGTACAATGGAAGAATTTGGTTTACCTACAGGGAGGTAGTAAAATCGCATTCTTTAAGTCGTGGGGAGAAAAGTGTGGCTGTTGTGAGTAAGTTTGAAGTAATTGGAATTTTACAGCTTTTGAAAGTGGGAAAAATCAGTTTACCTACAGGGAGGTAGTAAAATCGCATTCTTTAAGTTGTGGGGAGAAAAGTGTGGCTGTTGTGAGTAAGTCTGAAGTAATTGGAATTTTACAGCTTTTGAAGGTGGGCTGATTGAATATTAACGTCGCACTGTTCAGCTACACGAGGGCTTTTGGCGACGGACCACGTAATTTTGAACCATGGTCAAGTGACGTGGACGACACCTGAGCTGGCACCCCCCTCTCCTAACTACCACACCACACCAACGGGAGGACGTTTCAGCTCTCGACAGATTTAACGTGCATCGCTGCCCTACACGGCGGGTCTTTAGTGGTACAGGATTCGAACCCGTGACAAAGCAAGCCACGGTCCGATACCTACACCACTCGGCTACCGCGGCCACTTTTGAAGGTGGGAAAAATCAGTTTACCTGCAGGGAGGGGGGTGTAAAACCCCATTCATACGGTTGAAGGGAGATGCCAAATACTTTTAGAGTTAAAAAGAAGATAAGCCCCGCCCTTTCTTTCGCTATTCGTTACAAAAAAATACCTTTTAATTATTTTTCACTGTATTCCTACGCATAACGATTGATTCCGTATATAAGCAGATGAGGCGAATGAACCAATTCACTTCTAGCTCGAAATTTTTTCTGTGTGCACTTCATGCTTAAACTTTTTACAATGGATATCGAAAAAATATTCGAAGAGACTGATTTCCCTATCAACGACAAGGTTTTGGCTTCTGCGGATTTTGGAGACTTATCCAGTGAGTTAGATGAACCCTTCGATGGCGTTTTAAGAGGAACATTTTCATGCGATAAATGCGATAGTGTTTTCACGCATCGTCGCAGTTTAGAAAGACATCGAATTTCAATTCACACCACTTCAGCCTTATTTTATTGCAAAATATGCAAAAAGAGATTCAATCGAAAAGATAACTTCGTTCGACATTCAAAAATTCATAAATTAACACCGATTATCATGAAACTGTCTCGAACAGCCAATGGAGAAGAAAATTCCTCTGCGAACACATCCTCGGAAGCCGCACCCGGTCCCTCTACCGCCACGGAAACGACTCTTTCCGATCACGGCAGGACTTCTATTTCAACTGCACCATCGCGAAAACGAACTGTTTCGCCCACTAGAAATGCATGTTTGGATACTTTTGAAGTGTACACATTCTTTCCAGATACTTCAACATCGAAGGACTTAACTGTGAGCCTTCACAGCATTAAGACAGAAATTTTGAAAAAATTAAGGAAACAGCGTCTTCAAAGCAGGGTGTGAAGTGGTATCTCAACAGCTGTGTTCACTTCATCCGAAAAATTACTACAGAGGATTTTGAGACCTGTACATCATATTTTAGATCAAGATGTGCTATTACATTAACCGAGGAAATTCCTGACGTTGAAACAAGCATTGCAAAGGTAACAAGTTAATTCATTTTTTTTTTTCTTTAAAAATAATAAAATAAAATGTAAAAGAAATTTTAAAAGAATTTTAAGAAAAAGTTATTCAAATAACTATAAAATATATACTGTGGAAATATATTTCAGAATTATTTTACATCGAATGTGATTATAATTTGAATTTATTATTATTTTTTTAAAGGTTATCACATCATGTAATGAATTTGAAAATAGAGGATCGGGATGGGAATTCCAAGATGTGTTGAAGAATGAACTTAAGATTGCTATCTACAAGCCCTTAGCAGCAGCTTCTTACATTCCTCTTCCACCAAAGCTGATTAAAAAAGGCGATATTAAACATCAGAAATGAGGACCAACATTGTTTTTTATGGTGTGTGTTAGCTCATCTTCATCCTGCTCAAGCCAATGCAAATAGAGTGAGTACTTATTTAAAATTTCAGAATGAATTATGCACGAAAAACCTTACATTTCCTACTCCATTAAATCAGATTGAATGCTTTGAAGAAAAAAATAAAATATCAATTAATGTGTTCGGTTTCGAGAATGAAATATTCCCCTTGAAAATAACAACAAAGAATTTTGATAAACATGTAAATTTGCTTTTGATCTCAAATCAAGAGAAAAGACATTATTGTCTTATTAAAAATTTAAATCGATTACTTTCAGACTTAACACAACATAAATCAGAAAGTTTTTATTGCAATTATTGTCTTCACAGGTTTGTTAAAAATCAATCTTAGATGCCCATATAGTAGACTGTAGGAAACATAAAGAACAAAAAATAAAAATGCCCGAAAACAAATGGTTAGAATTTGAAAACTTTAAATTTAATTTGCCTGTTCCATATACTATTTACGCCGACTTTGAATCCCTTATTGTGAAAATCAACTCATGCGCGCCTGATCCTGAAAGATCTTCCACTGTACCAATAGCAAATCATATTCCATGTGGTTATGCGTATGTGGTGATTGGACCTGATGGAAGTTTTAAAACCACCTGTTGTTTATCGAGGAGAAAATGCCGTTGACCATTTTTTAAAAAACATTATTAAAGAAGAGGAAGATATACTAAATATTTTGAAAAAACTGAGCCGATACTTTTTCTGATGAGAATAAATTACATTTTAAAAATGCCACTTTTTGTCACATATGTGAAAAACCTTTATTGGGGGATAGAGTCCGGGATCATGACTCTCTCACCGGTTTATACCGGGGTGCTGCTCATAATATTTGTAATATTAATTATACATTGGCTAAACATATCCCTGTCGTAATTCACAATTTACGAGGGTATGATTCCCATTTGATCATGCAGAGTGTTGGGAAAATAAAAAACAAAAATCTTACTTGTATACCTTCCAATAGTGAAAAATATATATCTTTTTCTCTCGGTTCTCTACGCTTTCTCGATTCGCTGCAATTTTTAAATGCCTCTCTCGAAAAGTTAGTTTCGAATTTAGAAAAAATGAATTAACTCTAACAAATAAATTTTTCAAGGAAAAAAACCGATCTGATGCTTCATAAAGGAATTTACCCCTATGAATATATGGATACTTTCCAAAAATTTAATGAAGGATGCTTGCCCTCTAAAGAAGCCTTTTTAGCTCACTTACAAATGAAACTGTAAGTGATGATGATTATGCACATTGTCAAAACGTATGGAAAAGTTTTAATCTTAAAACTCTAGGAGAGTATCACGATCTGTACGTGACGAGTGACGTAATTCTACTTGCAGACGTTTTTCAAAATTTTCGACATTTATGCTTAAATTTTTACAAACTAGATCCATGTCATTGTTACACGCCCCGGACTCGCTTGGCAAGCATGTCTTTACATGTCGCGAGTCAAACTGGAGCTTTTTACAGATTTAGACATGCATTTATTTGTCGAGAGAGGCATAAGAGGTGGCATTTCAATGATATCCCATAGATTTAGTTCAGCTAACAACAAATATTTAGACTCTTACGATGAAAACAAACCATCTAAATACATCCTTTATTTGATGCAAATAATTTATATGGATGGGCAATGTCCCAACCCTTACCTACTCACGGTTTTGAGTGGATTACACAGCCAATTGATTTTATGGAAATTCCAGATGAGTCAGACATAGGTTATATTTTAGAAGTAGACATGGATTATCCACAAAACCTACACAATTTACATAATGACTATCCCCTGGCCCCAGAAACATTAAATGTGACAAATGATATGCTGTCTCCATACTGCAAAGAAATAGCGCAAGAACATAATTTAAATACCAATAGCTGTACGAAATTAGTTCCTAATTTAATGAGTAAAAAGGATATATCGTTCATTATAGAAATTTAAAACAGTATGTTTCTCTAGGTTTAAAAGCAACTAAAATCCACAAAGTACTTAAATTTCACCAAAGACCTTGGCTAAAAAATATATTGATTTTAATACGGAAAAAAAAAAAACGCGAAAAGCTCATTTGAAAAAATCTCTTTAAACTTTTAAATAATGCCGTATTCGGTAAAACCATGGAAAACCTACGGAAGCGCACAGTAATAGATCTTGTACAGGATCAGAAAAATCGAAGAAACTCGTTGCTTCTCCAGCATTTCATAATTTTCGTATAATAACAACAGATTTAGTTTCGATAGAGAGAAAAAAAGTTTCCCTTTTATTAAATAGACCGATCTACATTGGTTTCTCCATTCTAGACATATCTAAGATTCTTATGTATAATTTTCATTATAAGTATATAAAATCAAAATACGATACCAATGCAAAATTACTTTTTACTGATACTGATTCGTTGTGCTATGAAATTGTAACACAAGACGTGTATGAAGATATGCAGAAAGATCTACATTTCTTCGATACTTCCGATTATCCCCAAACTCATCCCCTATACTGCGAAATAAATAAAAAAGTGCTTGGCAAGATGAAAGATGAGTTATCATCCAGTTTGGCTCTTGAATTCGTTGGGCTCAAACCAAAAATGTATAGTTTAAAAAGTGCTGAAATGGAGAAAAAACGGCGAAAGGAGTCTCAAAAATTATTATCCAACAACAAATTAGACATACAGACTACAAAGAGACTTTGTTATATCGTCGTCGTGGATTAGCCAAAGCTAAAAATAGCAAGTCACAATCACATTGTGCAAACTGTGGCTTATCAAAAGTCAACTCTGAGCCCTTTTGATAGCAAAAGATACATTCTACAAGATGGAATAAATACTTTAGCATATGGTCACTTTAAAATTTAGTAGCAAACTTATGTTATTTTCACTTAAAAAAATTCACCATGATGAATGAGTAAATATGTTGATGGTAAATACGTTATAGATAAATACATCTCAAAATTATGAGTTTTTATATTTTGTAAAAATTTGGGTATTTATTTATATATATTTGTATTAGAGTGAAACATTCCTTCACCCTGTCAAAATGTTGCTTTGCCTATGAAAAGATTATGTAAATGAAATTATTCTGTAAATGGTATATGACCACTTCTTAGTTTTTGTTTTTTGAAATAAAACAAAAAAATAATTTAAAAAAAAAAAAATATCGATGTACTATTACATTCCATATGTGTGGAGGACGGATTCTTTATTTACATTGAAATGTTAATGCTATATCATTTACTCTAATCAATTCAGTTTCATTATTGTTGGAAATATTGTTTGTTGTATCTCTGTACATTATTATTTTATTGTAAATAAACAGTTGATATAAAAATGTTTTTGTTCAATCTCAATTATTTGGTATTCATAGTTAAATATTTTTATGCAAGTAAAATTATAAACATATTTACAATATAAATAGTATGAGAAATTTACAAATCCTTGCATTTGCAATGGAGTTTCCAACCATACAACATCCATCATCTATGCTAATAAGTGGTCCTTCCAATTCTGGAAAAACTTACTTTGTCAAAAAGTTGTTGGATTATGAAATGTTTAAGCCAACTCCTTCAAAAATCATTTGGTGTTATGGTGCTTATCAAACTCTGTTTGATGAAATTTCTAATGTCGAGTTCATTGATGGTTTACCCTCAGATCTTAGCCAGATAAGTAATGCATTAATCATTATTGATGATTTAATGTCCGAATTAGGAGGCGATAAAAAATTATCAAATTTATTTACAAAAGGTAGTCATCATAAGAATATTTCTGTTATATTTATTGTTCAAAATCTTTTTTATAAAGGGGCAGAATTTCGAACTATTTCATTAAATGCATCTTATATGTGTTGCTTTAAAAATGTAAGGGATAAAATGCAAATGGCTTCATTAGCTAAACAAATGTATCCGAGTCAAACCAAGTACTTTCAAGAGAGTTTCAAGGATGCAACTTCAGTCGCATATGGTTATTTGTTTATTGATTTAAGGCCAGAAACAGATGAAAAATTACGTCTTCGCACCGGATTATTTCCAGAAGATGAGAATATCTTCTATCAACCCCGATAACTCAAAATTGGTTCATTTCCAAATAGTCAATTTTTCTCGTGGGATGGATTATAATAGTTTTTAAATATAATTGATCGTTAAGAAATCAAACTTTTAAATTAAATTAGATACTTTATTATAGTAGATACCTTCTCAAAAATTACTGTAACTGGAAAAAAAAAAAAGTTTACATGAGGTAAAATAATTAAGTTTTAAAAGTTATTTAAAGCTTGTTATACAATCATTTTTTTCATTTAACTTAAAGATGTTAGCGAGTCAACATATTAATCATTTGAAGCAACTGGCTCGAAGCAAAAGCAAAGCTGCTCTTTTACGAAACTGTACAAACTCCCTCATAAAGGCTTTGTGCGAATGTACCATCAACATTCTCAAAGGAAACGTCCCTTTGACAAAACATCGAAAGTCTCGGCTGTCCCCCTACAAAAAAGTGCTAAGAAAATTAGCAAGTAGGAAAGTACCATTATATAAAAAAAAGGAAACTTCTTGTACAGAAAGGCGAAGGTTTTCTGAGCTTCCTCATACCTGCAGCAGTTTCTGTTATATCTTCATTACTTCATGGAACACACTAAGAAATTCGTCCTTGTACCTGAAGAAAGACTTCGACAATTCGCTGAAATTCATTTAACCGATTTAGATAAGGAAATGCACAAAATTCTTCGAAAACCTAACTTAAGCGATCAAGAGAAAGCTACTTTATATACTCAAATTCTTCAAAAGTATACAAATTTTCCTCTGCCAACCCAGAACATAACAGAACCAATACATGAAGTTAAATCTGAGGACTTTAATACAAATGAGAAAAAAGAATTTGACCGAATGAATTCCTCTGATGAAATACGAATAAATATCGAAAATGAAATTTTGAATCAGATGCCTCTGAAAAGAAGATACCAAGCTGAGAAAATTATGGAACTTCTTCAACAAAATAGTGCGTCATTATCATGGACTAATGAGAAAGAACTAATGATCAAAAATAAGATACTTCCAAATACCAACATTGTAGACTTGGTAGCGTTTTTGTTAAAAGATAGAAAAACTGAACCGAATGGACTTCGGAATTTTATTGATATTCTAAAAGAGTTTGATTTTCCATCTCAGTTAATAAAAAACAGATATTTTAAGTACGAGACTATGTATGCAAAACCTGCTACTTGGATTCAATATTAAATATTTTATGTATGCTTGATATTTTAAATAAAGCTTTTTTTTTTCATTGAAACATTGTGTGCGTTTTTATTTATGATATGATTAAAGAGGGTTAATAAAGCAAAAAAATTTTAATTAGTGTATTTACTGTTGAAATGCAAAAAAAAAAAAAAAAATAGATATATGAATTGAGAATTAATTTAAAAAATGAAGGGGAACAATAAGAGAGGGGTCAAAGAAAATTTAAAGAATAAAGGATAGGAATAGAAAATAGTGTTAACTTGTTTTTAATTAAATGTTTATAAAAAAGATAATAGTTTAAAATTGTAATTAGAAATACTTATCGCTTGATAAAGACATATGGAAAACTTTAAATAATAAAGACATATGGAAAACTTTAAATAATAAATAGAATGTATATGTGTGATAAACTATAAAAACAAAAAATCAATTTTTTTTTCTTTAATATTTTTTTTATTTCTTAAAAACCATCTTTACATTATAAATTTTTTGAAATACAAATACAGTCTAAAATCATTTTTCTTGCGGTTAAGAAAGCGTCCCAAAATGTCACTCATTGAATGTCCTTTACACCTTTTAAGAAGATAGAATATACAATATTGTCCACAAACATTGGATGTGAGGCTTTGTAATGAAGTTTCATTATATATTACGTTTGGAAATAATTTCACATATTGCGAGATATGAGGCTCGTATACCGATGGTGGAAATCCATAAGAGTCAAAAAATTCGATGGTCTTTTCATCTTGAATATACATAGCTAACCAATGAGATCCTTCTTCATCATGGGGGTCTGTATTTACCACGAGTGCTGCTTTTTTCTTGACCTTGGGTATTTTGTCAGAAGGATACACACCTAAGAAATCTCTAGGAGCCTCCTTTGATAAAATTTTACTTATCTGAGAGGTGAACATTTAATTCCCAAAGTCAAATAAAACGTTTCGTGTCTTGTTTATTTCAATCAGTGATTCAAATTCGGCGAATACAATAAGTGAGACAGTTTCATTCAGAGCCTTATTAAATTTTAACTCGACTCTCAAATTGCTGTGACGAATGAGATTAAAATGCTCTCCTTCACAAAGATCTGGGGATAAATCAAATAAAAAAAAGGGAATAGCCTTTAGAAAATTCTGATCTAGACAAATGAAGTCCTTCAGAATTTAAAAATAAGTTATTGTAAGCTTGAATATAATTTCCTTTTTCAAAATCTAGCTCTAGGGGTTGATGGGGAACAGGTTGACCGTCTACGTACACACCGATAAAATTCACATCATAATGTTTGAATTCGAAAGGAGATTTTTATAATTCCCATTGAAGGCATCATTATCTACACATGCTATGACAATACGCTTAGGCATTTGTCCAGAAAATACATTATCTTGAATGAAAGAATAACTAGATTGTGGGATTGAAAACACCTTGCAGCTAACTCGATCAATTGGGTATTTCGCCGTTGTTCTTTCTAAAGCTTTCGCATGACCTATAACAACCGCCGGATTAACTTGTACTTTTCTTACATAAAGGGAGACATGTTCAAAAATCACGTTGTAATCTCCCTCTCCCATCAAACAAAATGATGGTTTACTTCGGATGAGTTTTAGTTTCACATCCACTAAATTTAATAAAAGTCTGTCTTGGTTAAATAAATCCACATGTAGTCGTCCAACCATATCAACAGTTCCACTTCCTTTAATGAACTTCACGCGGCTTTTGAATCCTTCATTCGGTTCCTTATCGTTTTCATCATAAACATTCATCCTGCCAGCAGTGTCTTTATAATAAAGTTCAGATGTCAGCTGAGAAGTTTTGCTGTCGTACCCATGATTTAATAAAGTTTCTATTATAGCTCTATAGGGATATGTATTATTGCTAGAGGAAACTGTTCTTTCGTTTAAGCAAACGTCTACTTGGGAAAACAAACTGTGCAAAAATAAGTTTACAGGTCCAACTTTATTTTCATTAGTAATTACTTTACCATCGCTTTTAAAGATTTTTGCTCGAACATGTAATTGGGTCTGAGAGAGATCTAGGTAAGCATCACCACTTCCAGGTATGAGGAATTCAATAGGACCTCCATCTGCAACATTAGTAATGGGATGGAATTGTACCCATTGACCTTTTCTATTACAGTTTGGGTAGGAGGAGCTAAAAATAAATTCAGCTCAGATTTAACACATTCAGGAGACTCCTTTAATAGAAAAGCCATCACTCCTAATGATCGAAAATATCTCGTCCTCTTACTTTCTTCGATTTGGAAGAACTGGTAGCTTTCATTCCTTTCCTCTTTCTTTTATACCTTTGATGCTTCTTACCACGCCCTATCATTTCGTCAGCTTTTTGGATAGCTTTTTTATTAACTTTTTCCAGTTTCATTAGTCCTTTGTCTAGCAGACTCTGGAAAACTCTGCCCCTCCAACATATCATTTGCAATTTGTGTGCTTGTTTTCAAAACTTCTTTTCCCACTGATTTAGCACCACTCTTAAGAAAAGGTAAAGCTGTACGGAATAATCGTTTGAACCATCCACCAATACCATATCCTTTCTGAAAAGATTGTCCAGCGTAATATGGGAGTCCATTTCCTGTTTGTGAAATGTAATAGTCTTCAAATTGCTTTGTACAACAATTATAAGGAACAAGCATCTTTACTCATTAAATTTCTTTCAAGAAATGAATTTTATATTTACTCACATCTTCTTTTAAATGATTTGTCTCAGCCTAAAATGTAACACAGCTATCACGCGACCTCTCTCAAAAGGAACTAAGTCACCAGAATGTAATCGCAGAATCATTTCAATCGTTTGGAACTGTTGTCGAATAACAGGTACGTAGTGAGGTCTTGTATAGTGAGCATTGACTACTTCTCCGTCTTTCCCTTCTACTTTTATAATTTTCAGGAGTGGAGCTTGAGTGTGACCGACGATCTGAGGTTCAACGAGATCACAGTAGGCATAGATGATAGGAAATGATGCTGTAGGATCAGCTATGTATGGACTTTCCACTGATTTTTTATATTCACCAGGTTCAAAACCTAATAATTCAGCTAGGCCTTTGTATAAAACGACTCTAGCCTGATCACCAAGCTTTATCTTTACCTTCTTTGTCACAGAATGATAAATAAACTCGATTTTATTTTGATGCAATTCCAAATGCATTCCTTTTAAAATATCTGGCACAGTTTCATAACAACCTGGTGGAACTCGTCTCACAAGTAATTCTCCATTACCTACATCAAATCCAAATATATTATTATCGTTTCTTATGTTATACCATGTGTGTGGATATATTAAATCTACTAAGCCAACTTCCCACTCTCCATTATTCAAAGTAACGGGCAATGGAAGTTGAGTCATGAAATGGGATATTTTGTTTTCTGGAAAAAAAGCTTGGAACTGTCACTAACTAGTGTAATGTAGAATGACATCTTTCAAACTAAGGAAAGAGTATTATGCGCTCCCATTTATATCATTCTGACATCACTTACCCATGCATTAAATTTATCTGGGTATCCCTGAAATTTTACTAAATATTCGCTTTTACCATTCCTTTTCCTTGTTCTAATAACTTTTCAACAGGATAAAATCCAGAATCGGATACTTTTTGCAGTTCTTGGGGATAAAAGGTGCCCTGAATAATTTCACCAGATAAATCTTTTACTCTGTAAACTATTGGATTTCTAGAAAGGATTTGGTGAATCGTGAAAATTTCTCTCGTCCAATTTTGTGTATAACCTTTTTCAAAATTAAGTTTTTCTCTGCTGATTCGCACGGTATCACCCACTTTGAATATGGATTTTGATTCTTTCAGAGACTGTCCGTACAAAGTTAGCCACACTTGAGTTTGATTTCCTTCACTTACCGAGCTAGGTTCCATGCGAATGCTCCGATGCCACGTATGATTATAACTGTACACTAATTTTCCAAGGACATCAATGTAACACTTTGTGTTCATCTCAGTAAAATACTTCCACATTTTAGTCTTCAAAGTACGATTGAATCGTTCTACAATGGAGGCCTTTGCCTTATTATTTGTTGTAAAAAATCCAACTTTCATTTTCTTTAGATATTTTTGGAACACAACGTTCACAAATTCTTTCCCAGCATCTGTTTGTAATTTTTTTGGAATGCGCTCAGAAAAATCTTTTTAAAAGCCGATACAATAGATTCGGATTTTTATTCTTCAATGGCATAGCCCAAGCATACTTCGAAAGAACATCGATACAGGTCAACAAATATTTGTAACCGTCATTAAAAGAAGATAAGGATTGCATATCGACTAGATCTGCCTGAAATTGCTGATTTATTCGACCAACGATTACTCGATTCGTATCAATTTTTTTTCTAACTGGTTTATGTAAAGTGTATGATTCCTTTGTTTGTAACCAATTTTTTATATCTTTTCTGAAACCTTCCCTTTTAGAGAACGATGTACAGCATCGATACCACCGAAACTACCTGCGTGTTCGGGAACCCGATAAATGTTTTTCCACTCCATGTTTAATTCAAATACTGGTTTTAATCATTAATACCGTGTTAACTTTTGAAATTTTTTTTTAGATATGATTCAATTTGGGAATAATTTTAATATTTATAAACACGAGAGCAAAGACAAGGGAAGGGGGGTAAAGTGCCACGGGTGAAGAAGGACGAAGAGGGAAACGCCGGAAGGGTTGGATGGGGAGAACCGCGGGAAGGGGTGGAGGGGACGGAGAGAACAATGTTTTGAATCAATATGAAAATTCATGTTAGCCTTGAAGAAAAAACCCTTAGAAATGAATACATTTTGAGCATATTTTTTATCATTTTTACAATCTTAGGTTTTAAATTTAATGAGAATAATACATTTGTACGAATTGTGTACCTATCTCTCTGTGTGTGTACTTTACCACTTTTTTTTTTTTAAAAAAAAAAAAAAAAATAAGAAATACACTTTGAAGAAAAATAATACTTTTTATTTACAATAATAATAAAGAATCTCTAGCAACATACATTTGTTTAGCATTTTCTATCAGCACATTCATATTTAACTTATTGAGAAACATCTCATTCATGTAATTTACCATTTGGATGTTTCGATTGACAAAATCTGCAACCAGTTTATCCCAGTCCATGTTTAATATGGCTAAATCACCATATTCGGAAATTCTCTGTCCGTTTGAATATGTCATACATTCATGACCTAGTTGATTTTCGTATCCTTCCAAACATCCGAAGCATACGAACAATGATGAAATATTTTCTTCGATATGGTTACATAAGAGTTCGACCATTGATGTAGTGAGAACCATTTCTGCGTCGATACAATCGATGCAGTCAGATTTTGAAAAGGAATGTGTTTAGCCACTTCTTGCCTCAGAAGTTTCAGAAAAACACGCCCGAACATGATTGAAACAGTTTTCGACGTGATCTGCTTATGGATATCTTTTAATACATTCCATTCCGTTTCTTTTAGCATGGAAACTGGAGTCAAAAATTTACGAGTAAAGTCCTTTCGTTGGAAATAACGTTGTATTATGATATGAGTGACATTCTCGATAACAGTTCGGGAAAGTAAGAGACAATCCTTGATAACAAATACTTTTCCATCCTCAAAGGCTTGATCGATTGCAGAAAATTCTCTTACGAGGGCTAACCATACGGAAGGTGTTACAGTGATTCCATCTTTGGTAGGTAAAAGAGATCCAGTGGCATCGAGCTTGTATCGGCGCAAGTGAATTCGTGCAACGTCTGCAAAATCAGAAACAACGGCGTAGTTGTGACTTCCTAAATGGAAATGATTCTCAGGAACAGCATCTGGTTTAAACGAAGAAGTTTTCCCGTTGTCTTTATCAAAACACACTCTTTTGGCTCGAGGATGGGAGAAGGCGAGAGGTGTAGCATGTTTCATGGTTAACTAAATAAATTTCAATTTACTAATCACGAAAGAAAATATCTTGAAATTTTGTGGTAGGGTTGGAACGTGATAATTCTTTATCGAGAAGCAAAGTATTCTACCAACTCAGAGCTTGAGAAGAAATGATACACAGAAAGAAAAAAATGAGTATTACAAGGTGGCAACAGTAAGCTGATTGGTTCATTTTCATGACGTAACTTTGGAAGCAACTGATTGGTAGAAAAATTACTGATGTCACTAGTCATATGACATCACTATTATAATCAGATTCACAAAGAAAAAAAAAACGCGCTTTTTCAATATGGTTTATTTACGAAATCTATCTTCCCATATTTAATCATATCTATAAATGAAAAGCAATATTTCAGTATTGTAGCCTACAGAAAAAAAAAAAATTATTAGCCTAAAATTATTTATGCTTTGTTTTTCTATTTTGATTGTTTATGCAATATCCCGCTAAGAGAAAATAGAAGGGAAAAGGGGGGTGGAAAGTGGCACGGATGAAGAAGGACGAAATCGGAGGGACCGGTTGGAAGGGGTGGATGGAGGGAAACGCCGGAAGGGTTGGATAGGGGAGAACCGCGGGAAGGGGTGGAGGGGACGGAGATAACTCGTTCGGGGAGGCGGGGACCTCAAGCACCTCAGCGCCTCGTGATCCAGAACCCCACTTTTCTACAGTTTTCAACCACATTGTGAGGCCGCGGTAGCCTAATGGTCAAAGTAACGGACTCGTAGCTGACGTGTCATGAGTTCGACCCCAGCACCACTGAAGATCCGCCGTGTAAGGGAGCGATGATCAAGCGTCATCCTCGTCACTTGACCATGGTTTAAAATTACGAGGTCCGTCGCCAAGTGAGTGAATATTAACGTCGCACTGTTCAGCTACACGAGGGCTTTTAGTGATGGACCTCGTAATTTTGAAAAATGGTCAAATGACTAGAGCAACACCTGATCTGGCACCACCCTCTCCTAACTACCACACCACACCACACCAACGAGAGGACATTTCAGCTCTCGAAAGATTTAACGTGCATCGCTGCCCTACACGGCGGGTCTTTTGTGGCACTGGGCTCGAACTCGAGACATGCCAACCATGATTCGATACCTTGACCACCTGATACCCCGGCCACAGGTCCGTCGCCAAAAGCCCTCAAGTAGTTGAGTAGAGAAGAGAGAGAGTGCGACTTTAATATCCCCTCACTTAATTAAATTATATGAAATTTAAGGAATACTTGAAAAATATTAGAAGTCGAATATATATATATATATATATATATATATATATATATATATATATATATATATATATTAAAAAATTAATCTAATGATAATTTTAAATATTCAAAGAATTATTAGTATTTATGGTAAATATATGTTTTTCAACTGAGTATGTGAGACACGCATAAATATCTTTTTCGAAATTCCAATGCAGAATTTTAGTGGAGCTAATACAAAATTCCTAGTTTTGCATGGTTAAGATTATAAAAATGTCCAAATTTTAATAACCTTTTCTTCAGTCAACCACTAATGGAACATGAATGATGAGGGATTATGCATAAATATATATTTTTTTAACTTGAATTTAAAAAGGATCTTTATATTTATTTATATGCGCAAATGTTAACTGTAAATTTGTCCAGATGCTTTTAAATACTCTTTATTTGAAGATTCAAGTTAAAAAATATTATCTTGAAGTTAAAGTTCTCTTTGAATGAAATTAATGTTCAGACATTCAAAATTCAAATATAATTTGTTATCTGAACAATACAAAACAAGGGATTCTATGTAAGATGCCCTGAATATCTGGCTTTAAAATTATGAAAAACTAAAAGATTTAAATAGGGTTTTTTTAACAATACATATAAATTTTTTGCAAATAATGTAATACAGAAGCTTAAAAATTATTCATGTTTAGAAGTGTCCGAAATTTTAAAAGATTTTAAATTTTGAACCTTTTTTTTATTTTTTTTGACACATAACAAAATAATAATTTTAAAAAAAATCCCTGAAAGTATTGATTAAAATAAGAAAAATGAAACACAGTAAATTTACCTCAATGTTTTAATATATAATTTGAATTTAAATACTACAGATATTTTTTAAAAATTTAGACATACATTATAAAAACTTAATTCCATTTGAGAATTTTAAGGTAAAGAAAAAAATGAGAATTCTCAGCTCGTTGACTTGCTATTTGTGTACACTTTAGGTTGAAGATTTTACGATTGCCACAGGAACCGGTCTCTCCGTGAGCCATAAAACTTTCCCTCAATGCCCATTGTGTCTCCCCGACCGTCTCTAATTATCTTTCAAGATCGTAAACCTTTAAAGGGGGAAAAGAATTCGGAAAAATACGACCTTACCGGTTTTGAACCCATTACTTGAAGGGGAAAAAATCTGTTTGGTTCATTTTTGGTGAGTCCCCGGTCTTACGAAAAATTCAGTGTGGTCCGTTTTCGAAGCCTCTTTAGTAGGGCGAAAAATCCGTGCTGTCCGGTTTTGGGTGGTTAACTCAAAACTTCAGAAATTTTCGTATAACAATATACATTAAGAAAATGTAAAATAGTTCAATACACAATTTTAAAGAATTATTCTAGCTAAAGCAACATTTGAGAATAAAATACTAAACTGCATTGAATGTAAACAAATACACATTATAAAACAAATGTTTCAAATAAAATTATTTACATTAATAAGCATTTAAAACATCATTATAAAATTATGTTATTCAAAAATGAGTACATGAGAACCTTGATATTTACAATGACAACAAATATTAATTATTAGTCATGGATTTCTAAATTATACAACAATTGTACAAGACGTTTAATTATGTAAGAATCTGTCGTGATTTTACAAGCCCTCACCTTGCCATCTCTACCGGGAAATATTTCAAGAATTTTTCCCAATTTCCAGAAATTTCTAGGTAATTGATCATCTTTGATCAAAACAACATCATTAATTTTAAATTGAGAAGCATTTTTAATGTGCTAGAATGAGCTGATCTTAAATTTAGCAAATACTCATTCTTCCACCTAGACCAAAAGGATCTCATTAGTTTTTCTCGATAATTAAAAGCCTTAATTAAGCATTTTCTGGACGAGAGATTGGAATCAATGTGAAGTCTTACAGGTGGCAATGAAGTGATTCTTTTCCCTGTAATACAGTGCTTCTCAAACTGTGGGGCGCGCTCCCTCGGGGGGGCGTGATGACCTTACGAGGGGGGCGCGAGCATATCGAAAATAAAAGATTTAAAAAATAATTAGTTTACTGGAATGAATTAAAACAAGATACTTTCAGACATAATAAAAAATGCACTTTTACTCTGATATAATTTATAGGCGATATTAAGCCATCAAAAATAAAAACTTCTTCAATACCTAATTAGCTATCTCTTTGATCCTATAGCCAAATAAAAAACTTTTATTTGATTTGCTGTCATACCGTGATGAGAGATTTTTTATTACGCTTTTTTTTAACCTAACATACTACTCTTTTAGAGAAAAACCAGATCCCGGACCCAGAATCGAAAAACTTTAGGAACATAAAAAATTCATCACTGTCATTATTTTTGAAAAATACTGCACATTATAGCTGTAATCTGTTTGACCTTCTAAGTTATTGGTACAGTTAGTTATGACCCCTCTCTTACGTGTTCTCTGTTGCGCTTTTTTTCATGCAAAAGAGTTTTATATTTGGAAAACCACGGACAACACACACACACACACACACAAGCACATGAAGGAATACTTGGCCAAGACATATTTTTATAAATATTCTCAATGCATAAAGCATAACGAAAAACGTTTCACAGAATTTTTTAGCAGTAACATACATATTATCATAATGAATATACTTTTTACCCGGAAGTGGTCGCGCGGGACACACAGATTACGAAATCGTTAATTCTGGCAAAACTGTTTATTTATTGCCAAAGAAAAATTGCAAAAGTCCTTGAAAGTAGGTAAGTAAACTTTCTCTTAGCTAAATTATTTACTGGAATCATGATTTGTATCGTGTACAATAAAATATTTATAAAAAAAAGGATTGGGGTGACTCAATAACCCCGACCGTACCGAGAGTCAATTATTCTTCATCGATATTTTATATTATTGATCATTATTTAACATCACAGTGGCGCACACAAGGGGGGGACCCCCCAAAGCCCTTGATTTTTTCCGATTGATTATAATTCTAAGTTTATAGTACGCAAAATTTAGTCAAGTATTTGTTATTAATGATTAATTTTATTAGTTAATGCTAATTATTTATTCAAGAATTAGTTTTTTACTGTGTTTTGTTCCCGAAAATCGACAAAATCAAAAGGAACCTGATACAAGATTGGTGAACTTTCGACCCCGGACCCCCCCTTGAAAAATTCCTGTGTGCGCTACTGTTTAACATGAATTATAAATGCTAATTCTGTGAGGCTTAAAATTACAATTAACTTAAAACTAATTATAATTTAAGCAACGATTTTAAAAAAATCATTTTACGTTTTTGTAAACATTGTCGAGCACTTGGCTTTGGCGCGCGCTTCCCTTACAATTCAGCTATTATATCAATAATGTGTTTTATTTTCTTATAAATGAACTCGAGCAAAGAGCGGGCACTTCAGCCGGTATACTTTTAATGTATCAGTGCTGCACAGAATATTTTATAAGTAATTAATTAATACTAAATTAAGAACAAGTTTAATAAGTATTAATGACGTCCATGAGCTTGTCTTGGAAAGCAAAGTTTTTATAAGGAATGCTTATTAGAAATTGACCCTCTGAGTTCTTTTTCTATATTTAGCAGATATCTATATTTTGTCTTCTAAGCATCTACCGCATTTTGTAATATGTTCAATTTAAAAATTAGAGAAAGGAAAAATAACATAGTAATTATCCTATTATTTTATTTATTTTGCTTAAAATTAGTATACAAAATTTAATACTTATGTTACTAATTTGTATGGTTTATAATTAAGATCGCCTATTGTAACTTTAGCGTCAAAGTGCATTGTTATTGCATTCAGTACATTATTAATGTATAAGGGGGGGCGCGAAAAAAAATTGTGATCGAAAAGGGGGGCGACAGTATTGAAAGTTTGAGAAGCACTGCTGTAATAAAATGTGCTGGAGTCAAAGGAATTGGTTCCTCTGTTTCACTACCAACGTAAGTTATAGGTCGAGAATTGATCATCCCTTCAATCTCAGTTAGAACAGTTAATAACTGTTCGGTAGTGAGTGATGATCTTCCAAGTGTTTTTCGAAGTGCGACTTTCACAGAAAGCACCATGCGTTCATAGAAACCACACCACCAGGCGGCGCTCTTTCGACGATGTAATTCCCCTTAATAGAATGAGCAGAGTAAAAGTTTTTTTACATCTGTATACTTCAAAACTTTCCACATTTGTTGAAACTCCAATTCAGCACATTTAAAAGTACGAGCATTATCTGAAATCACGATGGAACACAAACCACGTCGAGCAACAAAACGTCGAAAGGCAAGCAGAAATGTGTCAGTAGTCATACTACCGACCAGCTCTAGATGAATACTTCTTGCTACGGCACAAGTAATTAACAGTATGTACTGTTTGGCATCGTTGTCTTTGACGAATAACGGTCCTGCAAAATCAATCCCTACAACTGAAAAGGGAGTCGACTCCGTCACGCGGACGTCTGGAAGAGGAGCCATAACTTGACTTCCTGGAGAGATTAGAGTTAAATCTCTTACAAGTAATGTACTTTTTCAAGAGAGACTTTATAGTCTGACGAGCTTTCAAAATCCAGTATTTCTCTCTCACCTGCACCAATGTGTGAGATACACCAGAATGAAATACTCGTTTATGTGACTCCCAAATTAACAATTCAGCTAACCTAGACTTGGAAAGGAGAATAATAGGATGTTTCTCATTCGCTGTTAAATGAGTTGTTTTTCCTAGTCTTCCTGTGACTCGCAGAACCCCGTTGTCATCCAGGAAAAAATTCAAGCACAACAACTTCGAGTCCTTTTGTAAAGTTTTATTACTTTTTTTTTCAAGCAAGTAATTTCACTGGTGTAAAAATCATTTTGAGTTACTTTCACCCAAAATATTTCTGCATTGGAGAGTTTTTCCGCTGCTAGAGGACCCTTTACGATGTCTTTCCGACTATGTGCGTTCACAAGACGAAAAAAATTAAGCTGTAATTCTTGATAGTTTAAGCAATCTACTGATGGGAGGCCAGAATTGTTCTATTTTAGAATTCGCCCCTGAGACGGCTTGGAATTTGTATGCAAGTCCCCCGGACCGGATGTGGTGAAATTCCTTTTGGTGGGGTGCGTCAAGAAAAAAAAAAGTCCCCACGTTAAAAAGTTCACTAAACCCATAAATTGTGAGGTGGTGTAACACTCCGCCGTTTCATGAAACTTCTCAGCTTCCTAAATTACACATGAGCAAAATATTAAATTACTTCTAAGTTTCTGTAAGAAATGCTAAATCAATACTCGTACCATTCCACAAATTTTGGAACATGCATTAAACTGCGACTAATTATGCCAAACAAATGACACAACAAATTAAAAAAAAACATTTACATCATTATTATTGTTACTGTGCTCAAACGTGATCAGGTACAGTTTCTACTATTGGCTGTATATCGCAGCATTTGGCAGTTTTTTGATTTGAAGAAATTGGTCGATATTATACAATACAAGCACCCTAAATTTGTCCCTTAAACATACGTTACACAAAAAAAGCTGTGATTTTGGATGATAAAACACTTATTATTGAAAAAAATTCTTTGAAATTACCTTTTTTTACTGAATTCTTCATGAATATCGATTATTGTAAACAACAATGTCAAGTTATTCATTTAAGGATAAATAGAGAATTGAAAAAGGTTATATTAAAATTCTGAATATTTCCATTGCTTTTAGAAAGTAAACATCCTACAGAAAATGTCTATAGGTAAAGTCGTATTTGGTTTCGTGATCCTAATTACTGATAAATATCATAGAACTGATCTAAACACACTTCTTGGGTCAATATTTTTAACTAACTCAATGCAACAAATTTATTTAGGTCTTAAACTTATTAGCAGGATAACATCAATATACATGAGCATTTAGACTTTAATACTTATGTAAAAAAATCCAGAGTATTCTTATGCTTAATACATTTCAGATGGGGTTGCACAGATTTCTTTAACACACAATGTTTATATTTCAATAACAAGTGTTAAGTCTTTATATGTGAAATTTGTCAAAATTATTGAATTTTACATTTTAATTGTGCAACTACCAATAAATGCATATTTGTTACCCATATTAAAAAAGGCACATCTGTGTGAGAAAATTTATATCAGTCAAATTCTGGAAAACAGATGTGTTAAGAAGTTCTCACATAATAAATAGATACCACACAAATATTTAATAATTATTTCTTTTGTAAAAGAATTATGTGGATTTAAAAATGACTTTTTATTTTTATCATGTACAAGAGAACAATAATTTAATATTCAATATATGCACACAATTTTATATTCTATAATACACACATTTTAATGCCTTAATTTTTTACCACACTCAGAATGTAATTCTTGATAAATTATATCTTTTACTAAAATATAGTACTGCGAATACAGACTTTCAAAATCAATGTTACGTGATTTTTTATATATAATTTTACAAATGGTAATTTTCATTTCTAATGTTTGAAAGTGGTATAAATTATATATATATATATATATATATATATATATATATATATATATATATTGTGTTTTTATTTTAGATAATTAAATACAGAAATATCTCTTTTAACTACTCTGAAGATGCGTAAAACAAATAAAATTTAAGCTAACTAAATATATTTTATCTCTTTTTATGTATCTTCTCTATATAATTTAATTTAAAATAAACAAACATTTCCATTCCTGTAGACATCTATCTAAAGTTCGATTGGATTGTTCGGCCACTTATCCTGCCAAATATTTTCTTGCCAAAAAATCGTAGGGTTTCTACTCCAAATCACAACGCACAAAAACGCGCTAAACTGGCTATTTTTCAAAATTTATTGGACCTATTCGATCTGCTTAGAAGTTTCTTATATGAACACAAAAATAGTAAAAATGGAGTTCGGTTTTTGGTGGCGACGGTTTCTAAATGGTTGGTATTGAAAACAATTGTCATTACAAAACACTCGAATTTTTACCGGGATATTAAAAAAGGATTTTTTTACGACAATTGACATCTTTTATTATAATCGAGCAACCACGTACAGTCAAATACGAAATTTTAGCGGGTATAATGTAATTGTGCAAGAGCATAAATAATAGTAAACAGAGAAATGTTTGGTGGTAAAAAAACGAAAACATAATCACATGTCCTCTTCATGATAATCGCGCTAAAAATTCTAGATGTTTCCATGGTTACATTTTATAATCACTTGAATCTATCAACCAATCACCCGATTCTCATGTAAACGGGTCGAAAAAAAATACCGGTACAATCCTGGCTTTCATCCTCATTTCGAAATTGCCGGCATTTTGCGGGTTTCCATGTAAACGGGGCTTTTGAAGCAGGTGGACAAATATGAATCTTCCCTAATTCTCATGAGTTCCAGAAAAGTTAAGTTAAATGTTTTATTCACAGAGCGAGGCAGTAGAAAAATGACTTCACTCTCCGAAAAAGTGGTTTACATCATAGGGGTGGGGCGTGACGTCACTCCACCCCAGCGTTGCTCAAAGCACGGCTATTTTCACAACAATTTATGATTTGTTTGGATTTGGCCGGTGTATCATAAGTTCGAGCGAAGAACCACTGAAGACCCGCTGTGTAGGGGAACGAAGCACGTTAAATATGTCGAGGCTCAAACTTCATCCCGTTGGTGTGGTGTGGAAGTTAGGAGAGGAGAGTGAGAGCTCAGGTGTCGTTCTCGTCATTTAACCCGGGTTCAAACTTGTGTGTGCGATGTCCGTCACCAATAGCCCTCGTGTTGCTCAAAAGTGCATCATTAATAGATACTCATTAACTCGCCTAAATAACATTTGCCATTCAATATAATGAATACCTAAGTATATTATTGAGATTGCCAAAAGAGTAGTGATTCTCAACTAATTCTAACAATTTCTTTCTGTTGTGGTATACATTTAACAATTTCAAAAAGTTTGGCGGCACACTAACAATACAATAAGTTTAAGGTATCGACTACGTTCGGAACCATAATTTTAAAAAGGCGCATAAATGGATAATTTTCATGATATTTAGTGTCACTTAGATTAGAATACATGTATAAAATTGTTTTAAGAACATTTTGACAAAAAATATTTAAATACAATATTTCGGCAAAAAATTAACTTAGAATAACCTTATTTTCAAAATGTTCTTTTATGAAAAATGCTTCTAAAATAGTAATATTTAGCTTATATAAAGTAAACACTTCTCCAGAGAGTCTGAACTATTTTTAAAAAAAATTCCCATTATTTTCAGAGTTACAACCAATTGAGATAATTATCAGCATTTTTTTTCTTAAAATTTCTCCCCTCTATTGCCTTGAAACATGGATAAACCCACTTCTAAGTTATATATTTAAAAAATTCTGGTTGAGCCTCTGTACAGAGGTCTGAGCTATATACAGGCAAAATATTATTATAATAGATGCATTTTTTATTTTTTTAAGGGGAATATTTTGAAAATTGGTCATTCTATGTTCATTTTTTGTCAAAACATTGAACTTAAATAGTTTTTTATTGTAATACTCTATTCTTAAAACAATTTTATATACATTTTCTAATCTATGTGACACTAAATATCATAAATATTATCTATTTATACGCTTTTGCAAAATCACGGTTCCGAACGTAGTCGGATACCTAAAGTGAATGCTTACACTCTTCTATAATGCACTACATAAAATAGTTTATGATAATAATTTTCAATGTTAAATAAAATAATCTGTACAAAAAAGACCACAATATATTTATTGAGTAATTAATTACAAATTAATTGTAAGAATACATTTTTAATGCGAAATTTGAGATTGAAGGGTCTTGATAATTTCGCTTAAATTTGGTCGTATAAATGGTAATGCCACTCTCATTTCGACACAATTACATTCAAAAGTCTCGATCTTTCTTTTCTTTTTTTTCCATTTTAATATTTGTTATTGCTGAAAATTCGAATTCACACAAATAAAATGTAGAAAAATTTTAATCCAAAATGAATAAGTTGATTCTTCCGAATGTTTTGAAATTAAATCTCGATTGTTACAGAGCAAAATTAGTTCTTCCACCTTCTTTCAGAGTTTATTCATATGCAGATATAATCGTTATCACGAATGGATTACTATCCAAATTAAATTTTTTATGTCTAAGTTTGAAAAACAATGTTAAGTCAAAATTTAACTAAAATAATTTAAAAAAAAATTTGGTGGCACACAAAAGTGTCACGGCATAGTGGTTAAGAATCGCTGGCCCAGGGAAAGTATTTAATATATGCATAATTTTAATACCAAAAAACGCCAGGTATTTTAAAAAGGTATGTGAAATGCCAACTCAATTCACCTATTTTTTTAAAATTAATTGTCATATACTTTTATTACATTTATTAATATCAATAATAAGAAAAAAATATCAAAACATTTATCACATTAGAAAATAAGCATGAGTATTTTTAAAAAAAGAGAATTCTAGAGTAATTTTTTCGTTTGTGGCCAATCAGCTTAATATTTTTGTTTGTTATCGGGTTGTGAATAATAACGAAAATAAAAGTTAGCCTAGCTTATGTGAGAAAAGGTAGGGTAGGATAGCAATTTTTTAACGTAATTTAAGTCTAGTTTTTCTGAAGATGGAAAAAAAAGACTTTTGCATGTTGAAAAAATAATTTAGGTTCTCACTTCTAAATATATATTTTTTATTTTTGTAAAGCAATATACGTTTAGAAGTGATGCACGAATTAACATTATAGCAATACGTTTAAAAGGTGATAAATGTATGTTCTAACTGCTAAATATTTTTTTTCATTTTGATAAAGCAATACGTTTGGAAAGGAAGGTACGAATTAAAACCTTGTAACCTTAACCTTATAACTAACAGTTTTAAAGGTGATAATACGATTGACATTTAATATTTCTTCTTCACAAAGTTTTATTAGTTATACCTGTATCTATAGGGACGGAATCTTTGAAATATAATGATATGGGACTCATCCGAGGCCCCGTAAAGTGAATTAATAATAACGTCGCACTGTTCAGCTACACGAGGGCTTTTGGCGACGGATCTCGTAAATTTGAGCCATGGTCAAGTGACGAGGACGACACCTGAGCAGGCACCCTCTCTTCTAACTACCACACGACACCACGGAACAACGTTTGAGCTCTCGACAGATTTAAACTGCATCACACGGCGGGTCTTTAGTGGTACTGGGCTCGAACTCGAGACATGCCAGCCACGATACAATCCCTTCACCATTACGCTACCGTGGTCACCCGCGGCCCGTAAACGGAGAAAAAAATACCCTTCAAACTCGTTAATTAATATACATTGAAGAGCAAGACTAATTCCAGCAGCCACGTAATTCCGGCTCCAAATATCAAATTCAAGGATAAATTCAACAAAGGATAAATGATAGTTTTAAAAACTAGAAAAACAGCCTTTTGTTGTAGATTCAACTAAACAATGAAAAATAAATTTCAGTTTAAAGAAAATAAAAACACGTTTTTATAGTGTGAATCGAACTAAAAAGTAAGAAAATAATTCTTGATATAAGAATAAAATGATTAACGAGAAAATTACTGTCTTGTGGTAAAAGCGTGAGCTGCTTTTTACACTATGATTGATTGAATATTAACGTCCACTGTTCAGCTACTAGGGCCTTTGATCAAGTAATTTTGAAGCAATGTCAAGAGTGACGTGGACGACGTCTGAGCTGGTACCCCTCTCCTAGCTACCACACCACACCAACGGGAGGACGTTTCAACTCTCGACATATTTAACGTGCATCGCTGCCCTACACGGCGGGTCTTTAGTGGTACTGGGATCGAACTCGTGACAAGGCCAGCCACGATTCGATACCTTACCACTCGGCTACCGCGGCCACACATTTTTCTCTAACTCAACATTTTGGGAGAGAAGTAGTAAGAAATTATAACACAATTAATATAAGGCAACCCACGGTTTTACACCAATGACATTAATTTTCTCGTTAATCATTTTATTCATATGTTAGGAATTATTAGTTTACTTTTTAGTTCGATTCATTATAAAAGAGTGTTTTTTAGTTTTTTTTTAAAACGAAAATTTGTTTTTAACCTAGAGGCCTTAGATTTTGCTGCCAAATTGAATAATGTATGTAAAAAATGATTCAGACAAAAAAAAAAGGCAATTTTTTTTTCACTGATTTTTGTCAAATTTAAAGTATTGTGTCTCCCTTTTAGCGTTACGGCACTAATTATCACCGAGACTGATTAATATATCCTATACAGTTGAAAGATTCTTCCAAGGAATAAGATTTTCAGGAATAATGTTTAAAGAAAGAGCCGATATTATAAAGCAATAAATTAAGGTTGCAACTTTTTATCATTCAGGACGACGTTATCATAGATAAGAGCACATGTTGGTTTATGTGAGCCCACGTGACCCACCAGTTCAACCCTACTTGAAAATGAAACTGCCCATTTCCGCTATTGAAGGAAGGATGATTATTAATATTTTTTTTTTATCTTCTCCTGATAGATTTATGATACTGTCTCAGAAACTGTAATCATTTTGTTCAGTTTAAAAGTTACATGGGAGTGAATGGTGGAATTAAGGCAGAAAAAAGTGATTTTTCTTCCAGATATTGATTGGAATGCCCCGAAAGTTAAGAATACCACCGACGAAAGTTGAGAATACCGCTACGAATTTCAACCTCAGTAATATGGGTGATTATCAGTCACTGAAGGATTTGTCTAAAGATTTGCTGCATTTATTTAACGAAGCATCTGCTTCATTTGCTGACGTGGTGCTGAAATGTGAATCTTTCAACGTTCCTGTTCACAAGAACATTTTGGCCGCTCGCTCACCGGTCTTTTCCGCCATGTTTAAAAATGATATGAAGGAGAGTCAGGAAAAAACTGTGGATATCTCTGACATTGGTATCTCGGTTCTTCGGTCCATGCTGGTTTACATCTACACAGGAAACACTGAAGACATCAACATGTCCAATGCTGTCGATCTCTTGTTCGCTGCTGACAAATACCAGTTAATGAAACTCAAAAAGGTGTGTGTCGAATACCTCAAAATTAATGCCAGTGATCAAAACGTACTGAATCTTTTAGTGCTTGGAGATCTACATGACCAAGATTTAAAAGATTTTGCCGTGAACTTTATTTGTCATAAGGTGGCAGAATTTTCTGTCTTAGAGAACACTGAAGAGTGGAAGCGTTTGCAGACGGAAAAGCCATCTTTGGCAATGGAGATTTTAATTTCACTCGTTAAAGCTAGAGATAAAAAAGTGAAAGATTTGACATTCTTTAAGATATCTGACCCTACACGAACGCCCCAGGGATTTCTATTTAGTGATGGGAATAAATTTGGGGAGGGCTTGAACCCCGTCAAAAGCGTAGGGTTTAATTTCGCTCATCCGCAAAAGAGCTGAAAATTTAGTTGAGCTTAAAATCAGATTTGACTATGGAGGTTCACTCATTAAAAGTTTTGTAAAGTTCGAATACTATACATCATTCTATTCCAAGAGTGACTCGTCATTCAAATAGATCCGTGTGTCACTGTATTTAATTAATATTGCCTTTTATATCATGCATTCGAAGATTTTCTGGATTATTAATCTTAGGAAGATAAGTTATGAATTTCTTTCTTTTTTAGATTATAATTATTCATTAATTACAATATTAGATTAATTCATTAGATATATGATTGAAAACATTGTTTTTTTGCTGTTGTTTTTTGGTCTTCATTATTAACAGAATAAAGTGTTCTTTTTTTAAAAAATTTAGTTGATTTTCTGACTTAATAAATGAGTGTTTGTATGAAATCCTTTGGTTTAAAGTATATACTTTTAGATCAATTTATAAGAAGATTCAGAAAGTTTTGAATTACTTTGTTTTATTAGTAATTTTTAGGGTTGAAGATACTGTCCGCATATACAAAATTTTACTTTATAATAATTTTTTTTCATGTTTTCACTAATGTTGTGTACTTTCAATTTCTTACACATTATGTTTTGTTTTGTTCAAAATTTATGTGACATCTCTTTTCGTTTTTATCAAGATTGGATAGAGATAAATTAAAAATAAAACATTCTAAAAATATCACACGAGCATCATATGTGTTTCATGTGTACGTTTTATTATATAAGATCAGTTTTGTTATTTCTTGTAAATAAAAGAAAAGTGTCTTATTCATGAGGAATGGTCGGAATATATTTTTCAATGATTAACTTCTTTTTAAAAACTAGAAAAAGCAGTGGTATGAATGTAAAAACAATTTTACAGTTTCTTTTGATATTTAATAGAAGCTTCTAGCAAATAAATTATCAAAATTAAAATATCTGAACACAAACGTGAGCTAATATAAAAAAAATTCATGAAATGAATTAGATCGCGTTTTAAAAACGTCTGAACTTGGCCCCTGGCGGAGAAACATGGTACTAACTATGC